>JBAMMX010000017.1:14277929-14877929 GCA_037126225.1 Dillenia turbinata
CGGAATAGCTCACAAAGCTCTCGTGTTATTCTCTCTGCCAAGAGGCTCTCTGTTACCTTCGCTACCCTCTACCACGACAGCACCATGTTCGGAGACCCTAGGCCGACTGTGATTCTCTCTCTGCATAGGTAAGGTCCGATTCCTAACCCTAGCTCTAGGGTTTCGAATTTTCTTGGTAAATAACTTTAGATTACTAAAATTTACTTCAAATTGGAAGTTTTGCAGGTCTCAGAATGAATTGAGAAGGCAATTCGGATGAGGGTTTGCGAACTGTGAAAAACCCTAGGTGAGGGATTTTCAATCCCTTCAATATTCAAACTATTTTGTTGAATTTAGGTGGAGAATACGTGTAGATACATTCTGAAAATATACTAAATTCGAAGGAAATGCATTATTCTTGAAATTTTGTATGAAGTTATTTAGGTTTAATCTAGAATTTGATATAAATTGGGCTGCGAAGCACGATAAAATGTCTTAGATAGTAATATAGTTTTGTTTGATTGGTTTGTGTAGCTTTCCTTAGGGTTTGAATTGAAATTGGCATGAATTAAATTAGAATTATGTAAATTCAGGAGAAAGTGGGTAAAAATTGAGGAATGTTGGAAATTAAAGTTATTGATAAAGGAAATGATCCTAGATTGATGAAACGAGAGTTTAAAAATGTGATTATGGAAATTAATGCTATTTTAAATAAGAGGGAAATTTGAAAACCCTTTAATGGAGCCTTAATTGATGATTAATTGTGTTGATTGGTCTAGGTTGACCTTTGGAGACTCGAAATGAGTCGATTTGGATTAATTGTAGAAATAGGGAGTGAATACCCTCCCTAGAGGTGAGTGGACGGTCCGTTGTGTAATAAATGAGCAAAATGGTTTTAAATTCTTTGGTAAATGATTTTGAATGATTTTCACATGATTTATATGAAATGATTTGTGATTGTGGGATGTCTGAAATGGAAATTTGAATTACGAATGCATCCTATGTGATTTTAAATGAATTTGTGCCATTTGTATTTGGATACTTGATTGATAAATGCTTGTAGCATAATTTTCGAAATGAATTGATGAAATATGGCACATTGATTGAAATCTGAATGATTGTGAAATGATGGTGCACGAGAGAAATGGCTATAGTCAATTCCCCCACGGAGCGACCCGATAATGTGACGTGGATTGGGGTTTATTTGCGAGAGAGGTAAGCGGCCTCTACTCTGCCATGTCGGACTATCTGGATTATACCCCGGTGAGGTTCGAGCCAACGCTAAGGAAGGGGGTAGTGTTTTAAAAAACTGAAATGAAAAATCCCTTGGCGGGCTTCCGTCTTGGTTCGGCCAAACGCAAGACGAAAGTGATTTCGATAGGACCCTTGTGATTTTCTGAAAGAATGTTTGATATGGATGCATATTTTGTAAATCATGTTGAATTACCGAAAATGCTTTGATAAGTAAAGTGTTATTTGAGATATGCTTTGACATCCTCCACTTTCACCCCTTATTTATTACACAATCATACCATTGCACTCCACTCACTGAGTATTTATAATACTCACCCCTCTCTTTAACATTTTTCAGAGGAAGACTAGGCCTGTGACAGAGATTGGAGCTTGGAAAGGTCTATCAGCGGACTTGTGTAGGTATATATATAGTGATGTATAGTTATTTTGGTCTGAACTGAAATCCATAGAAAGGAAGACTTGTATAATTCTTTTGGTATGGATTTAATCGATACTTATTTCCTGTATAGGAACAAGTATTGATGGAATCCTTACATGGTTTGTGCTGGAATTGTTTGGAACTTGTTTATTTTCCTTCAATCTCATTTTTGGTAAAAACTCATTGTTTGAGTGGGACATTTGGTTTGTAATATTGAGATTTGTTATTTTCTTTCGATTTCACTAAGTTCTGTACATCTCATATCATTTGGACTTTACTGATATTAACTTAATTGCTTCAAGTAAGTGTTAGTGAAGTCCTACGACTATATTTTGGGACTTCTTGTATGTTAAATGTTTTATTTATACTGCAAACTTTGATACGGCTAGGATGACCATATTGCATGCTTGCATGTACAGGTACCCTCTCCCCAATTGTGTGCCGGTGTGTGCTCGTGTGTACAGGGACGGACCAGATGGGTCCTTGCATGTGTATTGTTATGTGATGATTCCTATTTTCGATGAATGGTGTATTAGAAGAATTGTTGTGTTGTTTTTGTAGCCTTGCGGAGTCTCGGTATATGAGGAGGTTCTGCCCGTGTATCGAGACAATGTGGCAGTTGTCGCGTGGTCGATCCGAAGATCGGGGCGTAACAGCTTTATTGGTATCAGAGTTTAGATTCACGATTTTAAAAGTTTGATGGTTTTGGAGTGATTTCAAATGTTTCCAAATGTCCCGAAATTTTTCTAAAAACTTTGAAATGTTTGGTTTTTGAAAAAGGTTTTCAGAGAATGTACAAAGTCTTCCATGGATTTCTTAGGAAATTAGGAACATTTTTTTTAGGGGGTTAAGCATTTGGGTTGGTTCATATTTTAAATTGATAAGCTTAGACCCTCTCTGTAGAGTTTTGCTCCCTATATGAAGAATAAGGAATCCGAATAGGATATTCCTCACTCCACCTCCACAACCCACGTGAGGTATCATTCTATGAATAGTTTCCCAATTGTGATTGAAGATCTCCCTTGGCTTGTTTGGCCAAATGGTGAGTACCCTCATAGATTCCTTTGGACTAATATCTTGATGTTAAAAGTTTGACACACTTGTGTATTAGGCATGGCAATGTGGAATTATTTATGATTAGGATATAAAGTAAAATACTCTTGAGAGATTGTCATTGTGAGTAGATGTTGGGGCTTGATAAATGTTTTCATGGTTTATCTTGTTAGTTATGATGAGTATTTTTGAGTTAATATACGGGTGTTAATTTCCATAAAGTCTAATAACTCATTTATAAGTACGGAGTTTGTTTAGCACTTAACCGATTCTTAAACTCTCTTAACAAAGGATTTTAAGATGTCACTCCATTAGAAAAATGTGAGAATTATGACTACTCGTCCTATTGAAGATAATTTCTTAAAAGATTTCGAATTTGTCCTATAGGAACCAAAAGAAGATAGGAGTTTAATTTTTTATGGCAAATTAGGTGTCACTAGGATTTGAAACTCTATCTCTCTTACTTATTGTGGCCATTGATCTTAAGCCCTGATGATGACATTATCATAGAATTCAATATATTTCTCTGGAATTTATATTATCTGATGAGGTCAGTCAATTCCCTGGTTCAAGACTACAATTTGACTAGGAAGATTGTAAATTTAGTTGGAGGTAAAAAAAAAAAATAGTAAAGGTACGTACAATTGTGTCATGTTACTTGTAAATGCTCTCATTGGTCTCAACCCTAATTGTCATGAGATTTTAAGAAGATTCTGATGTGAATTTCACCTCAAGGGACAAGACTTATAAGATGCATTTTGATCATCATCCTTCTATTTAGAATCCAAATTATATTAAATCGAATCTCATTCCTCTTATGGCTAAAAACACATAGCTATCACAATTAAAAGATGAAACATTAACATGACGAAACAACAAAGGAAACAATGATTTTAAGAGTGAAAAAGGAGGATGGCCTAGCCTATGATGCTCCAGCCAAATTTGAGAAGTATGTGAAGGCTCATGATCTGAAGGTGGTGAGGAACACCTAAAGGACAGCTTGGTGCCCATTTCCTTAGAACCATTAGCCTTTTCAAGATAATGGAGACCATTCTTCTCCCTAACATATCCAATCGTCCTCCCTGTGCCCTAACTCAGAAAAACACAATGAGATGAGTCAAAAATAACATGACAGTTTAAGGATTTGGTTACTTTATGAATGAATATGAGATTGGTAGAAAGTTTAGGCACATGCAGAACATTCTTAAAAGGAAGCAATGGGATTAAGATGGCATGCTCATAGTCTGCAACATCAATAGATTTACCATCTACAATTCTAATTTATGTATTTCCTAGACTGGATTCATAGGAATCAAAACAATTTTTATTGTTTGTAATGTGATCTAATGCCCTGGAGTCTATCACCTGAGTTAGAATGAACTGTATACCCAAGATTTTGTGTTAGAAGATACCTGATTGAACACACCTAAGGATAAGATGTTGAGGAGACCACATAGTTTCTCAATCTCCACTTGATTGAACCCTGTGAGTACAAGTTTCCCCTCATAAGTCAATTGTTGCCCCTCTTCTTTAACTGCACCACGGTTAACCTAGTTTTTTTTCTAGCTCTTGATTTTACTCAACACTTGCTCCTTTCCTTGTTAATTGAAACAAGCGTCTCTAGTGTGGCATACCTTCTTGAAACAAGTGACTCTGATCTTCCCGCACCCTTCAGTAAAGTCCTCACCAATGGTGATCATTACAAATAGTTTCAACTATTCAAGTGATAAGGCAGTGTTCCAGTTTTGCAGTTCATCAGAGAGTTGTGAGGTCATGATTGGAGAAGCAGAGTGTGAATCAGCAATGCTTGATTTTTCTAACAGGTTTGACATATTTTTGAAGAAAGATGACCACAGCTGGTGCAATCAAAACTAGATGAAGGGGAATTATATGGCAATAATTTTTCAGAAAGATTGATGGCGATAAAAACCAATTAAAGATCAGAGTTGAGGGCAATTAACGCAACAAAAAAAAAACCAAGGGAGATAACTGTGAAAGTGACGAACCCTAGACTCAAAGATTTATCTCAATGTCTTGCCGCTCTGATGTTATGAAGATTTTTGGATAATTTCTATATATTATTCAATGAGTCATGATGTACAAATGTATAGAAAATTGTTCTCTAGGGATTTAGGAAATTAAATCATAAGAAAAGGGGGAATATACCAATCATTGATACATAGTTTACTGTCTAGGCTATTAATAGAAATAGATTAGGGAATATAGTAGAGTCAGGATGATTATCATAATGGTAGGAGAAGATCTCGAATTTATAACAGATGGTGTACAATGGAGAGAGATGTTTGTGCCTTGGATCCCCTCTCTAGTCAACAATAGTTTAGATGAGTCATTCTGGTTTGTTTGCTGTCCCTTTGCATCCATTTGCTCTCTCTGTACAACTTGTGTGAGTCATTCCCCTTCCTTGTTGCCATTAGCATTAAGTCTCTCCTACACGGAGACAAAAACAGGTGCAAACAACATTTTCTTGTAAACTTCGGTAAGTGTGATGAGGAGTCATGTAAAGCTTTTGACTATGGTGACTTGCTTGTAAAAAAAAAAAAAAAAATAGAGAGATTAAGGATGAGAAAGAGAAATTAACATATTAGGAGACCTTTATATCTATATGTAAGTTATGCAACAATGCACAAAATATAAGTTAGCTGAGATTTAAGATGTAATTAATGAAATGATGGATGCTATGTTGTTATAGTATACAACCTCTATTATTTATATCTAGACTAACATAAAGCAAGGACTGTAGACCTCTTATAAATCTGGAAAAGGTAACCTCAAAAACAATCATTATGGGATTTAAAGAGATTTTGAGCATACGAGCATTTTCTGTTGTAAATCATTTGTAGCATCATTGAGTTTCTATTCTAGCACTTTCTGAAAGGATGCTTGCAACTCGACCTTGATTCAAAATTGTTAGAATCCATAAGCAAAAAGCATTTAAGCATGCTATAAACCACCCAATTCGTTCCAACCATCTTTTTGAAATTAAGGAAATTGAAGATGGAATGAGGGAAAAGAGATAAGTTAACTCTTTGGTTTTAATTTACATTAATTGTTGATGAAAAGAATATTTACCTGCCCAAAATTGTATTACAAATTACAAAGTAGGAAAGGGGACAATGGTGGAGGATGATAGTGAAGTAGTGCTAATTGATGAAATCATTCTGTTGCATAATAATTTGCATTAAATGGTATCTCGTTGCATTCTTGAGTTGGATGATAGTATGGTGATGTTGATGATGGAAAAATCTAGGAAAATTTTAGTATGGCTTCGAAGGAGACAATATGGAGGCTCGGGTATCCTACTTTTTTGTTGTATTATGGTGTTAGAAGTGCATATTCAAACAAACTATGAAACTTTTGGGTCTAAATATTTATGAGTAGTTGGTGATATTATTTGGTTTATCTAAAGCCCCTAGCACACTCTTGTAAATAATAACTCAAGTTCTACATCCCTTTGTAGGGAAGTTCATAAATAGTGTGCCCATGATAGTGTTATGGTGTACTTGTGTGAGATTTTGTATAATAGTTCAAAACAACAAAATGTGATTAAAGTGAGACATCTAAGCCTTCTAAAGTTTTAGTGGCTATTGGTGATACATTTATCATTGAAGCTAGCCTTTCAGAAGTCAATATTGGTTGGGAAATACTATAGAGTATGATAATGTATTTATGATTTGAATTTACTTATTGAAGGTCTTGTTTTCAATAAGGCGTTGAGGATTAGACAGCAATGTAACCTGAGAAATAATAGTGGTGGAAAAGTGTGGGCATAGAATTGATACATAATAATTATTTAAATTTCGAGGATGAAATTTCTTTTTAGTGGGTTAAGAGTTGTAACACCGAAAATCCGGTGTTATAAATTTTTTTATTAAACATCGTTATAATATAAAGAAAAATTTTAAATTTTTATTGATTATTGATTTTGGGGTATTAAATTAGAATTTTTGGATATAAATAAAACGTCGTGTCCGCGATTCATAGTGAATCTCATTTTTAGGAAATTCAAAATTTAGTGAAAGAAGTGATAATAAATATATAAATGAATATATATATATATTTTTTATTATTTATTTAGAAAAAAAAAAAAGAGGAGAGATGCAGCATTTTACCCCAAAACGCCGCGTCTTCCCCTCCCCAATTCGATTAGGGCTAAAAGCCCTAATCTCTTTCCCTCCTTCGTCTCTATCACTCTCAGTCTCTCGTCTCTCTCCCTCTCGCGATTCTCTCTCGCCTTCGATCGATTCGCCCCCCTCCTCTGCCGCAAACAGCCTAGCTCCGACCACCGTGAGCCACCATTGTCACTGTTTCATTCTCTACCTCATTAATCTCTCTCTCTCTTAGAATCGTTCTCTCTCACACTCTGTCCCTCTCTATCACCATCTCTCAGTCTCTGTCTATCACTCTCTGTCTCTCTCGCTCGAATCTCTATCTCACCATCTCTCGCTCTCTCTCACACCGTCTCTCTGTCTCTCTCATCCACGCACGAACAGAACATTCTTCCTTTCTTCTGCACGCGATAGCTTGCAGAGCTCTCGCTGCTCTCTCTACTGAGAGGCTCTCTGTTACCTTCGCTGCCCTCTGCCACGACAACACCATGTTCGAAGAGCCCTAGGCCGGCTGTGATTCTCTCTCTGCATAGGTAAGGTCCGATTCCTAACCCTAGCTCTAGGGTTTCGAATTTTCTTGGTAAATAACTTTAGATTACTAAAATTTACTTCAAATTAAAAACTTTGCAGGTCTCAGAATGCATTGAGAAGACAATTCGGACGAGGGTTTGCGAACTGCGAAAAACCCTAGGTGAGGGATTTTCAATCCCTTCAATATTCAAACTATTTTGTTGAATTTAGGTGGAGAATACGTGTAGATACATTCTGAAAATATGCTAGATTCGAAGAAAATGCATTATTCTTGAAATTTTGTATGAAGTTATTTAGGTTAAATCTAGAATTTGATATAAATTGGGCTGCGAAGCATGATAGAATGTCATAGATCGTAATAAAGTTTTGTTTGATTGGTTTGTGTAGCTTTCCTTGGGGTTTGAATTGAAATTGGCATGAATTAAATTAGAATTATGTAAATTTAGGAGAAAATGGGTAAAAATTTGAGAAATGTTGGAAATTAAAGTCATTGATAAGGGAAATGATCCAAGATTGATGAAACGAGAGTTTAGAAATGTGATTATGTAAATTAAGGCTATTTTAAATAAGAAGGAAATTTGAAAACCCTTTAATGGATCCTTAATTGATGATTAATTGTGTTGATTGGTCTAGGTTAACCTTTGGAGACTCGAAAGGAGTCGATTTGGATTAATTGTAGAAATAGGGAGTGAATACCCTCCCTAGAGGTGAGTGAACGTTCCGTTGTGTAATAAATGAGCAAAATGGTTTTAAATTCTTTGATAAATGATTTTGAATGATTTTCACATGATTTATATGAAATGATTTGTGATTGTGGGATATCTGAAATGGAAATTTGAATTACGAATGCATCTTATGTCATTTTAAATAGATACTTAATTGGTAAATGCTTGTAGCATGATTTTCGGAATAAGTTGATAAAATATGACACATTGATTGAAATCTGAATGATTGTAAAATGATGGTGCACGAGAGAAATGGCTATAATCATGCCTCCCACGGAGCGACCCGACGGGGTGACGTGAATTGGGGTTTATTTATAATAGAGGCAGGCGACCTTTGCTCTGCCACGTCGGATTATCCGGATTGTACCCCGGTGAGGTTCGAGCCAACGCCAAGGAAGAGGGTAGTGTTTTGAAAAACTGAAATGGAAAACCCCTTGACGGGCTTCCGTCTTGGTTCAGCCAAACGCAAGACGGAAGTGATTTTGATGGGACCCTTGTGATTTTCTGAAAGAATGTCTGAAAGAGTATTTGATATGGATACATATTTTGTAAATTATGTTGAATTATCGAAAATTCTTTGATAAGTAAAGTGTTATTTGAGATATGCTTTGACATCCTCCACTTTCACCCCTTATTTATTGCACAATCATACCATTGCACTCTATTCACTGAATATTTATAATACTCACCCCTCTCTTTAACATTTTTCAGAGGAAGACTAGGCATGTGACAGAGATTGGAGTTTGGAAAGGTCTATCAGCGGACTTGTGTAGGTATATATATAGTGATGTGTAGTTATTTTGGTCTGAACTGAAATCCATAGAAATGAAGACTTGTATAATTCTTTTGGTACGGATTTAATCGATACTTGTTTCCTGTATAGGAATAAGTATTGATGGAATCCTTATATGGTTTGTGCTGGAGTTGTTTGGAATTTGTTTATTTTCTTTAATTCCCATTTTTTGTAAAAACTCATTGTTTAAATTGGACATTTAGTTTGTAATATTGAGATTTGTTATTTTCTTTCGATTTCACGAAATTCTGTACATCTCATATCATTTGGATTTTACTAATGTTAGCTTGATTGTTTCAGGCAAGTGTTAGTAAAGTCCTAAAATTATGTTTTGGGACTTCTTGTATGTTAAATATTTTATTTATACTACGAACTTTGAAATGGCTAGGATGACCATATTGTATGCTTACTTGTACAGGTACCCTCTCCCCAATTGTGTGCCGATGTGTGCTCGTGTGTACAGGGACGAACCGGATGGATCCTTGCATGTGTATTGTTATGTGATGATTCCTATTTTTGATGAATGGTGTATTGGAAGAATTGTTGTGTTGTTTTTGTAGTCTTGCAGAGTTTCGGTCTATGGGAAGGTTCTGCCCGTGTACCGAGACAACGGGACGGTTGTCGCATGATCGATCCAAAGATCAGGGTGTGACATCCTTTCTCTCTCTCAATCTATTCTTTCTTTTTATAAACCATTCTCTAATTTAAGTGTCAAAACCTCTTGTCGCAGAATCCTCTGGCGGTCATCCCGTTGAAATTAAGAGAGCCATCATATTTGTAGTCAAATCTACCTCCAATGAAGAAAATAACTTGGAATGCTTCATTAATACACTCACACACACAGAGGAAAGACATCAAAAGAGTTTTTACGAATGACAAAGGACAAGGTCTCAGAACAAGATTGTTGCATATTTGAAATATGGTATCTGCAAACACATAAATAATACATCACAAACCTGTTAATTTTTTTTCCTAAGAAAAGGGTGGTAAGAGGCTATAAATGTTTCTCTCCAAGTCTTATTACGAGCGTTTTCAATGTTCTTATGCATAGGAATATACAAAAGCAACAAACCTTGTATAAGATGAATGAAAAATGCTACTTCAACGACCCGTTTCCATACTCGAGTAAGTCACTAAAGGATCACTGGCCGTAGATGATGGAGTAGGCACCTGATACATGGCAACAGGCATTTTTGGTGGGAGATCAGGCATTTGGCCCTCAAAATTAAGGACTTGAATTGCTTGCTTGATCGACGGCCTCAGATTGTGATCAGGATGAGCACACCACATCCCAACAATCATCAAGCACTCCACCTGTTTCACATCAGAGTCCTTCTGCAATCTCTCGTCCACAGCATCAAGAAGCCTTCCTTTGCCATACAGATCCCAAACCCATTCGACAATTCCCATTGGAGTGTCCCCACCCAAGGGATTAACCGATTTCCTTCCGGTGGCAATTTCTAGAGCCACCACTCCAAAGCTATAGACATCCGACTCCTTACTAGCCTTACAAGTGCTTATGTATTCTGGTGCCAAGTAGCCAAAGGTTCCGGCTAGCCCTGTTGTTTGAGGACCGAGCTCATGATCCATCAACCTGGCAAGACCAAAGTCACCGAGTTTTGCATTGAAACTTGAGTCTAACATGATGTTGCTAGACTTTATGTCGCGATGCAACACGCACTGTTCCCATTCCTCATGAAGATAGAGGACAGCAGAGGCCAAGCCAAGAGCAATCTTGTATCTGACAGCCCAAGTCAACGAAGGTTTGTTTCCAAAGAGGTGTAAATCAAGGCTGCCATTTGGCATGAACTCATAAACAAGTAAGAACTCTTCCTGATCATGGCACCAGCCTATAAGTTGCACAAGATTCCTGTGCCTCAATCGGCTAATCACCTTCACCTCGGTTATGTACTGCTTCTTCCCTTGTTTAGACCCCCTTGAAATTCTCTTCACAGCAACTGCCATGTCCAGGTCATTTAGGTAGCCCCTGTAGACACCCCCAAAACCTCCTTCACCAAGCTTTCTTTCATTCGAGAAGTTGTTGGTTGCTAGAGCAAGATCTTTGTAAGAAAACCTCCTGGGTCCTGCTCCTCGTTCAAGATCATCATTGATCGAGGTCAAGTTCTTCGCTTCTGGATTCTCCTTTACCCTTCGTTTTCGCCTCCAAACTACTAAAGTTGCTACAAGCATCCCTGCTATGACAACACCCACTGGTACAGTCACACCAACTACTATCTTGATCTTTCTACTTGTCCTCCCACTGGTCTCTTTCACATCCAAACTCGATCTAAATTCCCAAGTCTGCAGCATATGCCGCTCTACATACTGTCCAGTAGCAGCAGAAAATCCGATTGTCACCCACTCAGGAAGAACCTTCATCAAGTCAATAGTATAGGAGAGACTAGAATTTTGTTTAAAACTTGGCTCTGACAGATATGCCCAAAACACGGTCAAGTTCTTTGTACTGGCATTGTATACAATCCAAGCATCTGCAGTATCACCGCTATGTAAGCTAGCATTCCAAGGAGTAACAACGGCAGAAGCGATTGAGTTGTTGTTGATTCCAACATGTTGGAAAGAAGGATCCCATTCAGGATTAGGGAAGGAGTCAAACTCAACCGTTACAATTTGGTTATTTGACAAGTCGCTTGTGGTGGTGTTGAAAAGGCCTAGAAATCCACCGGATGAATTTGGTGGGATTTCAGTACCAACAGGAGCAAGAAAAAAAACAATCCCATGGCCATATGTGGGGGCACCTTGAGTGTCAATTATGAAAGAAAAATGAGTACTAAAGTCTGAGAGCTTTCCGGTGCGAGAGTCCCAAAGCCGCACCCTCTCAGCAAAGGTGACTCTGCCAACACGACATAGATATTTGACATTGTTCATTTCAATGGCTCCAACAGAAGGCTCTGCATCTCCTTGATAGAGTATGTTGGTAGCAGCCGGACCAAAGCGAGATATTTGGAATGAAAGTTGATCTGTAAACGGCAAACGACAAATGAAAATGGATAATATAAGGTACTGGATGTGTGAAGAACATGGTGAACTTGGAAAAGGGAAGGAAGATTTTGCCATGTTCTCCCAGAAGAGAGCGTGGCGAAGAGAGTAAGAGATTGGAAAAATATTTGAAGGTACCAAATAGAACTAACGCATATGTTATACCCCAATTCTCCAACTAGTTTAGTAACTTGATGCTCAAGTTTGAACTACATTAAATAGACTGAACGAAGCTTCATCGAAATGGAAAGAGGGAACCGTACTCGTTGACATGCAGAAAAAGACTAGGGTTGTTGGTCCACCACCACCAGCACATCTCACTCTTCAAATTAAAAAATAAAAAATAAAAATGAAGAAAAAATAAAAACATTAAAAAACTCGACGAAGATAAGCTTAAATATGAAACCCCAGATTGCTTAGAAATTAAAATGCAGATATTGTTCTAACTTGATTGCCAAATTGATTAACACTGAGTTCAGACTAATTTTGTTTTCCCGCATCGATTGTTAAGGGGAGAGATGTTAAATGACTAGCACCCAAGAAAATTTAAGTAGCCGAATCATCTGATCAGATGTTGACCTTTATTCCTAGGCACCATATGAAGCCGAAATTCGTGGGTAGAATAGCATCATTTTAAGATATTCTTCTCTTGAAAACCTGGGAAAGGCCCACCAACCATCTGAGATCTGTTATGAAAGCATTATCTGTCCCGGAGTTCCAGCCGACCGAGATGTTAAACAATATGTATCTTTATCACTATCTCATAAACAATGCAAATCAGCAGTTCAATTTAAAAACTAAACGTAGAAGTCAAATTCAGTGCATTAAAAAACTAGCTAAATGTGTTATTTTTTAAGATTAATAGTTCCTAGGGGAACCCTCTAGCTATGATTATTTTATTCTGCTGACTAATCAGTACTTATCAGCAAGTTTGCAACCCCCCAAAGACAATTATCAGAAATTTAAGAATTCTTTCACAGCGGCATATATGAAAGTAAAAACATAAAAACGGCTCTTCTGCCTCTATGTTATCGATTTTCATGACAGAAAAGTAGGAAGTACTAGCCCACATATAGCCAACTGCAATGGTTCTTGGTAGCTCTACGATGTAAAGATATGTCGAGAACTACCAAAAATTCCATTTTTCATTGTATTTCCTTACCTAAAGACTCTTCTTACTGTATTAAAAAAGCATATTGACCCACTACAACAACAGAGGGATAAATAGAAAGGAAATAATGAATATAACGTGTTTACCTCCCCAAAGCAAAATTAAATGATTATGCATCAAGTTATTCATATAATAGAGAACACAAAGGTCGTATAGCAAAGTATTTGCATATTTGTATTAAAGACAATTACATAAGGTTCTAGGGACAAGAAACCCGTAGAAGTGAGAGAAATTGAGAGCAAAAGCACAAACTAGTTGAAGACAACTTTCCAATCCATCTTCAACTTCTAAACTATAATCTCTAAAGGCTCCTAAACAGAAGCATAAACAGAAGCATAAAAATAATCTTATCTCAAAAGAGAGATTAATATTCTGCTCCGCTCAAATTAAAACCACAAACCAGACTAGTTTACATTTGCAAAACAATCGCCAACCCATTTCCAAACTCAAAAAATTCATGGAAGGGGCATTGGAGCTAGATGATGGGTTGGGTGAATGATACATGGATACTGGTATTTTTGGCGGGAGATCATGTGTCACGCTCCGACCCTCAAGTCGAGTACGCGACAACCGTTGCGTTATCTAGATATACGGGCAAAACCTCACCATATACCGAAACAACACAAAGTATTTAACATGTTCAATCTTATTTTCAAAACAATTTCATATCAATCAAGGACTAACCCGGTCCATCCAGTCTTAATGGCATGCACGAGGCCAACCAACCGTTCCAAGGCCAACACAGCCAACAAATAATTCTTAATAATGTTTCCATAAATTTAAAATATTATAAAATTTATCAATAAATTCCAAATATCGCATATAAATAATAAGTTTTTGCAAATAGTAAAATTTAAGCAAAAATTTACAAGTCCAATTGTCCAAATGAGGATTTCATCAATACTTGCCCACCAAAATGAATATAAAGCAAGTATTGATTAAATCCAAAGCAAAATGAAGAGTACAAAGCCTTCTTCCACAGATCTTATCACATCAACTCAAAAATGAGATCTACATCATCAATACTTATAGTAATTCAGCAAAATATCCTCAACTGGCTCCAATGACGTCTCCCACCTAAACTTCCTTTGAAAAATATAGAAAAAGGGATGAGTATGGGTATACTCAGCGAGTGGAGTGCAATAGTATAATTTTACGATAAATGAGGGGTAAATGTGGAGGAGTCAAAATATATGTCATAAACAACTCATTGAATATAAAATAATTTCTGATAAATCAAAGTAATTTCAACAAGCATTCATTTACAGAGTTTAGACTTTCCAAAAATCACAAGATCTCCCTAAAAAATCACTCCCGTCCCATGTTTGCCCGAACCCAGATGAAAGCCCGCCAAGAGATTTTTAATCCACATATTTCGAAATACAAAATCCCATTTCTTGACGTTGACTCGTGCCTCACTGGAATGCATCCAGATATAACATGACTTCGGCAAAAGGGAGTCGCGTCTGTCTCCTCCACTTATCCAATCCTAATCACGTCACCCTGTCAAGTCACTCTATAGATGGAATGACTATAGTGATTTACCTAATGCACCATCATTTCACAAGTATGAAATCCTCATTCAATGTGTCATAACATCAAAAATCAGATTTCCAATCACATATCACAATCATGAACATAATTTCAAATTTAGTATGACACAAGTTCATTCACAGATAATATGAATGCATATATAGTTCAATTCTCATTCAAGATAACCTACAATCTCAAAAATTTATACAAAATCATATAAAATTAAAGCTATTTATAAAAATAATTGAAATCATTTTACTCATTTAATATACAATGAACCATTTACTCACCTCTTGGAAAGGTCGACACTCCCAAATTCCAAATCAAATAAAATCCAACCTCTCCTTTGATTCTGAATGTCTTAACCAAAGACATTGGTCACAAATTAATCATTAAATCGTATACCTACACTAGAGCAATTTGGTTCTTCTCAATATGTCATAAATTCCTAACTTTTTAATAATTTTCCGGCACAACATGTAATACCAAAAACTTGATGTCGAATATTTTGTAAACATTTCTATAACAAAATAGAAAAATTTAGAATTTTATTGATTTTCGATTTTGGGGTTTTAATTTTACATTTTTGGTATATTTGAAATGCTGTGTTACAAATTCACAGTATTTTATTTTTGGTAAATTTAAAACTTCCAATGGGATGAGAAAAACAAATATATATATATATATATATATTATATAGTTAGTTATATATAGTTAGTTAAAAAAAAAAAAAAAAAAAAAAGAGAGAGAGAGAGGAGAAGGTCTGTTTCGGAGTGAAACGCAGCATCTCCCCCAAATAGAAAGATTAGGGTTAACCCTAATCTCTCCTTCATCTCTCCACTCTCTCGTCTCTCTCTTCGACGCTCTCTTTCTCCCGCACGATTTCGCCGCAACCACCATCGTGACCACCGCAGCCACCGCGAACCACCGCGGGTCACCATCTCTCGGCCTCAAGTCACTCTGTCTCTTTCTCTCTCGAAATCTCTCTCTATCCCACAGTCTCTCTTCGCGCTCTCTCCCTCGCGCAATCACTCACATCTTTGATCGATCCGCCACCACCTGCGACGCGAGCAACCGAACTCCGTTTCCTCTCTCTCGCGCGCGAATGGAACTGTTCTGCTTCTCTCTCGCGATGGCAGGATTCTTGTTCTCCCCGTCCACTGCTCGTTCGCACGACGCTCGCTGTGAGCACACTTGCTGCCAACGATCAACCTAGCAGCTTGGGACTCTTTGACAACCCTAGGTCAAGCCTGCAACCGCCCCTCTGCATAGGTAAGGATCGGTCCTAACCCTAGCCTTAGGGTTTTCAACATTCCTTAGTAAGAAGTCTGGTTATTGAATTAAATGTTGAATTTGGACGCCTTGCAGGTTTGAGAACGGACTGAGAAAGTACCTGAGCAAGGATTTCGATCCACGAGAAACCCTAGGTGAGTGATTTTGATCCTCTCAATAAATTGAGTACTTTTAGGGTTAAATTTAGAGGAAATAAGCCTGAAAAATGTTATATTTATGTGAGATTGAAAGAAAATGAGAAAGATTAGGAATTATTGGTAATTAAAGTTCATTAGAGCTATAACTGATTTTTGGGTGATGAAATCAACATTTCGAAATCGTGGATGTGAAATTAAGGGTGAATTAAGTTAGGAAAATGTGAAAACCCTTGTTATAGAGATATTAATTGACGATAATTGCAATGTTTGATTAGGTTAATCGTTTGGGGACTTAAAAAGGGGTCTATTCGGATTGGATTGAGAATTTGAGAGTGAATACCCTCTCTCGAGGTGAGTGGACGGTTCATTGTGTTCATAAATGAGAAACCTGTTTTAAAATTGCTTTGAAAATGATTTGGAAAGAGTTTTACATGTTTGATACAAATTGTTTTGTGATTGTGGGCTGTCTGAACTGAATTGTGAAATACGAATGCATCCATTGTATTTATAAATGCTTTTGTGCCATGTGATACTTGATATTGCTCTATGAGCTGCTTTGGCATGAAATTGTGGATTATTTGCTGAAAATCATGGCACATTGTTGAGAAATGGATTGAATGAGAAATGGAGGGTGCCGTAGATGACTATAGTCATATACCCACCACGGAGCGACCCGACGGGGTGACGTGGTTTGGGGTTTAG
This sequence comes from Dillenia turbinata, assembly GCA_037126225.1. Classification (NCBI taxonomy): domain Eukaryota; kingdom Viridiplantae; phylum Streptophyta; class Magnoliopsida; order Dilleniales; family Dilleniaceae; genus Dillenia; species Dillenia turbinata. The sequence continues at coordinate 14,294,643 of JBAMMX010000017.1, forward strand.
ATGTGCGGGGGAGTAGACGTCCCTCCCTCTGCAAAAGTCGTGCTATATCTGGTGCACCCCGGTGAGGCACGAGCCAACACCAAGGAAGGGGGTTTGTTTTGAGATATTGGATAGTAAAACCCTTGGCGGATTTTCGTCTGGGTTTGGCCGCCCTAAGACGGAAGCATATTTCGATGGAACCCCAGGATTTTTATAAAAAAAAATGATTGATATGGATGCATATTTGTGAAATGTGATTTATTGAAATGATTTTAAGGATATGAGATGATTTATGAGTTATGCTTTGACTGCCCCACATTCACACCTTATTTATTAGCACAAATGCACCATTGCACTCCACTCACTGAGTATACCCCTATACTCACCCCTCACTCCCCCCATTTTTCAGAGGAGACTTAGTTGGGAGCCTACTTGACGGAGCTTGCGAAGTATTTTTACAAACTGTATAGGTATTTGGCAGACAGGGCTACTTTTGGGGATTGATAGCTTGCAAATCATGGAAAGGGAAGTCTGTACATTCCAGCCGTGCGGATTTTATTGATACTGGCTGAGTTGTCGGCAAGTATTGATAAAATCCGTCGATTTTTGATTTGTTTTTATTTCTTTTGATTTCTCTAGTTTTGGAAAACTGTTTATATTTGTACTGGGACATTTGGACTGTAAATCTTAATTTCAATGCTTTTTCTTTGATTTTGTGAAGTTTTGTACAACTCATATCGTTAGGATTTTATCGATACTGGCTTGTTTTCCTCGGGTAAGTGTTGGTAAAATCTGACGGCTATGTTTTGGAACTTCTTGTTTGTTAAATGCTTTCAGAGTGGCCAAGATGGTCACATTGCATGCGTGCATGTACAGGTTCCCGCTCCCCGTTGTGTGTTGCTGTGTAATCGTGCATGTACAGGTTCCCACTCCCCGATGTGTGCTAATGTATGATTGCATGTACAGGATCCCACTCCCCGATGTGTGTCAATGTGTGTGTTTGTACATCCTTGATGAGCCGGATGGGCTCCTTGCATGTGTATTGATTTTGAAATTTCTTGTTTTTTTTGAAGAATTTTATGAGTTTGATGATTTATTGTGAATTTGATAGCCTTGCGGAGTCCCGGTACATGGGGAGGTTTTACCCATGTACCGAGACGACGCGGCGGTTGTCGCGTGGTCGATCTGAGGATCGGGGCGTGACACAACATGTTATAGAAAAATGACCATATCTTGATCTATGTTTCTCGAATCATGGAAATTCCAATTTTTGCTAAAATATTAGACATAAAACAACAACTTTTATGTTTATGTTTCAAATCCATTCAAATCATATTATCCAAATTTATGAACATTATAATCCAAAATTCATTATTCATACTTGCACAGTTATAGAAAATTTATCATAACTTTCACTATACATATCGGAATTATATGATTTAAGTCTCAAATTAAAGATAAAATATAGATCTACAACTTTTATATTCAGAGTCTAGACTAATTCAACCTAGAAAGCCTGTCAAAATTGAAGCAAAAGACTCGGCAAGAATAGGGCAGAACATGGGTACTTTTGCAGAACTGTCTCTTTGAAAAATCATAGAAATTTCAATTCTTATTGAAATGTCTATTGTAATATATCATTTTAAAACTCTACAAATCTAGTTTCATGAGAAGAAAACCTCACTTAATTTTCTTGCACATAGATGAAGTTATGATGGAAAGACCACAACATGTATGAACTGTCAGCTTGCAAGAAATTTTAGGATTTTCATTTTATTCCAACACTTCCACTATTCAGGCAACATTTAGATCATTGAGCATGTTATTCCCATAAATTAAAACCCTAAACTCAATATTTTACAACCCTAGGTTCAATTTTCCAATTCAATTCATCCAAACCCAAAGCATAAGATTCAATTTTTGAATGAAAAGCACAAATACAAGTTTAGGGAAAAGAATTTATCTCTATTCAGTTACTGATTTGAGCCATGGTTGTCTGATTGAAGAATTCTTCAAAACTTCACTTGTTCTCCCTTTTTGTGTCACGCCCCGATCCTCAAATCAACCATACGACAGCCGCCGCAAAATCTCGATATACGGGCAGAACCTTCCCATATACCGGAACTCCGCAAGGCTACAAAGACAGCACAACAGTTCTTTCCATACATCAATCATAAAAAAAAAAAAACAAAACATCACATAACAAAACACATGCAATGACTCATCCGGTCCATCCCTGTACACACGACCATACATCGGGGAGAGGGAACCTGTACATGCGCATTTACACATCAACACACAATCGGAGAGAGGGAACATGTGCATGCACGGCACACAATATGGCCATCCAAGCTATTTCAAAGTTCACAGTATAAGAAAAACACTTAACAACAAGAAGTCCCAAAACATAGTCGTAGGATTTTTCTAACACTTGCCTGAAGCAATCAAACTAATGTCAGTAAGATCCAAACATATGAGTTGTCCAAGACTTCATGATATCGAAAGAAAATAACCATTCTCAATATTACAAACCAAATGTCTCACTCAAACAATGAGTTTTTACCAAAAATGGGAGACGAGAAAATAAACAACAAACCACGTAAGGATTTCATTAATACTTGTTCTTATACAGGAAACAAGTATCAATTAAATCCGTATCAAAAGAATTGTACAAGTCTTCCTTTTTTCGGATTTCAATTCAGACCAAAATAACTATACATCACGATATATACCAACAAAAGCCAGCTGGTAGGCCCTCCCCAAGCTCCAATCTCTATCACAAGTCTAATCTTCCTCTGAAAAATATTAAAGAGGGGGGTGAGTATTATAAATACTCAGTGAGTGGAGTGCAATGGCATGATTGTGTAATAAATAAGGGGTGAAAGTGGAGAATGTCAAAGCATACTTCAAATATCATTTTTCATATCCAAACATTTTCAGTAATTCAACATCATTTATAAAATATGTATCTATTTCAAACATTTTCTCAGAAAATCACAAGGGTCCCATCGACAACACTTCCGCCTTGCGTTTGGCCGAACCAAGATGGAAGCCCGCCAAAGGGTTTTCCATTTTAGTTTTTCAAAACTACCCCCTTCCTTGGCGTTGGCTCGAACCTCACCGGGGTGTAATCCGAATAGTCCGACGTGGCAGAGCAGAGGCCGCATACCTCTCTCACATATAAACCCCAATCCACGTTACCCCGTCGAGTCGCTCCGTGGGGGGAATGACTATAGCCATTTCTCTCGTGCACCATCATTTCACAATCATTCCATTTCAAACAATGTGTCATATTTTATTAATTCAATCCGAAATTCATGTTACGAGCATTTACCAATCAAGTAATCAAGACAAATGGCACAAATTCATGTAAAATCACATAGGATGCATTCATAATTCAAATTTTCATTTCAGACATCCCACAATCACAAATCATTTCATATAAATCATGTGAAAATCATTCAAAATCATTTATCAAAGAATTTAAAGACATTTTGCTTATTTACTACACAACGATCCGTCCACTCACCTCTAGGGAGGGTATCCACTCCCTATTTCCGAAATCAACTCAAAAAGACTCCCCTCGAATCTCCAAAGGTCAACCTAGACCAATCAACACGAATAATCAACAATTAAAGCTCTATTAAAGGGTTTTCAAATTTCCCTTTTATTTAAAATAGATTAAATTTGCACAACCATATTCTTACACTTTCATTTCATCAATTTAGGATCATTTCAAATCACCGACGACTTTAAATTTACAATATTCCTCAATTTTACCAATTTTCTCCCGAATTACATAATCATAATTTAATTCATTCCAATTTCAATTCAAATCTCAAGAACAACTACGCAAATCAATTAAACAAAACTCTAATACTATCTACGACATTCTATCATGTTTCGCAGTCAAATTTATATCGAATTCTAGACCTAATCTCAATAATTTCATACAACTCTTAGGAAAAGACATTTCTTATGAGTCTAACATATTTTAGAATATATATAAATATAATTTCTACCTAAATTCAACAAAAATTAATTTGAATTCTTTAAGGGATTAAAAATCCCTCACCTAGGGTTTTTCGCGGTTCGCAATCCTCGCTCAGAAGTCTCCTAAAGCTAGGGTTAGGACCGATCCTACCTTTGCAGTGAAAGTGGGTTGCAGTTTAGGGTTTTCAGTCTCTCAAGGGTGGGTTGTAGTGATGTCTCTTGACAGAGGATAGGGGGCCGTGCAAGCGTGCGAGCAAGGAGAGGAGAGGGAGAGCAAGAGCCTTGCTGTCGCGCGCATGGGAAGGAGAGAGGAAGAATCGCTCGCTCGTGCGTGGAAGAGAGCGACTGTGATAGAGAGAGACCGAGAGAGATGGTTCGGGACAGAGGTGGTGACCGTGGTGGTTCGCGGTGGTGGCGATCGATGGAGGGTGAGGTCGAGATGGCGAACGGGGAATCGCGAAGGGAGAGAGAGTGCAGAGGCTGGAAACAGAGAGAGAAATAGAGAGTGAGTAGAGGGAGAGAGGCGACGGTGGTTGTGGCTAACGGTGGTTTGCGGTGAGGGAGAGAGGCGGAGGAGTGCGAGCGAATACGCGAGAGGGAGAGGGAGCAGGGGGTGAGAGAGTGAGATCGATTAGGGCTTTCAGCCCTAATCGATTTGGGAAAAAGGGGTACGCGGCGTTTCAGGCTGAAACGCTGCGTCTCCCCACTCTTTTTTTTTTTTTTTTGCAAATATATATATATTTATTTTTATATTCTTACTATGATGAAATTTTAAATTTACCTAAAATAGAATCCACTACGAATTTACGACTCGACATTTTAATTATACCAAAAATTTAAAATTAAGACCCAAAATCGAAAATCAAAACTTTTAAGATTTTCTTTTATAATTACTGAGATATTTTACAGAACATTTCAAATACCGAATTTTCAATATTACAACTCTTAACCCCCTAAAAACAAATTTCGTCCTCGAAATTTAAAATACGATTTATACACCAAAGAGCTACAGGTGCTATTTTCGCATTGCTTATTCAGTCTCCCAAATCTGTTCTTCTAGTTGATTATATTCTTCACAACACTTTAACTATAGGAATCTACTTATTTCTCAACTGTTTGAAACCGTCAATCTAGTATTAACACAGGCTGCACTTTGAAACTTAGGTGGTTTGTAAATATTTAAATATTTCTAAATATTTGGAAATAAGAATTTTAGAAATTTTAAACTCTTGTAATTTATTATTTAGTAGTTACCTAAAATTTAGAAGAGTTTTCTCTTTATAAATTAGGTTAACTCACTCTTATAAATAAAGAGTTACATTATGCAAACAAAAAAAAGAGAGGGAGGAGAGCCCCAAGGGAGGGGGCAGCCGCCCCTCATTGTGCAAACACTAACCCATGGCTCCTGTAACTTTTCCAATACATTTTTTTTCTCTCTTTCTTTGTACTTCCAGCAGCTAGCAATAGGAAGCAATGTCCATGTCTCAATGTGTCCGGTACATTGTTTTCCATTTTGTCACTTTTATTTCCATCATATATTAATTCCAGCAATAATAATTTTTTTTAGTGAGTATTTATTTTCCATGTTTTCCTTTTAATTTTATTTTTCTAGTTGAATGGCATTGAAACCTTGATTGATGATTATGAGATTTAATTAGTTTTATTAAATCAATATCTCATAGGTATTTATTTGATTCTTGCACTCCATTGATCATGATTTTCTAGAGTTTATTAAATAGTGGTCAATGTTTAATAATTTTAGAATAATCTACAACTAATTAAAACAGTAAATCCGTAATTGTTTGTTAGTTTTAATGAAGTGGTAAATGACATTCATGTCATGGAATTAAATAATCTAATTTAAATGAACTCGTCGTATGTTTGTTAATTAGAATTAGGTCTCTCTAAATCTTAATGCTGTTGAAACTTTCAATTCTAAGAGTTTCTCTAGGGTTGACTCTCGATTAGAGAAATAATTAACGAGTTTCTCTTAATTATCGATGAAGTAAGGAGAGATTGGTCGTTGGGCGTTTGTCGACGGTTATAACCAATTTATTTATGGGTGTTGAAATCTTGTAGGTAGATCAATGATCAATCACATAAAATCAAGGTGGAAATAATTCTTTTGACTAGAAAAAATTTTTTTTTCCACTAGTTTTTTTATTTTTATTTTTTTGAGTTCTTTATTTTTATTAGTTTAGTTATTTTTCCCAACCCTCATATTTTTATTTTATTTTATTTTCCTTAAAAGAAGTAAATCTATCGTTTCCTGTGGATTCGACCCTGTTTACCGTAAACTCGTCTTTGTAAAAGTAGATTTATTTATTTTTATTGGTTTGACACCCACTAAATTTTGGCGCCATTGCCGGGGAACGGTGTTAAGTGATTTATTTTTTTTAATTTTGTTTTCTTTTTATTTTTTTGAGGACTAACCTTTGTGGTAAACTTATTGAGATTCAAAATTGAAGTTCGTGCCAGGTATGTTAAAATCTAAATAGATCGGACCGGTCTTTGAATGAGATTGAAACGAGGAGGTAATGTCGAGTCAAAGACATTAAACAAAGGCGCTTGTTGGAAGGCAAACCAATACTTTCTTTTGTGCTTTTTATTTCATATTTATTTGATTTGATTTAATTTTAGTTTTGATTTTGACTTTTAGATAAATAAATGCTAAAAAATTTGATGACCAGAAGTGCTCTGCCATTAAGGCATGCCCACGCCTTAACAAGCCTTTAATGTTGTCCAGTTTTGCTAATATTCTCAAATGAACAGAATTGCACATGAGTTAGGGCGTATCCATACCCTAAGAAGGGGTTCATTGCTGCCACCAAAATTTTTTCTTTAAAACTTATTGAATTTGAACTCTCATTCACCACTCCACCCTATGAAAGTCTTGTTCTCACTTTATCTTTTTATTTTTGCTTTTATTTGATACGATAGTTTTTTTTTTTTTCTTCTATCTCATTTAGCATCCATTGGGGAAAATTTATGATTTAGGTGTGGGGGGTTATTCCATATGTTTATTTGTTTGTATTCCTATAATAGGTTTAGTTTTGTTTTATTTTATTTATTAAAAAAAAAAGACAAAAAAGAGAAAATTTAAAAATTTTTGAATTTTTCAAATTGATATGTGTTATTTGGTTGGTTATAAATTTTTGAAAAATAACTCGTATTAACAGTTTTTGTGTTTGTAATGACTATTCATATCTTTAATAGTTTTCTTTGAATGATAAACATGTAAGATTCGACACAAATCTCATTTAAAAGTGAGATTTTGAGCCCAATAAGTGAGCAAATTCATTCTTTGTACTCGAAATTTCTTTTCTTCATGAGTAATTATCACACTTGGATTGAACATTTTAGAACTTGCAATGTTATGCATTTTGAGATCACATCTAGGATTTCATGCATTGAAATGATAAAGGCACCTAGGTTTTACCCCATTTTGACTTTCGTGAAAATCTCTACCCAAATATTTATAATCTCTTTAGTGAACCAAGTTAAGCATGAAACCTTTTCTTTCTTCAAAACCCTCAATACAATACCACAATCTTATTTTTTGCTTGCATTTCAACCTTTGTACCAAGAATTTATATAATTAATTGCATGATTTTAGTTATGTTTTTGTGTCATTGGTAAAGTGTTGACTTGAATGTTGACTTTGATACTTTCATTGATATGAAATGAAAATGGAATTCATGATTATGAAAGGAAGAAAGAGTTTGAGTTCTGTTCACCATTGAAATACTCTTCGAAAAAAAAAAAAACAAGGCGACAGCGAAAAAAAAAACGAAAAAAAGAAAAAAAATATTGCATCTTTGAAAATTTCATTTCAGTTATGGACGCGGAGAAAAAATCTGATATTTTTATATGTTCTTGACTGTTGGCTATGTTGAGCATATATGGGTATCAAGATCATGTATTTTTTATATGCTATTTGTGTGGGGCAACGTGTTATCGCAGGAAAAAATTATGTGGGGCAACGTGTTATCCTACTCTTGACCTTAACCACGTATAACCAAATGAAAGACTTTTAAATTGATACATGAAATTCCAAATTTTAAGTGGTGGAGATTTGATATATTTGCAAGCATATGGTAATGTCAATTCTAATGTGTTGATCTGAGTGTTATTGATATATTCTTCACACCATTTTGAGTGAATTTGAGTAAACCCTTGGAGAGAATTGTTGAATCTTGCAATTTCGATTTCATAAGGAGCTATTGAGATTTGTAATAGTTGTTCTCGTACGAAACACTGTGAAGTATTTGTTGTTTTGATTATTTTTTTAGTTTGACTCTTATGGCATATATTGACTTTGTAGTTCAAAAGAAAAATAGGTTGCTATCAGTAGTTTTAATTTTATTTCAGTTAGGAATGTTTGAAAATAAGCATTATCTAGGTGTGGAGGAATTTGATAAGGTATAAATTAGTGTAATATTTACAATTGATTTTGTTTTATTTTTGAATAAATATTGCACTAATTATTGTATTTGATTATATTTTATATGTTAGGATTGATGGAGGAGACATGAAGAAAAAAGAATGACAAATAAGGACAAATTTGGAAGTACGAAAAATTTGTAAATATTTAGATATTTCTAAATATTTGGAAATAAGAATTTTGGAAATTTCAAACTCTTGTAATTTGTTATTTAGTAGTTACCTAAAATTTAGGAGAGTCTTCTCTTTAGAAATTAGGTTAACTCACTCTTATAAATAAAGGGTTACATTATGCAAACAAAAAAAAAAAAAAAAGAGGGAGGAGAGCCCCAAGGGAGGAGACAGCCGCCCCTCATTGTGCAAACACCAATCCATGGCTCCTGTAACTTTTCCAATACATTTTTTTTCTCTCTTTCTTTGTACTTCCAACAACTAGCAACAGGAAGCAATGTCCATGTCTCAATGTGTTCGGTACATTGTTTTCCATTTTGTCACTTTTGTTTCCATCATATATTAATTCCAGCAATAATAATTTTTTTTTAGTGAGTATTTCTTTTCTATGTTTTCCTTTTAATTTTATTTTTCTAGTTGAAATGTATTGAAATCTTGATGATTGATGATTGTGAGATTTAATTAGTTTTATTAAATCAATATTTCATATATATTTATTTAATTCTTGCACTCCATAGATCATGATTTTTTAGGATTTATTAAATATTGGCCAATATTTAATAATTCTAAAATAATCTACAACTAATTAAAACGACAAATTCATAATTATTTGTTAGTTTTAATGAAGTGGTAAATGACATTCATGTCATGGAATTAAATAATCTAATTTAAATGAACCCGTCGTGTGTTTGTTAATTAAAATTGAGTCTCTCTAAATCTTAATACTGTTGAGACTTTTAATCCTAAAAATTTCTCTAAGGTTGACTCTCGATTAAGAAAATAATTAATGAGCTTCTCTTAATTATCGACGAAGTAAGGAGAGATTGGTCATTAGGCGTTTATCGACGGCTATAACCAATTTATTTATGGGTGTTGAAATCTTTAGGTAGATCAATAATCAATCACATGAAATCAAGGTAGAAATAATTCCTTTGACTAGAAAATTTTCTTTTCCATTAGTTTTTTTATTTTTTATTTTTTTGAGTTCTTTATTTTTATTAGTTTAGTTATTTTTCCCAACCCCATATTTTTATTTTATTTTATTTTCTTTAAAAGAAGTAAATCTATCATTCCCTGTGGATTCGATCATGCGTACCCTAGATTCATCTTTGTCAAAGTAGGTTTATTTATTTTTGTTGGTTTGACACCCACCAGTCATATTCGAACTAATGGTCAGATCCATTAAGGGACGAGCTCCCTGAGTACCTTTTCTTTCCATTTCTAAAACTCGAAACCAAAAATTTGGTTGAGGGAATGTAAGACCCTGCTAAACCAGATTTTAGACCAAATTTTTTACGTACGTATAAGAATTTATACTCTAATGGTAGAACTAGTGTAATACCTTAACAGTTGACTCTCAAGATTAGGCTACTTATGATGTCTAAAATGAAGTTTGAATGAACTGGTACAGGGGACTATCATAATTGAATATAAGAAAAGACTTGGCTTGCGGTTCATCACTAGCACAACAGGTCAACATTCAAACAGAAGGCCTGAAAAGATTAGCATTAGAAATTTCCATGAGAATAAGATTAAATATCAAGTATACATTAAATTATTTATTTTAAAATAAGGTGCGCATATGTCTCTAACATGATTATTACAAAACAAGCATAATCATATAAATCCTAGTACAAACTAGTTCAGTTTTGACGCCGAGATTGCTGAGAGATGTGGCACCGTGGTGAGCTAGGATCACGAGAAAATGTTAAATGCAGAGAAATCATCTCACCAAGGTTGACCTCATTTTCTCAGTATTAAATGAAGCAAGATTTGTTAGCTGAAGAGCATTATTCTGTGATATTCTTCTTTTAAATAAACTACGGAGAGCCTCACCATGCCATTCTTATTGAATATCAATCTGCAATCATCACTCTCATTACATTAAACTAGTATATTGCCATCCTGCACTTCCTGCTAACAGAAATGTTAGTTAATTTTTCTTTATCACTATCACCCAGGACAATGGCAAATTATCATTTTTTATTAATAATATGAACAAAACCATAATTTAAAACCTCCAACACATATAATTCAAGGGGAAAAAAAAGAAAAAAAAAACACGATGTTTTTTTCTATGGAGATGTTACCTCAAGAGAAACTTCTGACAATTATTAATTTATTCAATTGACATTACAAATTTATATCAGCAAAACAATTTTTTTTTTTTAAATATAACAACTGTCACATACTCAAGTTTATAGCTAGCCAAATTAAAATCACATCTGCGCAAAAAAGCTAGCAGTATAAAAGTGAATCAGATGATATATTTCTTCCTCAGACCTGGCAGTTTGTATTCAAACAACACATCGAGAACTCAATACAAGATGAGCACCAGAACATAGTGAAGGAGTCAATAAGATTTGAATATATATTCATCCAATTTGGTTTGTTATATTACTTAATTCTCACCAGATTAGCAATGTTTTGCATTATCAATTTTAAGTAGGAATCAAGAAAATAATGGAGCATGCTTGGTTCAAATCAATTTTATTCTGAAGGTCAGCCATTCAATAAAAGCTCACGAAGAAGATAAAGTTGTAATGCTAAATCATCAACTTAAAAACTTATGCATCAAGAATCTTCAAAGCTTTTAGCATTTGTTTGATCTTACGTTGGCGGCAAACCTCTATAATCAGAAGTGTTGAAACACCAAAGGAAGCTTGGTTTGCTTGAGTGCTCAGCTCATCTAGTTTCCCTGCATATTACTATTTTTTTTTTTTAATAAACAACTTATATTCAAAGTCATACTCTAACTAATTCGATCCAAATGTTATTGGACTTAATTTAGGAGAAAGTTCTCCTAAAATAATCTTTTTTATTCTCAAATTTCAAATCAAAACATTGTTAAAAGATGTAACACTTTCACCCTCTAAGCCGATTATTCATTGGTCTAGTTTCCCTGCATATCATTAGACCCTGTGCGCACACCCAAACTTCTTTTTTTCTTTTTACATTTTCAAAAATAAAAAGAAATGTAATCATAAAAATAAAAAACGTCATTAATCCGGCATAGTCCTAAGATAGAGGACTTGTTATGAACTTACTTTCATGAACATGCTATATAATTCACATAAATGAAATTCAGATTTAGTACATCAGAAAAGAGAGAATTTGGAAGTCAGGGGACACTGACCGTGGCTGACAAGTGCCTTCGCTCCTCCATTGCTTTCAATCCCTATGATGATCCATGGTTGTTTGACGAAGTCACGGGACTGGTAAATTCGTTAACAATCCTGATTATAGGCTGACTGCAGATCTCTCCACTCTTGAACAGGAACGACATCCTGTGAGAATTTCAGTTAATTGGTTAGTGTTGCAAGTTTCAAAACCAGGATGGTCAGTCCAGCTAAGCCTGCATATTGGTGACATAAGAACTCAATAAGAAGCATTTGCAACTTCAGGGGCTTGTAAAGGAGCAAGCACCAGAACTTACTAAAGCAACGAATGACAGCTTGTACAAATTTCTTGACTTGAATGTTTGTGATAGAAGTATATTCGTGACTCAACACGCAGCGGAAGCATTAAATTAATTTTCGGAATCGTAAAAGTTTAGGGTTCGCGATATACCTCAACCGGTGATGCAAAAATCGTCGGAACCGCGAACTTCCAATATGAATATCTCGTAGTCGGGATGATAGTCACGTAAATCGAACTATCACCGCAATGCCACAACGATCCAACCCTTTAACCCGGTGATTTTACGTTGATCGGAAATCCCTTTGAATAATTGTTCTACTTAACAATTATTCTCACCCTCAAAAATGGTACAAGTCTCACTTTCTCTCAAACTCTACGTTGGTTCTCTATTGAATGTTTTTCACTCTTCCCACAAAACACTATTACCATAGTTAACTCCCATAGGAGTCATGTAGAGAGAAAAAATAGGGGAAAGTGGGTAATGGGTAACTACCCATTACCCCATTAGCAATTTCAAATTATTTACTATGGTAAATCAATATTAAATGGCCCCACGTGGGCACATCTAATATCTCCCACTTGCACACGAGGGCGTTTTACTTCCGTCATTAGATCACAACTCATGCAATCTACTATATCACCCTACAAGGTTTTCATACAGGGTTGGTCGTCGTGCGACTAGCGAGTACACCTGCAAACAAAGACTTCTCGATACACCTGTTAGGATGATCGAGTAGTCACCGTTAGTATCAAAAGAAAGCTCGCAGTACCCCAGATCCAAGACAGATTGCATCCATCGAGCTACTTTCCTCATCGAAAGTAATCCCCAGATATCGCTCGACTATGTATTCACTATTATGTTCAAATCCCTACATGGATGAACATAAAAGACCGGTCGGTGAATACAAAACAGTGATGCAGTGTCAATTGGTCTTCCTTTCCCAAACTCGAATCTATTGGTCTCAACTCAGCTGCTTTCCTAGACCTGTCCCTCAGACCTCAATTTATCTTCCGGGCCATCGGTAAACAGACTAAAGTAGCATACACTGAATCAAAACCTCAAGAAACAGCCGAAAGTAATAAGGGCACAAGAGATCCCACCCAATGGATCTCGGGTCTCACACAATGGGGCTCGGGGATAAATTTCAATTTAATGTCTCAAGTAATATAGCTCCCACTATCCCAAGTCGTCTTTTCACACGTGGTATGAAACACGTGCCACAGTGTTATTCCCCCATCTCTCAAAAAGGGCATATGTCAGATTTCTCTAACACTGTGCAGGTATAGGGACTCAGTCTACACATAAGACTTTACCCAGAGATCTCAGAGAGAGTACCTCAGAGACAATATCACAAAACGCAGGTGATATCTGATATCTCAAACCTGGCTACTTACAGGCTACATGGATGTGGGTACGTCCATGTCGGTCATATCGCATATGACCTCATCCTGAACACGTATCAGGGCGACTTATGTTCTAGCAGGGCCACTCTCAAAGCCTCTTACAGCTAGAAGCCGTCTCATCCCCGCTCACTCAGAGCTGGAGGTGGTCACTCGTGTGAGAGAGTCGACCTCGCCTGCCTGACATATCTATTATCACATCACAAAATATATATATGACAATGAAAGCAAGTGCATTAAATGTAAATATAACACAAAAGTGACTGAAAAATGCACTATAATCATATATATATAAAAACAATAAGCATCAATGTCATCATTAAGTACAAACTGAGAAATGTCAGAAAATACTCAAACCCAATGACTCTCTATGCCCTAGAAAGGAGTCTCTAGTAATGGGTTTGGTGAAGGGGTCAGCCACCATGCTGTGTGTCGAAATGTACTTGACGGTCACTTCACCCTTCTCGATGATGTCTCTAATATAATGGTATCTGGTGTCAATGTGTTTGGTCCTACTATGAAACTTAGGGTCTCGTGTGTAAGCGATAGCGGCCTGATTATCACAGTAAATCATGACTGGCCTCCCACTATCCGCTACAATCCCTAAGTCATCAAGTAGTCTACGGAGCCAAACACTCTCCTGAACTGCAACTGAGCATGCCACGAACTCAGCCTCCATCGTAGATAGAGCAACACAGGTTTGCTTCTTACTGCTCCAAGAGATGGCCCCGCCATTGAGCAAGAAAGCAAAACCTGATGTCGATTTGCGCTTATCCAAATCGCCTCCCCAGTCGGCGTCTGAATAGCCCACAAGGCGCAAATCACCTCCCCCGTAACTCAAGGAGAAGTTTGCAGTTCCCTTTAGATATCGGAAAATCCTTTTCACTGCTCTCCAGTGACCCCTTCCAGGATTTGCCTGATATCTACTCACCAGACCAACTGCATAACAAATGTCCGGTCTAGTACACAACATTGCGTACATTAAACTTCCCACTGCACTGGAGTAAGGTACTTTACGCATTTCCCTTACTTCTTCCTGAGTTTTCGGACACATTTCCAGGCTCAGACCTTCACCTTTGGCGATCGGAGTATCTATGGGATTACAATCACTCATCCCAAAACGCTCGAGAATTTTCTTAATGTAGGTCTCTTGTGAAAGAGCTAACATTTTTCTCGAGCGATCCCCTCCTGATCCGAACTCCGAGGATGAACTCAGCTTCACCCATGTCTTTCATGTCGAAGCTGGATGACAACCACGCTTTGATGGTCATTAAATACTGAATGTTGTTCCCAGCCAACATTATGTCATCCACATACAACGACAGGATCACAAAAGAGTTATCGGACCGAATGAGATAGACACAATGATCCTCCTCGACCATCGTAAAACCGTAAGATATCACCTCCTCGTGAAATCTTAGGTACCACCGCCTGGATGATTGCTTAAGGCCGTATATCGACTTCCGAAGTCGACAGACCTTGTTCTCCTGACCTACTAGAACGAACCCGGGGGGCTGTTCCATGTAGATCTCCTCATCCAGGCTCCCGTTAAGGAAGGCAGTCTTTACGTCCATCTGGTGTAACTCTAGATCCAGACTAGCAACAATCGCCAAAAGTAGACGGATCGAAGTAAACTTGACTCCCGGGGAGAAAGTCTCCTCGTAGTCAATGCCCTTAGTCTGCGTGTAACCCTTGGCTACCAGACGGGCTTTGTACCTCTCAATCGATCCGTCGGCCTTTCTTTTAATTTTGAGAACCCACTTGTTCCCAATTGCCTTTCTATCCTCAGGTAAGTCAACTAGTTCCCAGACTTCGTTGACTCTCATTGATTCCATTTCCTCATGCAAGGCCTGTAACCAATGGTCCTTTGCCGAACCCTCGAGAGCCTCCTGTATAGTTCTCGGCTCTTCGTCATCCTCGGGAGTCACGATGAGGATCTCATCCTCAATCGAGAAACGACGTCGAGGCATATGTCCTCGAGTACTCCTACGAGGAGAGAGAGCCTCCACACCTTCAGATAGACCGCTCCCACTAGGACCAAGATCCGTAATCGGCTCTTGAGTCCCGCCACTGGGATCGACTGAGCCGCTAGGCTCATCCATCTCATAGAAGGTGAAGTCTCGATCGATTTCTCCTCTCTTAGGGAAATCACTCTCGAGAAAAGTGGCATCACGAGACTCTATCTCAGTGACAGTGCCGTCCGTATGTTCTCCTAGGAACACATGTCCCTTGGACTGTTCAGAGTATCTGATAAAGATACACTTCTTTCCTCGCGGGCCTAACTTGCCGTACTGATGCGAGGAATCATGAACATACGCGGCACAACCCCATGGCCTCAAGTGGCTAAGGTCAGCCATCGTCTCCCCGTCCAAAGCTCGTATGGGGTGCCGACTACGGACTTCGTCGGAACACGGTTAAGGACGTATGTTGCGGGTCAACAATGCATCCCCCCCAATGGGAGATAGGTAAGTTGGCCTGCGCCATCATCGACCTCACCATCTCCAACAGAGTCCTATTCCTTCTCTCGGCTACTCCGTTCTGCTGAGGAGTAGCAGGAATAGTCAACTGTCTAGTAATGCCTCTATCGAAACAGAGCTCTTTGAACTGCTCAGACAGATACTCGCGCCCCCGATCGGTTCTGAGAGTTTTCACTCTCATGTCTAACTGATTTTCAACCTCGCTGATAAACCTCCTGAAGCACTCTAGTGCCTCAGACTTGTGCGAGATCAGGTAGACGTAACCGAAACGCGTGTAGTCGTCTATAAACGTAATGAAATACGTTGCTCCGTTTCAGGCTCTCACATTCATAGGTCCGCAAATGTCGGAATGGACTAATTGCAATGGAGTCCCAGCTCTCATTGCTTTCCCAAATGGTTTTCTAGTGGCTTTGCCCGCAAGGCAAAACTCACACACGGGCAACTGGACCTTAGTTAGCGGGCCCAACAAGCCACTCGTAGCTAACCGGGTCATCCTCTCTTTCCCTATATGGCCAAGCCTACTATGCCATACATTCACATCATCCACTGCACTATCAGATGCAAAAGCAATAGTAGAAGAAGAATAAATTTCATAAAATGAAATCAAATCCAGTACATAAAGTCCCTCATGGACCAAACCGGAACAAATCAAAGAACTGTCATATGAAATGGAAACTCTAGAGTTTTCCAAAAGCACAGAATATCCTAACAAATCCAAACATCGGACAGATACAAGATTCCGCCTAATCTCAGGAGCATACAACACATCATGAAGATACAAGACTTGGTCACTTCGCAGCAATAGCTTGAAAGTGCCAATCCCTTTCACTTCAATAAATGCTCCATTCCCCACGCATGCCCTCCTCGCCTGGGGACTCAATCGGCGGAACTCCACGTATGCGCTCCTGTCCCGAGCTACATGGTCCGTGGCTCCTGAGTCTACAATCCACAAAGGAGAAGAGTTAGCGAGCATCACACTAGATGACACGTAACTCAAACCATGTAAAGAAGAAGGACTTACCTTTCGCTCGCCACACTCGCGTGCGAAATGCCCAGTCTTGCCACACACGTAGCATTGGAGCTTGCTCTTATCGAGCTCCTTCTTCTTGCGTTTCTGTCCTCTGTCATCGGTCTTGGCAGATTGCTTCTTCTTGCCTTGGCCCTTGGCCTTCTTCTCATGCTTGCGCCACTTGCGCTTTACTCCTCGGGAGCCCTTACTCGACTCCGCAATGTTAGCATGAGCATAAGAAGACCTAGCCACCTCCTGTCGCTCCTCCTCGAGCTCACAATGCCTACTCACGTCCATGAAAGTACGAATACTCTCAGTGTGCGTGAGATAGGTCTTAACCACATCCCAGGAGTCAGGCAAAGACCTGGATCACACCCAAGACTTGAAGCTCATCGGTACATCGGCCCCCCCCATACTCTTCAGAGAGGCGATCATACTCGACATATGCATTAAATGCTGCTTCATAGTATGATCGTGCCTCTTCTTGTAAGTGATGAATTTATAAGTCAACATCCTCAACTTAGGAGCTGACGGGGCGCCATAGTGCTCTCTCAGAGCATGCCAGATCGACTGTGCAGTAGGATACTGCTCATAGATGGGAATCAGCTCATCGTGCATGCTGCTAAGAAGGATCACCCTAGCTTGGCCATCCTTCTTCTTCCAAGCACGATACACCTCCTGATCCCGTCGCGCTTGTGCCGTGGTACCCTCCCCGGGGTCCACCATCTCGTTCTTAAGAACTTCCCCGAGTTCTTGTTCCTCGAAGACAAACTGAACCTTCCGGTGCCAAATGTCATAGTTGTCACCGTTCAGCTTGTCTCCCTTTACGAGATCTAGAACGACAGTCTTCGTTGCAGCCATGTCTCTGTCACACAGAAAAAAAAGAGACATTAGTGACATATTGATGCTTATTTCATAATTTTATGTACCCTACGAATCACCAAAACCAAAATGACTCGAATACAGATCCCAAGACGAGCGTATGAGTCAACGGACACCATACACCACAATCCGTGATTGCATCTCACCATTTGGAATAGGATTCAGTACATAAAAACCCACAATTAGTCACTTTTTATCACAAAACCCTCAAAAAATCAGAAAATTCCAATTTTAGGACGACCTACGCGCCGCCGGGAGGGTTCACGCGCCGCCAGGCTCACGGCGGCGCGTCTCACGCGCCCCCACGCGCCGGGAAGGCCGCCTGGGCGCGTGTATGAGGCGCTGCGCGTCAGGCACGCGCCTGCACGCGCTCGGTGCGCGTCCGCAGACGCGCTTGACGCGCGGTCCCACGGGCGACGCGCCTGCACACGCGCGCCCGCGTCCACTGGGCCGGATCCGGACGCAGGTCCGGGTCGGGACCCGGAACCCGGTCCGGATCCCCCGGTTCGGGTCGGGTATGATCGGGTCGGGTCTGACCCACTGTCAGACCCGACATTTCACGCGCCTACTCGCGCGTGATCCTCACGCGCTGGGGAAGCTGTGCTCAGACGCGCCTTCTAGCGCGTGTAAAGCACTCTCCCCGCCTGCTGGCCAACACGCGCCTGCTCGCGCGTGTCCGGCACGCGCCTTCGTCTTCCTCGCGCGGTTTCTGCAACTGCGTTTATTTTCCGACCCCATATCCGAAAATCTCAATTTCCGGTATCAAACACATGCAATATATATACCAAAATGTAGATCTAACTACAACAAACACCGATCTACCATTTTTATGCATCAATTTGACCTAAAACTCGCCAAATCTGGGGTTAAAGTGTTCGGTCACTTTTCACGGCCGAATGCTTCAACCGGAATTTTCATAGCCTAAACGTGCCCAAAAATTTACGAAAAAAATATTTTCGTGTTCTACATGAGTTGGGTAAAACAGTGGTATAATTGGATTCACGAAACTCATCCGTGATCCGAACCCCAAATTTTATACCCTATATTTTTATACCCAAATTTTTATTCCGAAAAATTATTTAATAATTCTAACCTGGCTCTGATACCAATGATAGAAGTATATTCGTGACTCAACACGCAGCGGAAGCATTAAATTAATTTTCGGAATCGTAAAAGTTTAGGGTTCGCGATATACCTCAACCGGTGATGCAAAAATCGTCGGAACCGCGAACTTCCAATATGAATATCTCGTAGTCGGGATGATAGTCACGTAAATCGAACTATCACCGCAATGCCACAACGATCCAACCCTTTAACCCGGTGATTTTACGTTGATCGGAAATCCCTTTGAATAATTGTTCTACTTAACAATTATTCTCACCCTCAAAAATGGTACAAGTCTCACTTTCTCTCAAACTCTACGTTGGTTCTCTATTGAATGTTTTTCACTCTTCCCACAAAACACTATTACCATAGTTAACTCCCATAGGAGTCATGTAGAGAGAAAAAATAGGGGAAAGTGGGTAATGGGTAACTACCTATTACCCCATTAGCAATTTCAAATTATTTACTATGGTAAATCAATATTAAATGGCCCCACGTGGGCACATCTAATAGTTTGAATACAAGAACAGTGAATCTCTAGTTGAATAATGGTGGTAAATTTTATGAACCTAAAATTTAAAATTTTTCATATATTATTGAATTGAATGTATTTGTAATACCGAAAACCCAGTATCAGACATATTTTGTAAACATTTTTATAATAAAGTAGAAAATTTTGAATTTATATTGATTTTCGATTTTGGGGTTTAAATTTTTAATTTTTGATATATTTATAACGTCGTGTCCGCGAATCGTAATAAATCTCATTTTTATGAAATTTACATTTCGGTGAAATGTGGGTGTGTAAATATATAATGCATATGTTCATAAACAATTTATTTATTTATAAATTTCTTTATATATATATATATATAAAAAGGGGGAGAAGAAGGCACTGCGTTTTGGCCCAAAACGCAACACCTTCCTCCTCCCCAAATTGATTAGGGTTTGAAACCCTAATCACAATCTATTCCTCTCTTCGACTCTTCGTCTCCCTCTCTCGCCCGTTGCCTCTGTTTCGCAGTCACAATCATCGCCTCCCTCAGCCACCGCCTTCTACCGTCACCACTGCACACCACCACCATCATCGCTCTCGGTTCTCTCTCTTCCTTTTTCAGTTGCTCTGTCACTCTCTCAACTCACCATCATTCTCTCTCTACCTCGCGATCTCTCTGCTCTCTCTCGATCGCCCTCCGTTCCCTCTCTTTCTCTTTCGATCGATCGATCACTCTCTATTTCTCTCTCTTTCCCCTTCAATCGCATTCTCTCTCTATTTCTCCCTCTCTCCGTTTTCACTCTCTCTCGATCTCGCTCGCCGCTCTCACTCTCAGTCTCTCTATTTCTCCCTCTACTGCGACTCACTCCGCATCTGACCATCACACACGACCACCCTAATCTCACACCCTCTCTATTTCTTCTCTCGCGCAACAGGACTCATTCCCCTGCCTCTCTCTCTCGCGCGCTACATAGACCTCTCATTCTCTCCCTCGCTCGTGCGGTGCTCTGTGTGAGCATCCCTCTTCGGTAACCTGTCTTAGATCAGTGTTCATTGGACATCCAAGAACCCTAGGCTAACTGCGAATCCTTCTCTGCATAGGTAAGAACAGATTTCGGATTTCTACTTCTAGGGTTTCGATTTTCTAGGTGATTGAACTAATTTACTATACTATGTTTTGGTTAGAAGGCACTGCAGATCATCGATAGGACTGAGGAGGCATTCGATTGAAGCTGCGAATTGTAAAACCCTAGGTGAGAGAAATTTCTAAATGCCTTCAATAATAGATCAAATTTAGGTTGTTTAGGATGAGAGAATGTGTTAGATGATGATAAAATCTTATTGGGTCAGGCTAAAAATTTAGGGTTTATGATTTGTATTGTTTCAGACCCTATCTTGTTATTAATTGATGCTATCTGTTTCATTGAGAATGGAAATTTAGGAAAAATTGGAATGTAAAATAGTATGTGATGTAAATGAGGTGCGATTGGTAGAATTGGGATGTATATTCATCAATTGGAAAAATTAGAAGAAATTAAGGCTATGTTAATTTAAGAAAATTGGAGGAAATTGTTTGAAAAATAGGAAAGTTTGTGAACTCTTGAAATTGGAGGAGAAATGACTTGAGAATTGTTGTTATTGATTTAGGACAATCTATTGGAGCTTGAAAGAGGATTTCTTGAATATTGATAGGGTGTAGGGAGTGGATACCCTCCCTAGAGGTGAGTGGATGGTTCATTGTGTTCATGAATGAGTAACATGTTTTAAAATCGCTTTATAAATGATTTTGAAAGGTTTTATATGTTTTATATAAATTGTTTTGTGTCTATGGGCTGTCTAAACTTGATTGTGAAATATAAATGCATCCATTGTATTTAAGAATACTTCTGTACCATATGTTATTTGATATTACTCTATGAATTGATTTGGCATGAGATTGTTAATTATTTGATGGAAAATTATGGCACATTGTTGTGAAATGGATTGAGAAATGAAAGGGTGCTGGATTGTAAATGGCTATAGTCAATCCCACCACGGAGCGACCCGACGGGGTGGTGTGGTTTGGGGTTTGGATATGCGGGGGAGTTACATGTCCCTCCCTCTGTCGAAATCGTTCTATATCTGGTGTACTCCGATGAGGTACTAGCCAACACCAAGGAAGGGGGTATATTTTGAAACATTTGATGGAAAAACCCCTTGGGGGGCTTTCGTCTGGGTTTGGCCACCCTAAGACGGAAGTGATTTCGATGGGACCCTAGGATTTTCTGAAAAGATGATTGATATGGATGCATATTTTGTAAATTGTGATTTATCGAAATGTTTTATGCATATGAACTACTATTTATGAGATATACTTTAACTGCCCCACATTCACCCCTTGTTTATGAATACAATCACACTATTTCACTCCACTCACTGAGTATTCCCCAATACCTACCCTCTCTCTCCACCTTTTTCAGAAGATTCTTGGTTCGAGGATTGGACATCGGAGCTTGCGAAGTATTTTTGTTGTTTTGTGTAGGTATTTGGCAAATGCAGGATTTTGGAGATTCGTAATTCTCAAACCATGAAAAGGGAAATCTGTACATCCCATGTCGTGCGGATTTTATTAATACTGGCTGAGTTTTTGACAAGTATTGGTAAAATTCGACGATTTTTTATTTGTACTTTATTATTTTGATTGCTCTATTTTTGGAAAACTGTTCTTATCTGTACTGAGACATTTGGAACGTAAATCTAAATTTCAATGCTTTCTTTTGATTTTGTGAAGTTCTGTACATCCATACCGTTAAGATTTTACCGATACAGGCATGTTTTCTTCGGATAAGTGTTGGTAAAATCCGACGACTATATTTTGGGACTTCTTGTTTGTTAAATGCTGTATTGTGTGGAGAATTCTGGGTGGCTAGGATGGCCACATCGCATGTGTGTATGTACAGGATCCCACTCCCCGATGTGTGCAGATGTGAACTTGTACATGTACAGGTTCCCTCTCCCTGATTGTGTGCTGATGTGTGCTCGTGCATGTACAGGGATGAACCGAATGGGTCATTTGTATGTGTATTGTTAAATGCTTTCCCTATTTTTGATGAATTGTGTACTGGAGGTTTTGAATGCCCAGTTGTATAGCCTTGCGGAGTCTCGGTATATGGGAAAGTTATGCCCGTGTATCGAGACAATGCGGCGGCTATCGCGTGCTCGATCCGAGGATCGGGACGTGACAGCTTTATTGGTAAGTTCACGATTTTAAAAGTTTGATGGTTTTGAAATGTTTTCCAAATGTCCCAAAAGTTTTTCTAAAAATTTTAAAATGTGTTGTTTATTTTGAAAAAGGTTAAGATCTTTTCAAAAGGTTTTCGGAGAAGGTACAGAACTTTCCAAGATTTTCTTAGGAAATTAGAAATATTCTTTTTAGGGGGTTAAGCACTGGGGTAAGTACCTATTTTAAATTGTAAAGTTTAGACCCTCACCATAGAGTTTTGCTCCCTATACGAGGAATAAGGAATCCGAATAGAATATTTTCTATATCACTTCTACAACCTGAGTGATGTATCACTTTATGAATAGTTTCTCAATTGTGATTGAAGATTTCCCTTGGATTGTTTGGCTGAATGGTGAGTACCATTATAGTAATTATTTTGGACTGACATTTTGATATTAGAAGTTTGATATACTTGTGTAATAGGCATGACAATATAGAATTGCTTATGATTAAGATATAAGATAAAATACTTTTGAGAGATTGTATTTGTGAGTAGATGCTGGGGTTTCATAAATGCTTTCGTAATTTGGAAGAGCAGACAGTTTGGAATCAGCAGGAAAATTTGATGATACTTGCCTTGTTTTTATGTAACTACATTGTATATTATGTAGCCTTCTCTTCCTAAAGGTGGGCTATAGGTTATAAGAAGTAGGTATAAGGATAAAGATATGCGAATGGTCAGATTAAACACATTTTTTTTAGAGACATGATGTGGGCGGAATGTTTATTTATGATTTTGATAAAAGAGGGCTGATAGTTGTCTCTAGCATTTAGGATTCTATAATTATTAAAATTCCTATTAATTTTGTTACTGGTTAAGATTTGGACCTGGACAGTCTGGAAGTAGAGTTTTGTGGAGGGCTGGTCTGAAAAGAGAAGAAAGAAGGAAGAAAATGCTAGTGAATTAAATGAAAATTCATCTATTAAAAGATAGATTACAAAATGTAAGTTGTTTCATATTGAGGTTGTTGCATACTTCGATCATATTTAGTATTTTTAAAGAAATCAGCCTTGTTGCTGATATGATTATAAATTGTATTCGCCATCCAAAGTATGTCCTTTATACTATTGAACTATTGCTGTTACATGCAAAGGCTAGTGCAGCAAGCAATTCGCTACCATAAGTACACATAAGCACAAACAGTTTCTCATTGTAATGTGAATTTCCAAAGTCGAATTAATGCCCTTAAGTCCAGAGGCATTAAAATTCAAAGATAATAGCCACAATTTTAATAAAACAATTAATGCCTGTAGGTTTGAAGACTTCACACTGATATCATTCCGTTTCAGCAATGCCCAAAGATAGAAATCATAGCTTAAATAAGACAATTTTGATCATTTCTTAAACAATTGTAGTAGAATTAATGCCTGTAAGTCTAGAGCCATTAAAATTGAATGTATACGATATTGTGACTGATATTAAAGTTATCAAAGATTATCTTTTCCAATAGTTATAGTACTTATCTTTCCATTGCTAATAATATTGTTCCTTTGGCCCTATAGATTCCAAACTAAAATGACACATTTGATTAAAATCCTTAATATACTTACTGCAAGTAGTTTTTGGCTACACGCAAATGCTCCATCCAATCTATAATGGATCCATTAAAACTCAGATGAGTAGGACAAGTACTTAAAAATGAGTTACTATAACTACTGGGTGACACTAAAAATCTTTAACCATACGATGAATGGTCTCAGTAACATTAAATGTTTCTCTCAAGTAACTATCATCTATTAGCATTTTGGATTCTTTACCAAACTTGGTTTAGGTTCTATTGAGCATACAAGTTTTTCTTTCAATGAATATCTCTGGTTGGCCGTGCTTCAGTAGGCTTGTCAATCTAAATCCAAGTATTTCACACTTATTTATGAGTTTCTTACACTTTGAAAAGATTGACTTGTGCTGATTTGGGAAGTTCTTTATTAATAAAGCGGGTTGAATCTTCAAGTTATTGCTGCTATGGTCCATCTTCTTCAATATACTGTAAATATATGTTATATATTTGCACTGTAAGGCACTAGGAAAAATGATGTGACTATAAGGTACTTTAGCTAGCTATGGTTGTGGGCAATGCACATAGGGATGGTTCCTTCTCTTAAACCTTTCATGTATATAATGCAGCATTTTTGACAATTGTAGCATATGAACTGGTAATTTGCTTCGATGGATATTTAGAAAAAATAATATTCGTAATAGACATTATCTTCTTTGGATGAGCAGTATCTTATAGGAGAATCTTAACCTTAGGTGAGTTTGATAGCAAGGAACTTTGTTGTCTAGCTTGAAAATTTGAGGATATGGAAAACCAGTGGAAGCTTCCTCAATGTTTGATGCAGTCACTTTGGAGAAACTAATATGATGAGCCTTTATGGGATTTATACATTGTAGTAAGATTTCTCTGGTGTTTCAGTTAGTTACAGTGATTTAGAGTTCCTTAGATAACTATTTTAAGTAAAGTCTCTTCAATTTGAGGTAAATTCATCCTTCAAATGGAAATATGAGGTTATATGGACCATTATAGCTTTTACAACATTGAAATGATGAATCTTGCAAACATCTAGGTAGAAATGTTTATGCATGGTTACTTGAACACCATTTAGGAGTAAGAACGTCTGTAAACAAAATTTTAAGATATATTGAATAGGTCGAGTTCAATGATAGTATTTTCAGATATTTGTGGTATGTGTATTAAAGACCTCAGTTTTGATCTTCTACAATGCTTTGTAGCAGATACAGGGTGGAGGCCTGTTCCAATTGTTGTTGAGAAATATGTTAATCTAGAAGTGTTGCTCCTTTTATATCCAAAGGTTTCAAGGTTTTAGAACAAACACGGAGATTCAGAGACTATTGATTTTTGTGCTTTATTTGCTGCAATTAGAAAAAGAAAACTAGGGGAACCTCAACCTCAAGGAATAAAACCTACCAAACGCTCATATAGGAATAAGACAATTTTTCTATCATTACCTTAGGGAATTTTCTTTCCTTGAAGGAACCAAAGCATCAATTGCTTATTATTAATTTCCTCCTTTTATTCTATAAATTGAAATTTTGAAAAAAAAAAATAAAAAATAAAAAATTATCGTGGTTTCAATGGAACCACTAGTGAGTTTGATGTTTTACGTTATCATTCCTGTCAAATTTCTGACTGCTTAGTTGTTAAGTTATTATATATATCTAAGAGTCTGGGTGGAGTTCCTGTGTAAATTAAAGGTCAAGGTAGAATAAGACATTTTCAATTTCGGCTGAGCAGCCCAAACATAACTAACTTCAAATGACTTGAAATCAAGAAAATAATAGGTAGTGAAACATGTTGTGGAACTCTATGGAGTATTACCCAACGCTTATTGGTCCTAGAGTCTCCAATTATATTTCTAGTATACTTTTATTCATAGTTTGGAATTTGTCCATAGCTTAAGAGGGTGGAGAGGATATCCTCAATATGCTAAATATACTTGAGAGTTATAAGAAATTTTGACCAGGGTAGATAAGATCAGTAGTAGATTAAATGAATGCAAAACAAATTCTTATGATATATCTTTTGTGACTATATAAATCGTAGTTGTAAGATGGCTTGTAGGAGGCATTGGTTCTAATAGAAATTTTTGAGTTATTATAGAATGAACAGAAACTAGAATTATAGAATTGATGCGAGATAATTGATATTTTTGAAAATATTTCTTTGGAAAGAAGTAATATGGTTTCAAAAGCAGAGAAACTTGCATATTGGCTGAGCCGATTAATTCGGAGTTTTTAAGAGAATAGGAAAGTTGTATTGAAAGCACTACATGCAGATGGGAAGATTGTAATATCTAAAGTGCAATAGTGATAAATATAAGAGGCACTAGAAGGGGTTATTACTTTGATGATTTGGGGGGTATTAATGCAAACACTGGGTGATATGCAAATATATGTACTAGATTTAATTTGGATAGAATATTGGTGATATTGCATGATACTAAAGTGATAGAGAATGATCATGATAAAAGTACCTTGATTGAAAAGTTATCCAATTAAGGATTTGAGATTTAAAACTTGGAAAGGTTCAAATATTGATAGTGGATTAAGTTTTCTTACTTAGTCTAGGCTATATTGGTGTTGATTTACATTTCATCATACACAAGTTTGATGATATATGAAATTGTATACATCTTACACTAAGTCTTAAGGCTGTGGCTACTATATGCACCATTTTGATGGGGAATATTGAGTTTTAGCTAATATTATCTCTACGAATATATGTATTTTGGTTGCATTCATAGTTCATGCAATTAATTGTGGATTGTAGGGCTTTCACTTTAAAGTCCTAAAATAGCGAAAATATTGTGTTTATAACTAAGGCAATAATATTGAAGAGGGGTTGAAACACCCATGGAAGGGTATTACATGGTCAAATGATAAGCATTGAGGATAGCTATTGTAGCGCGAATGAGATCCACGTGGTTCATTATTTTTCAATAAAAGGTTATCCAAGATTAAGGAAAGAAGACTAAGATATAGGATGGTAGCTGTATGAGTGGAAATCTTAGCTGATAGTATTGTATAAATGATAAGGAATGAAACAATGGATCCAATTTTATGAAAGTAAAATGTTGTTAGGTTATTAACCAGATTTTACTTGACAAAGAAATTTGGGAGATTGAAGGAACAATGTGGAAACAACACCTACTATTTTTGATGTATAAATTGTATTTGACTTTTAATGACGAAATTTGTTTTTAAGGGGTTAAGAGTTGTAATACCAAAAACCCAGTATCAGACATATTTTGTAAACATTTTTATAATAAAGTAGAAAATTTTGAATTTATATTGATTTTCGATTTTGAGGTCTAAATTTTTAATTTTTGGTATATTTATAACGCCGTGTCCGTGAATCGTAATAAATCTCATTTTTAAGAAATTTACATTTCGGTGAAATATGGATGTGTAAATATATAATGCATATGTACATAAACAATTTATGTATTTATAAATTTATTTATATATATAAAAAAAAAGGGGGGAGAAGAAGGCACTGTGTTTTGGCCCAAAACGCAGCACCTACCTCCTCCCCAAATTAATTAGGGTTTAAAACCCTAATCACACTCTATTCCTCTCTTCGACACTTCGTCTCCCTCTCTCGCCCGTCACCTCTGTTTCGCCATCACCATCACCGCCTCCCTCAGCCACCGCCTTCCACCGTCACCACCGCACACCACCACCCTCATCGCTCTCGGTTCTCTCTCTTCCTTTTTTGGTTGCTCTGTCACTCTCTCAACTCACCATCGTTCTCTCTCTACCTCGCGATCTCTCTGCTCTCTCTCGATCACCCTCCGTTCCCTCTCTTTCTCATTCGGTTGATCGATCACTCTCTATTTCTCTCTCTTTCCCCTTCAATCGCATTCTCTCTCTATTTCTCCCTCTCTCCGTTTTCACTCTCTCTCGATCTCGCTCGCTGCTCTCACTCTCAGTCTGTCTTTTTCTCCCTCTACTGTGACTTACACCGCCTCCGACCATCACACACGACCACCCTAATCTCACACCCTCTCTATTTCTTCTCTCGCGCGACAGGACTCCTTCCCCTGCCTCTCTCTCTTACGCACGACAGAGACCTCTCATTCTCTCCCTTGCTCGTGCGGTGCGCTATGTGAGCATCCCTCTTCGGCAACCTATCTTAGATCAGTGTTCATTGGACATCCGAGAACCCTAGGCCGACTGCAAATCCTTCTCTGCATAAGTAAGAACAGATTTCTGATTTCTAGTTCTAGGGTTTCGATTTTCTAGGTGATTGAACTAACTTACTATACTATCTTTTGGTTAGGAGGCACTGCAGATCATCGATAGGACTGAGGAGACATTCGATTGAGGCTGCGAATTGTAAAACCCTAGGTGAGAGAAATTTTTAAATACCTTCAATAATAGATCGAATTTAGGTTGTTTAGGATGAGAGAATATGTTAGATGATGATAAAATCTTATTGGGTCAGGCTAAAGATTTAGGGTTTATAATTTGTATTGTTTCAGACCATATCTTGTTATTAATTGATGCTATATGTTTCATTGAGAATGGAAATTTAGGAAAAATTGGAATGTAAAATAGTATGTGATGTAAATGAGGTGCGATTGGTAGAATTGAGATGTATATTCATCAATTGGAAAAATTAGAAGAAATTAAGGCTATGTTAATTTAAGAAAATTGGAGGAAATTGTTTGAAAAATAGGAAAGTTTGTGAACCCTTGAAATTGGAGGAGAAATGACTTGAGAATTGTTGTTATTGATTTAGGACAATCCATTGGAGCTTAAAAGGGGATTTCTTGAATATTGATAGGGTGTAGGGAGTGGATACCCTCCCTAGAGGTGAGTGGATGGTTCATTGTATTCATGAATGAGTAACATATTTTAAAATCGCTTTATAAATAATTTTGAAAGGTTTTATATGTTTTATATAAATTGTTTTGTGTCTGTGGGCTGTCTAAACTGGATTGTGAAATATAAATGCATCCATTATATTTAAGAATGCTTCTGTACCATATGCTATTTGATATTGCTCTATGAATTGATTTGACATGAGATTGTTGATTATTTGATGGAAAATTATGGAACATTGTTGTGAAATGGATTGAGAAATGAAAGGGTGCTGGATTGTAAATGGCTATAGTCATTCCCACCACGGAGCGACCCGACGGGGTGGCGTGATTTGGGGTTTGGATGTGCGGGGGAGTTAGACGTCCCTCCCTCTGTCGAAGTCGTGCTATATCTGGTGCACCCCGGTGAGGTACGAGCCAACGCCAAGGAAGAGAGTATGTTTTGAAACATTGGATGGAAAAACCCCTTGGGGGGCTTTCGTCTGGGTTTGGCCACCCTAAGACGGAAGTGATTTCGATGGAACCCCAGGATTTTCTGAAAAGATGATTGATATGGATGCATATTTTATAAATTGTGATTTATCGAAATGTTTTATGCATATGAACTGCTATTTATGAGATGTACTTTGACTGTTCCATATTCACCCCTTATTTATGAATACAATCACACCATTGTACTCCATTCACTGAGTATTCCCCAATACTCACCCCCCTCTCTCTACCTTTTTCAGAGGATTCTTGATTCGAGGATTAGACGTCGGAGCTTGTGAAGTATTTTTGCTATTTTGTATAGATATTTGGCAAATGCAGGATTTTGGAGATTCGTAATTCTCAAACCATGGAAAGGGAAATCTGTACATCCTATGTCGTGCGGATTTTATTGATACTGGCTGAGATTTTGGCAAGTATTGGTAAAATTCGACGATTTTTTATGTGTACTTTATTATTTTGATTGCTCTATTTTCGGAAAACTATTTTTATCTGTACTGGGACATTTGGAATGTAAATCTA
This sequence comes from Dillenia turbinata, assembly GCA_037126225.1. Taxonomy (NCBI): domain Eukaryota; kingdom Viridiplantae; phylum Streptophyta; class Magnoliopsida; order Dilleniales; family Dilleniaceae; genus Dillenia; species Dillenia turbinata. Next base: position 14,324,636 of record JBAMMX010000017.1, read on the forward strand.
AATTTCGATGCTTTCTTTTGATTTTGTGAAGTTCTGTATATCTCATACCGTTAAGATTTTACTGATACTGGCATGTTTTCTTTGGGTAAGTGTTGATAAAATCCGACGGCTATGTTTTGGGACTTCTTGTTTGTTAAATGCTTTATTGCGTGGAGAATTCTGGGTGGTTAGGATGGCCACATCGCATGCGTGCATGTACCGGATCCCACTCCCCGATGTGTGCTGATGTGAACTCGTGCATGTACAGGTTCCCTCTCCCCGATTGTGTGCTGATGTGTACTCGTGCATGTGTATTGTTAAATGCTTTCCCTATTTTTGATTAATTGTGTACTGGAGGTTTTGAATGCCCAATTGTATAGTCTTGTGGAGTCTTGGTATATGGGGAGGTTCTGTCCGTGTATCGAGACAACACGGCGGCTGTCGCGTGCTTAATCCGAGAATCGGGGCATAACAGTATTTACGTGAAATTCATAAAAATTTCAACCTGGTTGTCTCGATTAAGCACCTTCGGCCATACTTTTAAGCACACACCATTGTGGTACTTACCAATCAACCGCTGAAATAAATCCTTCATAAAAGAGACACCTCCAGCCGCCTCATCAAATAAAGCATAAAGTTAGGTGAATTTGATAGAGTACCAACCTAGACCTGTGATTAAAGGCCAAGCTCCGATCGATTTCATCCTCGAACGTACCCTTCCAGCGCCAGCCAAACGTGAGTCCATCGATAGCCAGGATGAGTGGTTACTACCAAATTGGATGATGCACCTAGACGGGTCACTAAATTTCTCAGGAAATGGCATTGAACCCATACTGTTGGGTCCAGACAATTTCAAGGCCAAATACGCCCTTCATTTTGACTGTCAAGCCACCAACAATCATGTAGAATACTAAGCCTTGCTGACAGAACTCCGAATTGCAGCAAGCATGGGGGCCCAAAGTGTTTGGATATTTATCGATAGCCAATTGGTCGTCAAGCAAATCGAAGGGGTCTGTGAGACCAAAGACCCAATCATGGCCAAGTACTTGAGTAAACTACATGAGATGATGAGTAAATTGGACAAAATCAATATTCAACAAATCTATCAGTCAGAGAACGCACGAGCCGATACACTCTCTAAGTTGGCCAGTTCGAATTCGATCGCCTCTAGCAGAATAATTTACATCGACAGTCCACCATACCCTAGCACAGACGAGCCTGAAAGGGTTCTCACAGTGGACCAGTCCGCCGATTGGAAAGATCCCATAGAGGCATATCTAAAATACAACCAACTATTGGATTTACCATCGGAGGCAATCAAACTGAAATGAAAAGCTGGTCCTTATGCAATCATCGATAGAAACTTGTATCAGAAGTCTTTCACCCATCTATACTTGAGGTGTCTAACTCCAAAACAATGAGACTATGTCCTTCAAGAGATCCACAAAGGGATACGCGAAAATCATTTGGGGGCTCGAAACCTAGTTTATAAAGTCCTACATCAATGATACTATTGGCTGACCATGAAGACCGACTCTGATAATTATGTTAAGAGGTGTGACAAGTACCAAAGTTTCTCTTTGGTTCTACGACTGCCCTCAACCGAACTAAGCCGTATAGCAAGCTCATAGCCATTTGCTCGATGGGGAATGGACATCATCAGACCATTCCCCCAGCCCTCGAACAACCAAAGTTCCTCATAGTGGCTATTGACTACTTTACCAAGTGAGTGGAAACTAAACCTCAAGCCCATATCACTACAGCCAAGGCTTAATCATTCGTGTGGACTTACATTATCACCAGATTTGGCATACCTCACGTCCTTATCATAGACAATGGAAAGTAATTTGATAATGCTAGATTCCGAGAGTTCTGTAGCAAATTAGAGATTCACAACTGATTCTGATCAGTTAATCATCTACGGACTAACAGACTTGCCGAGATAACTAACAGGACGATTTTACAATGACTAAAGATGATGCTGGATGAAACCATGGGACATGGGCAGGAAAACTTTATAGCATACTCTAATTATACCGTACTACGCCTCGAAGGGCAACTAACAAAATATCATTCAGTCTAATATACAGAAGCAAAGCCATCATACCTGTGGAGACAGGAATCCATTTGCTCTGAGTGGCACAATACGATGCTGAACGAAATGAACCTACCTTACAAAAACGACTAAACTTACTCCCAAAACTGTGGGAATCCATATCTACTCGAATGGCTACGTACCAGCAGCAAATGGATTAGTACTACAACTGAAGAGTCAAGAACTGAACGTTTAAACAAGGTAAATTGGTACTAAATAAAGTGAAAGCCACCGGTCAGCCCCAATCCTAGGGCAAGCTCGCCCCCAACTGGGAAGATCTCTATCAGATACATTCGTCTAAGCAACCTAAACGGATCAGTCGTGCCCAATATCTAGAATTCAGAAAATCTATGCATCTACTACCAGTAAATCACATCACCTCCTGAGGTCGGAAGAGTCTCCCATCAAGTAAGACCTTTATGCTTTTCATTTCCGATTACTCTATCGATCGTTTCCTATAGTTTTCACGTCTATTGGTTGTTATATGTCAATGGGATCAATCTTACTGAACGAGTCTGTGTCGCCCTGACCTACCGGTGGGATCTATCTTCCTGAATAGGTTTGTGTCGCCCTAACCTACCGATGGGATCTATCACCCCAAATGGGTCTATATCGCCCCGACCTACCAATGGGATCTATCTCTTCAAACGAGTCTGTGTCACCCCGACCTACCGATGGGATCAATCTCCCCAAATGGACATGTGTCACCTTGACCTATCGATAGGATCCATCTCCCCAAATGGGTCTATGTCGCCTTGACCTATATATGGGATCTCCCTCTTCGAATGGCTTGTGTCACCATGATCTATCGATTGGGATCTCTCTAAGATTATGTCACCTTCACAAAACAATATAAACACACTCTGTCCTACCGATCGAGCAAATATGAGTATCATCCTTCAAATCATTCACGGGTCTACTGCATGGACATTCCGACGATGATACAATTCAGACAAGCACACAAACATTATCAGAAGAAAATCAATCAGAAACGAAAACCAACAAGTAAAATAAAATTTTTCTTTTATTTTCATATGATGAATACATGGATGAAAACACCTTATAAGTCCCTGAGTCAGACCGATTATATCAAAGAGAAAAATACACAAGAAGTTTACAGCATTGTTCCTAGACAAAGGAGCCAGATTTAGAGAGTACAAAAATAATAAAAAGAGAAAACGAAAGGAGAAAACTTAAAACCTACATGTGGCCAGATTTAGACAAGAAGACTACCGAAGAAGGAGTTGAGGAGGGTACGAGGCAGAAACTATGAGGATGCATCAGGATATCATCAGGATTCAAACTATCTGTCATCACCAGCTCTCTATACTCTACCAGCACCCGCATCGTCCAACTCGAGAAATCACGAGCCAGACGACGAATTCAACCCAAAGAAAGAGTTTATCTTAATCTCCCCACTGAAGTCGAGAACCCGCCATAGGAACCTTAACAAAGCCAATCATGTCGTTCGAGAGTCGAATGACATGACAAGATCTAACATCCACAGTCCCATTTTTACGAGACCTCGCATCCACAGGAACAATCTACACTACTGGGCCTTGCAAACAAAAGCACTCTATCGAAGAATCTCCTAAAGAAAAATAACTCCTTGTAAAAAAGAACTCTTAGATGAAATGGAAAACACAAGTTCTTAAGGCAACACGGGGTTTAGTTATCTCTACTTATAGTCAAAAGGGAGAAAGATCTTAGTGAATCACTAGACAGATACAACGGTTCGATGACAATCATGCAAGATAAATGGAAGGATTAAATCTCCTCACCTGCCCAAGCTGCATTTACTTCAGAATTAAATCACTGGAAGATGGAACAGTTGAGAAAATTGGGGGATTCACCTTAATTCCACATCACACGAAGCATGCTGAAGACAATTCGCATCATCTAAGGTGACGCATGCGACATTAAATGCTCTTGCACCTTTCCGACTCCTCATGAACATTCATCACTCACAGTGCCTTTCTTGTAAAATGATGTCATGAGTCAAGGATAAATGATGGGACATAATTCAAAGGATTATCGGAGCGGAGCCCAAGGACCCAGAGACCCATATCAGGATTCACACCAATGAGGGACTAATCTCCCCGCCAGAGTGGCCAACAACTGATCGCTAAGTTAGTTCCCGATGATGGCAATTCAATCGATTCATAGAAGTGTTCGATAAGTCCGAACCGATACCCTTTTCTCCTTAGCCGATGAGCAAGTGCTCGGTGCTCGCTAAATATTTGACTGAAACCTCATATCGACCTTTTGTTTCCTATTTTGATACGAAACATATCTTCTAGATAAGGAATGAAACCTTCAGAATCTAATCGATAAAAGAAGAGATCTCTCTACATCACCGAGCTTCCTAAGTGATAAAAATCACAAATTTTCTAAAATATTTGATTATAGAATTTTGAAATTTTCGAATCTTCTCAAAAGAAAACTAAGGTTGCAACATTCTGAGAACAAACGACTCTTGCGGTGCCCTGTTTATAAGTTTTCGGTATATCGAAACCCAGGTATACTCTCTAAAACCCATACAATTCACACACAATTCATAGAGGAGACACTACAAAATAAGAGGAGTACGCTGACGGAAAAAAACCGTGAGCAAAACATATAAAATCCGTCACTAATAATTTTTCCAACGGATAGAATATGGTTGAGTATATACCAGTCGGGATAGGTATATGCTGATGTTTTGTGTAACTGTTGTAGCATGTATATATCTATTGTGACGTTTAAAAAGTGTCGATAGAAACAGTAGTTCTATTGTCAGTTAATTGGTTGTTAGGAAATATTAGGATTTTTATCATCGGTTACTATATGTTACGATTTGTTATTACTTTTATCGTCTGTTACTATAGTGTGAAGAAAAATCACTCATTTTATTATCAGTTACTATATGTTATGAGATGTTACTATTTTTATCGTCGGATACATTGAGTTAGGAGATGTTACAATTTTATCATCAGTTATTATATGTTACGAGATGTTACTATTTACATCGTCGACACCATCATGTGGGGAAAATTACTACTTTTATCGACTGTTACAATGAGTTAGAAAAAGTAATTGATTTTATAATCGGTTACTATATATTACTATATGTTATACTTTCATTGTCGATTAGGAAAGTGAGGAAATGTAACTATACCAAATGTTGTGAGATGTTACTATATTTATCATCGGTTACATTGAGTTAGGAAAAGTTACTAATTTGAACATCGCTTATCATGTGTTGCAAGATTATACTACTTTTATCGACGGTTAGATTGAATGAGGAAAAATAATTGATTTTATCAACAGTTACATTGAGTGAGAAAAAAATATGTTATACTTTCATTGTTACCTTGAGTTAGGAAAGTTAAGAAATGTAAGTAATTTTATCATCGATTACTATATATTATTAGATGTTATTATTTTTATCAGTTATCATTCAGTCGATTTGTGTTAGAAAATGTTAATAACTTTTATCATCGGCTAGCAGTAATGTTAGGAAATGTTATTCTCTTTTTCTTCGATTTTCATGTGTTACTACACTTTTAACTTTTATATTAGTTACACTAATGTTATTATCTTTTGTGTTACTACCTTTTACAATTTGTTACTATCAAAGATTACCACGTGTTAGTACCTTATTATCAATAATTACTATGTCTTAGAAAATATTATAATTTTTTGCCATCGGTTACTATAGTATAGTTTGAAAAATCAAATTACACAAGTGTTACCAATCTCTTACAAAAGTTGTAGTTATCAGAAGTGATAGGAAATCACTACATGATATGATATCGATATTTACATCAATAATGACACAGTTTTAATTTTAAATTTAAGAGGCTATAAAATAATTACAAAATTAATATAAATATAATTAGAATTGCATTGATATGTGAGATTGACTAATACATTAGATTGAGTAATACATATAAGATCAAAAGGGAAAAAAAATTCCTTTCCCACAACAACATGTCTTCTGCTAAGACATGAATATCTTCTACTAAGATGGTGAAACCAAAAATGAAACAAAAAATATTCACTTTGATCACCAAAAATATTACCATCACAAAATGAAGGGCACAATCCCACCATAAATCTAAAACTAAGCAGAGCAGAGCAAGCAGAGCAGAGAGCGAGCAGAGTAGAGTAGAGCATAGCAGAGCAGTGACCAACTAGTTTATCATACTCTTTCTTCTTGTTGATCTATTAAAAAAAATTAAGTTAATATAATTAGATAGTGACGTTGTAAAGAATGTAAAGAATGGTTAAAAATGAAAATATTACCCCGTGGGATGGAGTCAGGTGTTGATGATGATGGTTAATTTCTATATGCATTACTAGCACTGGTATTAGAGAAATCTAACAATAAAAATAATTTGGATTATTATTAAAAGATAAATGTGAAAATAGTAAGATTATGTGACCAAAGAAATGACATTCATACCTGAACACCAGCAATAAGCCTTGCTTCGTTAACCAGATTCATCAATTCATTTTGTTGTCCACTTCCGGCATGTGTAGCAACATGCATAAGAACATTGCTGACCAAATTAGTAAGATTGTGATTTTGTTCCATTAATCGTTCCATCATAATAGTCATATCTTCGTTCCCAGCTTTAGTTGAATGCACACGCGGAGTTGTAATCTTTCCCACACATCTAATTCTTCCCCTTGAATCAGGCCCTTTAACTTTAGATACAATATCACTTTTCCAAGATAAATTGGAACTTTCTATTTGCACTTCTTCATTAGATTCCATTCCACTCTTTATTATTTCCTGTAAGAAGTAAAAAGTAAAGTGAATCAAATGTTAAGTATAAATAATTCAATTAGAATTACATAAAAAGATAATCATCCATACCACAAGTTCTGATGCTTTTGTAGAAACTAAACTACCATCTGATCGTGTTCTACTTGTAATATAAAGTTCAGCTCTAGAAGGTTTCCTCCCAGATTGTGTCATCTATAATGAAAAAAAGAAAACCACACTTTGTAATATTTTGATTGTAATTAATCGCAAGTAAATGAAATATGAACTCTTTATACCTTCTCATGTATGAGCTTTGCAAATGATTTCGATCCTAAACAATGCGGATCAGTCAACTTTGAACGACATTCTGAATTTCTTTTACTAATTTCCTAGCATAAAGAAAAAAAATATCAGAATAACAAGAGTGAATTATATAGTGAATTGTATAGTGGATTGTATTTGTACCTTTCCTTTATCACTTAACCAGAAACTAACAAGCTCCTTGTATTGATCTGGATCAACTCTTTCATCTTCCATTCTCTTGATATTTTCATCTATTCCAAGTGATTCATCGAACCATTTTGATTTCAGAGAATTTTTAAAACTCTTCCATTTTTCAGACAAATTTCCAATAACCCATTTCTTAGTGTCATCTCTGAGTGGGTTGAAAGTAATCTTTGACTACAATTAAAGTAAAAGAAATATGTAAAAAATAAAATTAGATATATTAGCTTTTTCATCTACTCGTCCAGTAATAAAAATAGATTACCAAATACCTGTACAATGTTCCACATGTCATCTTTATCCTCCATTGGCATTTCGCATCACATTTTATAGTTTATTGGAGCAATGACATGCACTCTAACTATAGAGCCAAGAAATCTTGTAAAGATTATACCATTAATTCCTATGGGTTGATTTAATTCATTCATTTCACTAGCATATGTTGTCCTTTTTCTAAGTCCCAAACATCTTGACAGCGAGTTGGGCCTCTATGTTTCTTGACAACTGAAAAAAAAGGTAATTAGTTGATAACATGTCAATGTGAAATCTCAAATTGAAATGATCAATAACCTGGGGTAGCATCTTCGTAAGATTGATTTTCTTCACATTGAACTTGTTGGGATTGTTGTGATTCTTCATGATCACATACAATACTCATCCGGCGTTTAGTTCGTCCCATAGTCGATGGAAATATTTTAAATTTTTGAAATACTCATCAAACAGTAAAAATCTTTTTGTTGAGTTAAGAGAGGTTTGAGGAGAGTTTTGAATATGTATTGGGATTGAATTTATAGAGAAAATTAAAAAGTCCGTCAATTTCAAAGCCCGCCACAATTTCAAAGGCCGTCAATTTTTTCCGCTAATTTTTTCATTAGATTTACCCGCTCTTTTTTCATTACTCGCGCTTTTTTTCATTACCCGCACTTTTGTTTACTGTCTTTTTTATATTACAATCCTTATCTTTGTTTAACCATTAGCCATTACCTTGTCTCATATTTTTTATAATTTTTGTCGTTTCATTTTTTTCCATATTTTTAGTTGGTGATATGTATTTTATTTAGATTGATTTTATATAATTTTTACAACTAAAATAATTTTATATAAATTTTTACAACCAGTTAAATTAAAATTTATTATTATATTATTTTGGAATTAAATTGCAAATAAATAAATAGCAATCTATAATAATATAGTAAATGTAGATAAATAAATACAAGAATATATAATATAGTCTCTAATTATAATATAATATAATTTTATATATATAGTCTGTAATTATCAATATATATAATATATATTAATATCAGTATTAGTAATATGTAATAATGTATAGTAATATATGATAATATATAGTAATATATTATAGTAATATAGTATTAATATAAGCGGGCACCCGTCGTAGGGGACGGGTGCCAGGCTCCCATTAGCGCGGTCGCCCGTAGATAAGGGCGGGCGCCAGGCTCCCACTTGCGCGGGTGCCCGTGGACGGGTGCTGGCGCCAGGCTCCTGCATACCCGGGCGCCCGGGCATTGAGGCGGGCGTCAGGCCCCTCTGTAACCGGGTGCTCACGGATGAGGGCGATCTTGATAATTAATATAAATTCATATTTTTTATTTGTATTGGTAATTAATTATATTTTATAATATTCATAATTACTAATAATTAATAATCTAAATATAACAATATTTCTACTTGATAATTTGATATTTTGTGCATTCCATGGAATGTAATTTAAAACTTGATAACAATCACTTGTTATTATATTTTGTTAAGACAATATTCATCAGATATATCAAAAATATTTAAGAGTTGTTATTTAAAATTTTTTGGTAGATATTGTTCGGAATATATTAAAATTTTAGTTGAAAATATGTTAAATTGAAAATAAGGATGAATTAAGAAGAGTTTTGAGGAGAGTTTTGAGCGGAAGAAAAGCTTTGAGTTGAGTGAAAGAAAAACTTTGAGGGAAAGATTATAATTTAAAAACTATCAGCTCAGTATAGTAATATATAGTAATATATAATAATATATTATTAAGATATATGAGTAATTTAAGATTATATAGTGATTGTAAATAAAAAAAATATATAGTATATATAAAACTCATATATATTATACTAATATATATATATATATATATATATATATATATAATGAAGTAATATGTAATATAATATAGATTGTAATATATAGTAATGTACAGTAATGCGAATGCGACGGGCGCCCGCTGATGGGGCCGGGCACCAGAGACTCAATATATTGGTATATTAGTAATAATATATAGTAATGTGTAGTAATGTAAAATAATATATAATAATATATAGTATTAGATATATTACTAGTAATTTTATATTAATATATATTATATAGTAATTGTAATTAAAAAAATTATACTAATATATAATAAAGTAATATATAATATAATATAATATAATATAATATAATATAGACCATAATATATAGTAATAGTAATAGTAATATAGTAATGGTAATAGTTATATAAAATTATTGGTGAGCGCGCCAATTCAAGCCCGCCTTTTTTTTTGGCAATTTTTTTTTCATATTTTTTATCCTATTTTTTCAATTTTATCTGCCCTTTTTTATATTACAATCCTTACTATTACTAGACCTCATACTTTTCTTTTTCACATTCAACTTTTTTTACGTTACAATCTTTACGGCCACTACCTGTTCATATTTTTTATATTTTTAGTTATTCAGAAGTTTTTTTTTAGGTTAATTTTATATAATTTTTATAACCTATAGATATGTAATTTCGTACAATCTTTTCAATTTTTACTAACTTAAAATATAGTCCAAATGCACTTAATTAAAAATTTATTAATAGATTACTTTCAAATTAAATTATTATAATCAAAATGTTATTTTATTTTTTATGAGATTGTATTAACTTTTTATGACGTTTTTACTAATTATTACTTATTACTATGTATAACATGTATAACAGTTAATAATAAAATAGATAAGTACTCAAGTCTAGTCTATACAAATTAGATGCAAATTAAAAAATATATATATAGAATATATTTACAACTTGCAAGAAAGCAAGCAAAATAAATAAGAGAGTTGAAAAATAATTTTAATTGATTAAAGTAATTAATTAATTAATTAACTAATTAAGTAATGTGTCTTTAAATTAAATATCAACTTTGAAATTCAAAATAATATTAATGTTGTCATTCTTTTTTTCTAAATTTATATATAATTATATAATATTGATAGTTAATATGAATTTTTACTTCTTTAATAATTATTTCTTTCTATATAAAATTATATAATATTGATAACTTAATTAAGTTTACCCTAAATTAATTATTTCAAATATTATTGCTGTATATCTAACATTGATAATTAGAGTTTAGGAATATATAGTATTGTGTTGTGTATTAATGTATAGTAATTTATAATAAAATATAGTAAATAAATAATTGTAATATGTAATATTAATATTTAGTAGTATGTAATAGTAATATATAATGTTAATAGTGATTTAATATTAATTTTAATTTTAATTAAAAAATTATATTCGTATATATATAATAATGTCATATATAGTAATGTACATAGCACTCATGGCTCCATTTCGGGCACCGCCGGCATGCGTGGGCCAGCTCTTCAAATTTTACAACTTGTTACTTGACTTTTTACCTTTATTATCATATGTTACCATATTTTATTACTTGTTACCATCTATTATAACCATACCACTCTATTATTATTTTTACCATATTATTATTCAACAATAAAATAATATCAATTCATATTCATATGATGCATTATTAAATCTTCTTACCATATTTAAGATAAAAAATAATGAGTACTTATCATTTCTTATCTTAAATGCATTATGTTACAAACCAAAAGAAGAATAGAAAAAAAAATTAATGATCATATAAATAAAATGTCATTACATTACATTACATTTCATATGTATATGCATCCCATCCTACTCTATCAATCTCATCATCATCGTCATTTATGTGTGTTAATTCATCTCCTCCATCTCCATCTTCAAGATTAGTCCGAACCCATACATGATTGTCTGTATGGCTACTTTCTGAATTTAGACGTTGATTCATGTTTTCATTATCCATATCAAATTCATCTCTCACTTTGACATGTTTAACAATAAGCCATCCCTTGTGTCTTTCATCAGCTACATAAAATACCTTTTTTGCCTGGGATGCCAACACATAAGGATCATCCAGTAAATCGGCACCCGTATGATTCAGATAAGAGAAATTCAAAAGTGTTGAGCCAAATCTATCCTTCTTGTATCCTCGTTGTAGATCGACCCAATCACACCGAAATAATACAAAACTATACATCCCATTATAGTTTATTTGAATAATTTGCTGTAAAATTCCATAATAATTGACTTTATCTTTAGTCGGCCTTTTATCCTTGACATTTGCATAAGTAATGTCATCCACGGCTACAACAACACCTGAATTCTGAATTTGAAGGCATTTTTCGTGATCTTTTACATGAAATCGATATCCATTGATTACATATCCATTAAAATTTCTAACCAATGGATTTGGTCCATGAGCAATCCATTTAACTTCATCTGTAATCTCTCCAGAGTATTTTGGATTCAAAACCTAGAAAAGAAATCATATAAATATAATAATTTAATAATACTACAAATGATTGTCTATTGATACTTACACGACGACTAAACCAGGTATTAAAGTCTTTGCTATGAAGTTTGTCAATTTGGAAAGTATTTAACTTCTTCCCCCGATTTGTCCTTCGAACATGTTGCATATGTTCCCTTCATATGAAACAATAGACATTAAGGTTTAAAATTGATATTCATTATTATTATAATATTATGACAATGTATACTTACAGTCTAAATGAGGCAATCGATTCAGTGTTGAATAATATGTATCTATGGCATTGCTCCAATGATTTCTCATCAAGACGAATTCGAGCTATTCTTTTTCTTTTTTGCCTTTTACATATTCTTATTCCCAGAGGTCTTCCGATAGTGGACTCCTCTTCTCCAAATGCAATGTGGTTGTCATTATTCCGCAATAGACAATTAAACCTTGTTTCAACTCCATCTAAATATCTTGAACAGAACAGCAAGCACTCATTTGCTATGTATCCTTCTGCGATTGAACCTTCAGGTCGTGCTCTATTACGTACATAGGACTTGAGCAGAAGCAAATATCTACACACAATATTACATACAATAAATATATATACATGGTAATTGTTAAATAAATTGAGTATGCTTGTTATATAAATTTACCTTTCAACCGAATACATCCACCTATACGTTACTGGTCCACCAATCTTTGCTTCGCTTGTCAAGTGCACGATTAAGTGTATCATGCTGGTAAAAAATGAAGGAGGGAAAATCTTTTCAAGTTCACACATAATTTGTGGAACTAATGCCTCTAGTTGTTCAAGCTCTTGTGGGTCAAGTACCCTAGAGCAAAGATATTTAAAAATGTTGCAAATTTTGATTATAACAGAGGCAACATTATCGGGCAGTGATCCACAGATTGCTATGGAAATAAACTCTTGCATTAAAATGTGACAATCATAACTCTTTAAACCTATTAGCTTCCGTTGCTTGAGTTGAACGCATCTGGAGATATTAGTTGAGTACTCATCTGGAAGTTTTAAATTCTTCAAAACCTTAAGAAATGCATCTTTCTCCTGCAAGGTCATTTGGTAACAAGCTTTAGGCAGAAATAGGTTCGTACAGTTAACTTGTCTACGTACATGTAGATCCTTTCTTATTCCCATCTCTTGAAGATCAAGTCTAGCCTTATAATTATCTTTAGACTTTCCTTCTTGTCCAAGAATTGTACCAATAATTATATCAAAACAATTTTTTTTTGTATGCATCATGTCAATATTGTGTCTGATTAAAACATTCTCCTAGTAAGGCAAATCAAATAATATACTTTTTTTTTCCATCCTTGCATTTCCTTGGTGCTTGTTGAGTGAATCTCATCTAATTCTTGCAAAACATCAGCTCCAGTTCTTTTTTTGGGAGCAACTCTAAATTCCTCTGTCCCATCGAAAGAGTATTTATCATATCTGAATGGATGAGTTGACTCCAACCATCTTCGATGTCCCATATAACAATACTTTCAACCATGATATAACCATTGCGAACATGTATCGTATCCACATACTGGACATGCATATCTACCTTTAGTACTCCATCCAGACAAATTCGCATATGCAGGAAAGTCATTAATAGTCCATAATAATGCTGCATGCATTTTAAATCTTTCCCCAACCGAAGAATCATAAGTATTTACTCCTCTGTACCATAATTCTTTCAGTTCTACCACCAGTGGCTGCATATATACATCAATCTTATCACCGGGACTTTTAGGACCAGGAATAAGTAATGTGAGTATAAAATTTGTAGATTTCATGTACAACCAAGGAGGTAGATTATATGGTATCATTATTACTAGCCAAGTGCTATATGTAACATTCATGGTTTTGAATGGATTGAAACCGTCTGCCGCTAATCCTAATCGAATATTTCTGGGGTCATCAGAGAACTTAGGATACAAAGAATCAAATCTTTTCCATGCAGGTGAATCTGCTGGGTGTCTTAAGAGTCCGTCCTTTGTTCTTTTATCATAATGCCATCTAATCAAAGAAGCAGTTTTATCACATGTAAATAGTCTTTGCAATCTAGGAATCAATGGAAACCATCTCAATATTTTGAGGGGTTTTTTTTTTTTACCATCTTGAGCTCTTTGATTTCCATCTATTTGTTCTCCATTTCGTTTCCATCTGGAAGCCCCGCATATATAACATGTATCATCTTTATCTCTTTCTTTCCAGTATAACATGCAATCATTAGGACAAGCATGAATTTTCTCATATCCCAATCCTAAAGCTGAAATAGCTTTCTTCACTTGGTGGCAACTATTTGGTAATATGTTTTGAGGAGGCAACAATTCTCCTAAAAACTCTAACAATAATGAAAATGATTTATTGGTCCACCCAGACAAACATTTTAAATGATACAAGTGCACAATAGTTGTAAGCATGCTATATTTAGAATTTGGATATATTGGTTTTTTTGCATTTTCAAGTAATTCATGAAACTTATCTGAAATTGGGTCAATTGGCTGAAGTGTATGAGAAGTTGGCTGAGGTGTATGAGAAATTGATTCAGGATTCTGTAAGTCTATAAATGCATCATGTAGCATGCCAAAGATGTCATGATCAAAAAGGGTATCATTACCATTGTCATTCAATGGATCATGATAAGATGGATCTTGGTTGGTATCCTTCGTTGTATGAGATTTAGACTTTTCATTACTCTCTCCATGAAATATCCACTTCTGATACCCACGTTGAAATCCATAGCATAACAAGTGATTGAATACCGTGTGTGTGGCATATCTCAATGTGTTGAAGCATTTAACACAAGGACATGATATCTTGCCATCCATAGATTGAATATTTTCTGATGCAAATTCAAGAAAGGCATTAACTCCCCCAATATATTCATCACTTCCTCTTGATTTAGAATACATCCATGACCTCTCCATTATTTTACAAAAGTTAATATAGAAATATTAGAGAAATATTTATATATATAAATGGAAGGAAAAGTAAAATAAATAAGAATGATTGGTTTTGGCGCTATAAAGAAGAAGCAAAATGTTTTTGGCGCGAATTTTGCAAAAATTATTAGAATATCAATTAAATTAAATAAGCAAAATATGTTTTAAATGTAAATTTTTAAGCGAAAAAAATTTATTAACACATCAATAATTAAATTAATATTGTTAGGTATTTTGTGTAATTTATATAAGTAACATAATTATGATAATTAATTTTAGAATTAGGTTTTTTGTACTACAAATAAATTATAAAAAAATTGATCACTTTTGTTATTTTAAATATTATACTAATATATAATTCAATAATATATTTTATAATATATAATATAATCCTATATATATATATATTTTAGTATTATGTATTAGTATTATATATATATATCTATTAGATAAAAAAATATATATTTAAATAATTATGATAATTATTTTTAGACAAATAAACTAGAAAATATTTAAAATTTTGTTATTTTAGATATTTTTGTATTATATATTAGTATTTTATTTATAGTACTATTATAAATATATATATTATAAATATATATATATTTATATATATTTATATATAGAAGGGCCCGGCACACCCAGGTGGCCGGGCGCCTGCTGGGGCTCGCCTCTAGGCACCCAGGCGCGCGGGCGCCCGGCCCTGGGGGCTTGGCGCCCGGCCCCTGCGGGGCGCCCGGCCCTGGGGCCTGGCGCCGGCACCCAGGCGGGCGCCGCCTGGGGCTGGGCGCCGGGCACCCCGGCCGGCGCCCGGCCCTGGGGACCTGGTGACAGGCCCTCCCAGGCGCAGGCGCCCGGCCCTGGTGCCTGGCGCCAAGTGCCGGTGCCTGGCCCTATTTTTTTTTTTTTTCAATTGTTTTTTAATGGAGAAAAAATGATTTAATTTGGATGACTAATTTTATTTTTAATGGAATATTAAATTTATCTATTTATTCTAATTTATTCTAAATTGAAACAAATAATATGTTACATATTCATTTGAAACATTTGAAATAAATATATGCATTTGAAACAAATAACATATTACATATCATTGCAAACATATTACATATTCAAACATAAAAACATAAATGATTCATTACAAACACACATTAAAATTACATACTCCAAATATATTACATTAAATTTAAAACACATTTATCAATCTTCCCCCCTAATCTTCCCTGGCCTTATCTTCTCTTGTTTTGGGTTTAAATTTTGCTTTTACTTTTCCTTTTTCTCTTGAAGAGGTGGTGGTAGTGGGACTGGACATCTTCTTGGCATTTGATGATGTAGGAAAAATATTGGGTGGTGTGGGGACAAAAATTTGGTGTCTACGCAAAAAATCTCGGAGGACGATGTGTTCTGAGTGGGATACTAGTTGTTCCAGCACTGAGTCCAGGAGGAGGAGGTGTTCTGAGTGGGATACTAGCTGTTCCAGCACGGAGTCCAGGTTAATTGATAGTGTTTTCCCATATGTTAGTGATAAACCTGAATAATATTTCATTTCACAAGACATGTGTTTCATCTTATCTTGCATATCCAAATGTTGTACTCTTGATTGCTGCATATAGTCTCCTGACTGATGCATGTGGTGAGTAGATTGTTTCATGTAATCTCTGGACTCTTTCATATATTGATCAACGTTGGTTTGAAAAATTTTGAAATCACCAAAATCATTTTCCAATCCTGTTACTCGATTGTTTAGATTATCAAATTTATTTCCCATGTCATAGAAGCCATCATGCACACTTGTTCGAATATCATTCATTACTTCAAAAACTTGATTCCATTTTTGCTCATTGTTGAAATGTTCTTCCTCTGATACTACTGGTATTGATGACATTGTCTCTGCTTCACCTCTTCTTGCTTCACCTCTTCACCTTTTCAAATTTACCCAATCACCATCTTCAAACACCCAATTAGTTCTTTGGATACTAAGTTTATTAATTCCATTTTTCATACTGAGTTAAACTTTTATTTCTTTACGAAGATCAATTCTTTGGTCAATCAAAATCCGTGTTATCATGCTGGGATACGGGAGATTTATATTAGGAATACTCCTAGCAACTATAATAAAATAGGGAATTAAGTAATGGATACCAGGATTTTTTCCTCTAATCAAACACGCCATCAACCAAAAGTCCTCTCTAGTGATAGTGGTATAGTTTCCGGCTCTTGGTCTGATAACACGTGTCACGATAATATGTAAAATCCTTTCATGAAAACCTAAATCCACTGCATTGTGATTAACTTCCTCAATATTATCATCATCAAAAACAACTTTGGCATCGTCAAGTAAGTCGGATTCCATATAAGGCATACAATCACTATATTTAACCCATATTAGATTATTTTCTATATATATGATTCTAGGATTGATTTCTATGATTTGACCATTCACGTAAGTTTTGAAGGCAAAAGGTTGTATCTCATTTTCAATTTTGAAGAAGGAATCATCATCCTCATCATCCTCCATCCACCCTTCGTCCACTTCTATATTAGTGAAAAAAATCCTTGTTGGTCGCTCATATATATCCCTGTGGGGATAGAGAAGCCATCTATGACAATATAAATGTAAAATTTCTTCATATTTAAATTCAATAGATCTAAGATAGTCCCAATCTATTAAACGACCATAGTTGATATGTCTTTGTAAGAATTTTTTTTCAAACTCTCTGCTTCTTTGAAGTGATAAAAAATCATTTTTATTGAACTTACTTTTGGTTTTTGCCGTGGATTCATCCTGCACAATTTCCTTTCCCTTTCCTTTTTTGCTTCTGCTGTTTGATGCCATGTCCAAAGTCTAAGGATTAGAAAGTGTAAGGATGAGAAAAGAGAAATATATTCGGAAGGCAAAGAAGAAATAGGAAAAGAAAGGTTTGGTTGAGAGTAAATTTAAAGAAAGGTTTTTGAGGATGAGTAATGTTGAAGGTGAATGAACATCATTTATAGCAGTGTGCATAAAGTAAAGAAAAGCTAGTAACACGTGAATAGCTTGTAGTGTGCATAAAGTAAAGAAAAGCTAGTAACACGTGAATAGCTAGTAGTAAGAGATAGTAGAGGCCTAGAGAATAGCTAGTAAGAGATAGTATAGGCCTAGGGCTATAAATGTGAAAATCACGTGAAGTGTTGTCTTGTTGAAAAAAGGTGTCATTGAGTTATCATAAAGTCACCTTTAAGTTGTTGAATGGTCTAATGAGCAATAGTTGTGTGACCTTTAAGTTGTTGAATGGTCTTATGAGTAATAGTTATTTTGGATGAATTTGAAGAGTATAATAAGAGATAGTAAAGACTCAGGACGGATTTGAAAATTTATAGTAAGAGATAGTAGATAGACTATAGACTTTGAAGTGAAAGTGTCATTGAGTTGTCATTGAATGGTTTTCATGAGCATAGTTATTTTGGATGAATTTGAATGGACGCATTTGAAGAACTATAATTGATTTGATTTGAAGACAAAATGCATATATTACAATCCAATATATATATATATATATATATATATATATATGTATATTAAAAATTCCAATACATAATATTTGATATATAAAATCATAAAATTAACAATATTAGTAGAACTATATAGTAATAAAATATAATAATATATAGTGATGTATAGTAATATATAGTAATATGTAGAAGTATATCATTATAATTTAATAAGTAATTTAAAATATAGATTATAATTTGTAATAATATAATACAAATATCACATATACACTAATATAATATATAATATTAATATATAGTAGTATAGATTTATATATACATATATAATATAGTAATATACAGTAATATATAATAATATATAATAAAATGTAGTAATATAATATATAGTTATAATTTAATAAAAAATTTAAAAATGTAATATAGGGCTCCCGGCGCTATCCCCGCGTGTGTATTTATATATATATATATATATATATATATTTATATACTACATATATTTGAAATATTTATTACTAATATTTATATGTTTATATATAGTAATATAGAGTAATAAAAAAAGTAATTGTAGTAATAAATAATAATAATATTTAATATTAAAGTAACATATCACTATTACTATTACCAACATTAATAGTAATATATAATAATAAATAGTTTTAATATTTAATATTAATATATAATAGTAATTTGTCACTGTATAAAATAAAATATATAATATATTTTATAATAATAAAACATGTAAGACAATAATATAATATATATAATATAAAGCAACAATATATAATAATGGTAAAATATAATATTAATTTATAATAGTAATATATAATATTAATAGTAATAATGGATATATTAATATATAAACAAAATATATATAATATCATATAAATATATATTAATATATAGTAGTAATATATCGTAATATAAAATATATATATATTTGTATTACAATATATATTATATATTATGTAGTATATATAATATATATAATTAAAAATATAAATGTATCATTAATAAGTAATAAAATAAATATAAAATTAAATATTATTATAATAATAAATGACAGATATCTAATGGTTATGGTTGTTTGAGTGTGACTGCCGTATTGATCCTATGGCTGGGGCTTGCATTCATCGTCCTTTCAAGCACGCATCTCTAATACTTCCATTATTATTCTTTACAAAAGGCAAAAAGACGACTCGAGTGAGGAGAAGAGTTTAAGGGCGGAGAAGGGCGAGATTGAGGAAAAAGGGTTAGTTAAAGGAGCGGAATAGAAGTTCCAAGAGCGGAGACGAGCATTGCAGGAAGAGAAACCAGGGAAAAGGGCAGAACGAGATGGGAAAAAGAAGAAAAATAGTTTCGGAAATTTTTATTCAAAAATGGGTGATGCAGATGTAAAGATTGTGCTTTCTAGCGAAGCTTCTGGGTCTTCAGTCAAATATCTTTCCGGATACAAATTTTTCAGGTGATGATTTAGTAATTTTTACTTTAAAACTTAATTTTATAAATTAATTTTAGTAGTTATTAGATGGTGAAAAAAATTTAATTTGGAAGAACAAATGAATGAAAGTGATTGTTTTACTTCGTTGCATTTAGTTATAAATTTTCAATTATAAACATATTTTTGATTTGACCTTCACTGTTAGGTAATTTTTTTAAAAATTTAATAATCCTCTATCAATCTAAAGAATTGATCTTACTTTATAAAACTAATTATGGAAGTTTCTGAAGCAGAAAAATCAACATTGCATACTTGTATGTCTGGATAGAGTATGTCTGGATGGAGCCAATTTTTAGATACTTCGAAAGGGAAAATATGTTTATGTTTACTTGTGTATCAATTATGATAGTGATAAGTTATTTGCTAAACATGCGTAGAATACCGGAATACTTGTTTGGTTCCTTGAGAGATATTTGAATGAGATTTTTTTTACTTTGTTCTTTGTTAAAATATTTCTTCTATTATTATTATTATTATTAATTAAGAGATTACAAATATTTTATCTATTAATATTATTTTATATTAAAGTGAGTACTTTATATAGTTATTTTGTTATTTTATTTGATGTAATACTTCATTATATAGCATCATTTTGGTTATTATATTGTTAATTTGTTTGATTTTTAATGTTTTATTTTTTGTTGTAATGTTTTCCATTTTTAATTAATATAAACAAATGTATAATATCAAAAAATTTGATTATATTGTCCAATATAGAAAAGAATTTTTCTCCAAGAATAAAGTGAACAAAAGTGAATGCAATAAAAGATGGAAAGAATTAAGTGAAACAGAGAGGGAGAAGTACAACAAAGCAGCAAAGGAAACAAAGGAAATACTTGGCATAACAAAGGCAATGCTACCGATTCAAACAAGGTATTCTCCTAGGCAACTGAAGGAGTTAATTCTTTCCCTCACTGAAGATATAAGACAAGTAGTAAAACATATGGGGTTTGGAAAACTTTTGAGTCTTACCTGCGATACTCTGAGTCGAAAATTATGTGAAGAATTGATTATGAGGTTTGAACCTATGGATAAACTTCTTTGTATCAGTCCAACTCAAAAGTTTAAGCTCACACCTGATGAAGTAGGGCGAATTCTAGGAATTCCCTACACCGAACGTGATGTTTTAGGCTCTTCATCTTTGATTGAATCCTCAGAGATCAAGTTATTTTCCAAGCTAAAACATACCCAATTAAAAGAACAAATGCAAATGGAAGATCCTTCATCCCCCAGATTTAAACGATGCTTCTGGTTGTTCATTCTCGGATGCTTTTTATGTCCGTCTACAAATATCTTTCCTACTGTTAGACACCTTACAGTTAGCATTGATGTAGACAATGCTGGCCAATACAACTGGGCAAAATTTGTATTACAATGGCTAGCTGATGAGGTGTGGCAATTTAAGGGTGTTTTGAAGAGAAGAAGAGGAGAGGAGAAAAGGAAGATCAGAGCTATTGGTGGTTGTTTATTTTTACTTATGGTAAGTTTATAAATATTAATTCAATGTTTATAACTATTGTTAACCTTCGTCCTGTGCTAACCAAATGATGTTGGTCCTTTGCATGCATAGATTTTTTACTTTGAGAATGTGAGAATTGGTGGATTGGGTGGTAAAACAAAGAAACTACCCATTCGCTATTGGACTACAGATCTTGTTATTCGAAGACTAGGATTTGAGCGTGTAAATGTAAGTTAACTGCACTCTTGTGTCAACTCTTATTTGAAGTAATATTGTTATGTTGTTTTGATCTCTGTTATTTATTTAATGTAAGTTCTTTTATGAATATTTATTTATAATTAAGAATAGACTGCATTATTATTTAAAACAACATTATTGTCTAAACTCTTATTTGATTCAAATACTATGTATGAACTCTCTTATTTATTTGAACTTTAAAACGTGAGTTATTTGATAATATGTTGTATGATCTATATAGGGTTTGTTGTCAAATAAAACAACTCAAAATGAAGAAATCAATCGATGGAATAAATCTGTTCAAGCTGCTGGAGAAAAAACTAAGGTAAACTAATACCATTTACACTTTATCACATACTTTAATATCTCTCATCTTAGAATCATTTATTTTGTTTTTTAGAGAATTGACATCAAAGAGGAAGTTAAAACATTTTTGGAGAAGTCAATTCAAATATTGAAGGGTTCAATTCAACTACAATCTGATTTGTTACAAATGCACCATGATTTGTTGCATAGAATATCCAGCTCTGAACATATAGACGATTTTGATGTAGAGGAAGAGAAGAAAAAACTAAATCATGATTTTGTTAAGGAGGATGAGGTATGGGAGGAGGATAAGGGCTTGGATGAGCCTTTGGATAAACAGGAGGGATCAGATCTTCAATTGTATGAAATAGTCGATGCTTTAACTGAAATGAAGGAGGTGAAGGAGGTTAATGCAAACACAATTTCTACCTTTGCTAACCTTAGAACTTTTTCTACTGAAGAGGAAAGTGTTTGGATTTTTTATGGACGAAAACCCATAAAAAATGAAACCAGGTAAGTTATCTCTCAGTGATACCTCTCTTATTTATCATTTCTGATTTCTATTCATATATCAAACAATATTATTTAATACATTACTAAAACGTTATGACTTTTTATGACAATGCATAGAACAATTTTGTGTAATATTGCTGGAAAATACATGTCATGGACTGATGCTCATGAGTTGCTCCCGCCTCATTGGATTGGCACATTGGTATGAATTTTAATTTATTTTTAAAATTTTTATATTACCTTATGAGATAATGAATACTATTTGCAGACTATGGATTGCTATATAGGGCTCCTCAATACTTACCGCCAAAACCCATCTCCCTTATTCTCAAGATGTGTTTTGCCATTATGGTTTTCGGTAAGTATTATTTATCTCATTATTCTTTCTTTCATTCATTGTGTTTATTTTTCTATTTTTTCTCAACACTACACTTACTCTTCTTCTTGTATCTTTATTCTTCACTGTTTCATTTTATTAACTTGAATTGGATTTAGATTTGAATTTGGAATTGGATTTCTATTATGTGCTGATGATGGAAATTTAAGTGATTTATCATTTTACAAGTATGCAGTATTTTTTAGTAATGTATGCAGTGTTTAATATCCTTACGTACCTTATTTTTTTTATCTTGTTTTTAGTAACTTTCTAATTTATTTTTAGTAATGCAAATATCTACCTTCTTTTCTCACTTCCTTATAAATATGTCACCTTTTTTTTTTCTACCTAGTTTATGCACTAATACTGATGCAATGCAGATGTCTGTGGTGTGCACCTCTGGTTTGGATGTCAAACAAAATATGAAGTGGGATATTTCAATGGTTCAACATTGTTTGTCAACAAAAGTACTTGGATTCGATTTTAAATCTTGCAATCTAGTAGGTTACTTTTTACATATTAATACTTCAATTAATATATTATTTGTATTTTATGCATTTAATTTGTCAATAATTTTCTACTAACTTGTTTTATCATTACACATTAATATTTCAATTAATAGTTTCAATTAATATGCTATTGTGTTTTCGTAATAGGTTTTCATTCCTATAATTTTCAAACACTACTGGTTTTGTTATGCTGTTTGTATCGAGAAGCATATCATGTACGTTTTGGACTCGGGTTATTGCTTTAGAGGCGGTGAAGAACAGGAATTGCAAATTTTGATGGTAATTGTTTAATATACTTAATCATTAAATTTTCTTTCACATTAAATTTTCTTTCACTTTAACCTTTAAATTTTTTTTTTTAGAAAAATTGCATTGAAAGAATTTATGAAAACTCCCTCGTTATCTCCGAAATAGTACCTATTCAAGTTCCTCAGCAGCCTAACACGTAAGTACTACTAGTATTACTATACCTATGGATCTTTGAAATTCACAAGAAATGCATATCTAAAATAAATTTAACAGGAATGATTGTGGAGTATTTGTAATGCGCTTTTTGGAGATATGGGAACCGGGGATGTTGATGATTCCTCCAACTCAAGAAGTACATTCATATTCATATTCTTATTATTCTTATTATTATTATCATTATTTTGTTCTTGCAGTCATGATTCTTTTGATAACTTTATTTCATGGTGGCAGAACCTTAATTTCTTGAGAAAATAATATTTTCTCACTTTTATTGTCTGAGCATAATATGGTTCGAGCTGAGATCATGCACAAGATGCAAATGAAGAATAAATCAATCAAACCAATCGCTGAACCATGTGAATCGGCCGTGAGAAAAGCAAAAGCAAATACCCAACCTTCAAGAAAAGCAAAAGCAAAGGCCGCACCACTACGAAAGACTAGATCATTTTTTAAAAGGAGTTAATGTAAGGGTGAAAATAAATTGAATTTAATTGCTTAAATGTGTGTAATTTTTTTTTATTACCTAATTATGATCCTTGTTACAAGTGTTAGATTTGTAGATGAATCACTATGGCGTATTAGATTTGTAGATGAATCACTATGGCAAAAGATGAATGGTGATACTATCTTGTAACATTCCAATTCTAAGGGAAAAGCTTCTGGTCCTCTCTCTGACCCTCCAAATGACTTCTATGACAAGAGAATGTCAATGAGTCAGGCAAAATCTGTCAGGTAATTATTTTGTGCTTCCATGCTATGCATTTTGATTTTGTAAGATAGAGGTTATCCTGAATATGCCTTCTACTTTGTAATATATTCATTACTTTGAATATACATTCGAATACTAATGCTTCCTAGCCCAAATAGTTATATTATCATTATGTATCTATTCCGGTGGTTAACTTTTGTATCAGCTAAGTTAATAATGAAAGGTCTTCATAGCCATGGTGAGCATGATTGTGGCCTTTTGCCTATAATATTCTGATATTGAATTGAAATCTTGATGCACAATGGTGGCGAAAAGATAGAAGTGAGAAAATTATAGGGACGAAACATTGATTTTGTTATGCTTTAGTGCTATTCCCAATCAATGTTTATATGACAACATTATAATTATTTACAAAATCATAGTCTATTTTCAATATAAAATAGGAAAAAAAATGCAATAGTAATATTTATTGAAGTATCTTATTGTGCTATCTGAGTGGAGAAAAAAGTGATTATAATGTCCTTTACACTAAATTTTTTGTTGTAAAACTATTCAGACTATATTGTACAGTAACTCAATATCAGTAAAATCTGCACGGTCGACTTCATTCTTTTACTTGAAATTATATTTGGAATATAATGTTGGATTTCGATATTTTCTTTCAGTTTTACGAAATTCTGTATATCTCATACCGTTCGTACCTTATTGAAACTGACTTGTTTTCTTGGGCCAAGTATTAGGTGAGTGTTTTTGTTATTTTGTTTTAACAAATGATAGAATATATTCCTTGGATTTCGCAGCATTTTCTCAACTAAGCAACAGAATTCAAGCTCTTGTTTTCCAGATTTACTACACTCAAGAAAATGCAGGACTTCAAGTGCAAGTCACATTTTAGTTGTAAGCTTGTGAAACATGACACAAATTCTTAGTCTACAAGGGAGGTTTATTTTTATCGTCCGATAAATTCTTTCATGAGAGGGCTAAATCAAGTAATTGCCGAAACAGTTATAATGCACATCTACAACGTGCATAAGAAAATTCAGATTCCCTAGCAACCAAGACATTAGTAGAGTCCTAACAAACAACTCAAGGTCTAACTATCAATAAACGCATGCATGCATACACACTATTAAATAAAAGGTTGTTACCCACATACTTCAAAGCAAATCACTGCAAGACAGCGGGTAATTTCTATTTCCTCTAGAAATAGCTCTTTCTATTATGAAAAGAAGCTATGATGATGAAAATCAGACATTAGTAGCTTAGTTGTCATCCTAGGGCCAGGAGGGATACCATGTGTTGGCATCTATGCTATGTTACTATAAAGATGCATAAGGGACATCATGTGCTCACAAATTGGGGAAGAATGGCAGGGCAAGGTCTTTCTAGAAAGGTTATCGACTGCATCTCATGGTGAATATGCAGGGTCACATATAAAGTCCTTTAATGATTATAAGAGCTTGGCATTCTTAGATGAAAACAAGGCTTTTATCCAAATATGGTGCCACATGAAGATGTTTTCTACTTGTCACAAGTGAGAAAGCAGTAAATTGAGCTCAGATAAGCACAAAAACCTTGAAACTGAGAAGAGCAATCCCTCTGAACTTTTCACTGTCAGGAAACGTCATACAATCAACCTCAGTTATGGTGCCACAACCCTCAAAGAAACTCTGAATATGCTCCTCTGACGAATAGTATGGGATACCTCCAACATATACTTTGTTAGCAACATCTTCATTTTTTTGATAGCAACATCTTCATTTTTTTGACTGCAGATTATATGACAACCCATTAAACCACTAGAAAATTTCAGAAGCACACCATTAAATATATATATATATATATATATATATATATATATCTGAGACACACTTAAGTAAACCAAAAGTGTCATTACACTTCCTTTGAATGTCTAACAATAATTTCAGTAAGAGTGATAATTTTAACACCCTCTTCAAGTAGACCAAACTCTTATACTTTCCCTAGCTAAGCAACAAAATTTGGGGAGAAGTAAAAAATTTTGGGTGCCATCTTCTAATCAAACCAAAATCACTCCAACAATGTCCTTACTTATACATCCAATAGAATCAACAAACCTTTGGTAAAGAAAAAAAACAAATAACAAATAGCAGAATCACATTAACCCAAAACCAGAAGAAATGAAATAATTCAAATCAATTTTATCCTTTCCTGCTCTGCAAAACACTTTCATTCATAAAACTCTAAATTTCCATTTTAAAAAATTTGACGAAGAAAAGAAGAAAATCATGGCATCACCACCTTAAGCCCAAATCAATATAAATAAAATAGTTTAATCAATTTTTTTTCCTTTTTCTTATAGCAACATTTATTAAGAATTTCTCCAAATCTTTACCGCATAACCCTTTCATTGGTTTCAATTGTCTACGTCACTCAGCAAATTAACAAAAAAGATATAGGGGAACAAGCAGAAGCAGAAGAAAATGAAATCAGCAACACAATTTAATCACAACACAAATCTTTACCACACAATTTTCACAAGCACTAAATACCTGACATTAATCTCAATTGCCCCTTTGGCCAGTCCTTCATCACTTTGTCCATTTTCAGCCATAACAACCTTAGCCTCTTCCTCACTCTTCACCTTGTTAGCAACATCCTCATTCTTTCCACTGCAGATACATACGACACATAGCCCATTGAATTAACACTAGAACACCCCCAAAAAAAAATCCGACCTTTTTTTTTTTTTTTTTTACATTGTATTAATACATACCTTTCATTGGTCTCAATTGTCTCTGTAACTTCTTTCTCATGATTCACTTGATTCTTCTTCCATCTTGGCTTTTTCTTCTTCTTCTTTTCCTCACTCTCTTTACTAACCACGATAAATGTCAGAATTGAATATACCCTTTAAAGACTGTATAATATAAGGGTTAGTATAGATTTTGAACTTATGTAGATAGTATAATTAACTAGATAGTAAAGAATAGTCATATAGAAACACTTCTCTAACCGTCTATAAAACTTTACCATATTTACTGATCATAAATAATAATCGTCAGAATTGCTTTGATCTTATAAAGACAGTTTGCTTATATAGACAGTAAAAATAGTCGTATCAAGACTATTTTCAAACTATCCTTAAAACTCTATTATATTTACTGACTACAAATGATAACCGTATGTATTGATTATAGCATTTTATGACTGTATAATGTATAAGTTAGTATAGATGCAGAACTTATGTAGTCGGTATGGTTAGGTAGACAATAAAAACAGTCATATAGTGACTGTTTTCGATTCGTCCCTAAAACTTTGATATTTACTGACCACAAGTAATAATTGTGATAATTTAATATCGCTTTTTACACACGGTTGTGCTATCTTTATTGACAATCGCTAAACTTTTTCTGACGAATAATTTTATACCGTCGTAAATTATATATATTTCTTAACGGTTTCGTCAAAAGTATTGTTATAGGACACAAAAAAGCGTTACTAAAAGTTACCGACAATAAATATTACCGTCAGTAGAACGCTTTAATTTTGTACTGAGACCAGTTCTCTCTCTCTCTCTCTCTCTCTATCTCTCTCTCTCTCTCAATCTATTTCTTTCCTATTGAAAACCGTTCTTTCTAATTTGAATATCGGAGTCTCCCCCACCAGACACCGGAACACTATCCAATGGTTTTTGGTATATCTCAAACCACTTTTGTAACCAATCGTTTGAGTTAGAAAAAGTCAAAATCTATAGAGTCAAAACTCACCACCAACATAAAACATTTTTGCTCTAAGACGATATCAAACAACTGAATTGGATGATCAAAATCGAAGAAAATTAAATTTCATCTATAAACGGTCATCCTATGTTTGCTTGTTTATGCAACTCTTCCTCCCGTAAGAAGAGTGCGTATGGTGGAGGTGCATAGGGCATAGGTATGCGCACGCACACACACACACGAGACGAGAGCCAAATGTCTTTGGTATCTTATTACAAAAAAGTTGAGAACTTTGGAGAAAAAAAGGACAGACGTGAGAATCAACAAAAGATTGCACACAATATAATTAAAAGCAATTTCACCGGGGTTTAAAAGAATATTTATTTTTTGTATTAATACGATCGATCATTCGTTTAATCTGATTTGAGTATTATAAAATTTAATTTAGAAATTAATTTTTTAATTATTATTTTTTTAAATTTTAAAATTTTAATTAAAAAAATTTAATATTTTATTATTTAATTTACAGAATATTCATAGATTTTAAAGGAGTACGACAGACATTTATTTAGAACTGTCATCCATGTTTTTGAATATCATCTTGACAATACAATAAAATTGATAACAATGGAACGGTCAAATCAACATATTCGACTAGAATAGCCCTAAATATCCCATCATTAAGAAGTTTCAAAGCTATAAGGATTATATGGACCGCCAAGTATATTATTGAGACTCATTGCTGAAGGTATTCTACATTATTATCAATAAAATAAAAACAAAAGCATATACTCTTCAAATCCTCAAAACTACTCACCAAGGATCACAAAGTCTTAGATTTTCACATTCTTATCAGAACCATCAACATGAACAATTTGAAATTTTAGTAGGCAATTTAGATCAAGAAATATTATGGGAAATAAAGTTGGAGACAAGCTCTAACAAGTTGCCTGATTAAACTGCAAAAATTGACAACTTTTGGAATATTTTCACATTCCCCTCACCACAAAAACACCAATCAAAGTAGCAAAGAAAATTTTGTGCAGAAAAATATGTGGGAAGTACAACTTTTGCGCAGTACATGACCATGTGGGCTTGGGTCATCAAAAGGGTCATACCTCTCCTTCCATAATCTGGTCATATCTTCTTTTCTTGGGTGGAGAGAATTGAGAGCTTGGCTATAATAAAAGTTCATGTGCTTCACACATTATTTTAGTTGACTAAGCTTAACACCAAACCTCAAAAAAATTAATTTTCAATTGTGGTGATGAGTCAGTAAAGCTGTGTTAAACATTATTTAATCCAAACTTTATGCGAATGCACCCTTTCTTCTCGGACTGTGTTCATATATGATTTGTTGATGATTGACACCTGGCCTGGCTCTTAGATGGAGGCATTGGAACCAATGTCCTTGGAAATCTTGTCCTTGATTTGGAGGTTTAATTAATCCTATCCGATTAAAATTGTAATCTCTCATTGGTCTTAAAATCTGCATTCACGTGGACTGTGTCCAATGAAAAATTTAAAGATTCATGAACAGTTCACCAAACCCCCAAATTATCATTATGTGCGTTAAACCTTCGCAAAAATACTTTATACATGTGAATTAGTATTATAATGTTTCCAAAGTTAAACCGTAATCGAAATCACCAGGTCTCATATGGTTATGATCTAGGAATTTTTCTCCAAACTGCTAGATTTGAATCTCCGAATTTACCCGGCCATTAGATAGGATTACTCTTAGTAAGTCTTAACTTTGATATTTATCACACTCATTTGTAAAATAACTAAATAAAAAATAATATATGAATTCATTAATAAATCAACAAATAATTAGTTTAGTAGAATGAAATAATAGATTCCTTTATCAAGTTTGGGATTTAAAACTTGATAATATAAAAGATTATATTAGGACAATCAACTTTTAAATAGAGTATGTTTGAATTTGAATAATTATATTATAATTTTAGATATCATTAATAAAAGGAAAAAAAAAAGAATTCATTAATAAATTACTCTGTACTTGACTGGACCTTGTTTGGTTTAGTCCTCTTTAACCCGAAAACTACGTGGGTTAGAAAGTTGGGATGGCGCGGAATCGGACTGTGATCAACTAAAGCATGCCATGACTGGTGGAATATTATCGGAGTCCTTCACAAGTGTGTCTGCCACTGGGGGTTGACACCTGCTCTTGGAATCGTACACACTTCAAAGGTAAACACATTTACAGGAAAATCTCTTGTTTGCTGGAGGGCAGCAGAATCAAATGTTTTCGAAGGGAAGCAAGTACAACTCAAAATTCTCGGTATAGGACTTGTACCTTCAGCAATACAAACCAGTACAATAGCACGAAAAATGTCTCCTCTTTTCAAGTGAATTTTTCGTACAGAAAACCATGCAAAAGAAATTAATATTTCTTTTTAAAGATTTAAATATATTAAATTAATTAATATTTATATAAAAATTTGTATATATTTTATATTTATATGTTAGATAAATTATTTATTTATTTAATTATAATTTTATTTTTTATATTATTTATCTTATAATTAATAATTATATATTTCATCATTTTAAATTTTTATTATAAAATATAACTATTTTATTATTTTTATAAAATAATTAATATTTATATAAAAATATTTATATCTTTTATATTTATATATTTATTTTTATTTTTATTTTCTATATTCTTAGGATACAACCCAATTGAAAACTATTATTGGTGTGTCGTAGAATCTATAGAGGAGCATGTGCAACCATTCCTTGCAATATAGGAGAATAAGGCCATGCAACACTATAACATAATTGCAGTCGTTTAAAATAATGTAAAAATAACAAGAATAATAAGTTCTTTTTTTAATCAAATTATCTATATTAGTGGCCCTATATTACTTTATACAATTAACCAAAACACAATAAGGAAAGAAAAACACTAACTAATACTTTTATTTGGCAAAATTGTTTGCACCATTAAATAGGTAATGAAAAAACAAATGTTGATCAAATGGTAAAATAATACTAGAATAAGCTTTTTTTTTTCTTTTTTTTTAATTTCTTGCGTAGAAGATTTAAGGGTCCGTGAAGATCACTATTTTGAGCCTACATAAGAAAATTTATGATGGATAATGGAGGAAATCTCTAATCAAATTGAGATATGGCTTTTCATATAGCATATAGACTTTTAATCAGTTTGCTAGTTTTCCACTTTCCTTGCTCTTTTTCCACATGCTCTTTCTCTCCCTCATCTTAAAATTTCTCACGTCACATAGTCTTTGTGACAAAGACAAAATTCACCAACTTAGTTCCATCACTGTACACAAGCATTATCGAAAGATTATCCTAAGATAATTCGATCTTTTGTTAGTTGCCCGTCCCATTAATTTCAGATATCCAACAACTGAGCTAGACCTCGATCATGCTCTCCATGGAACCAACTCAAGTACCCTTTACCATGTCCAGGTGATTGGAAAACCAAGAGATAGCAAATATCCATTGTAACATCAATCTAGTGGTAGCTTATGCATACAATGGATGTAAACAAGTAATAAAAGACATAAAAACATATTTCTTTAAAGTAACATAACACTTACTGAAAAAAGGAAAGAACAATAGACTTGAGCTTTTCCATTCACAATTCCTAAGAGAATACTTGATAATTGCTAAGGCATGTCCTTGCTGATACCTTGGATAACTTATTTTTTCACATCCCACTATAAGAAAATTATTTAATGAGGGACAAAAGAAGTGAAAGAAAAATAATATGAGATGCACAGGTATGAAAATTATAGTATCTATAACTCATTCACATGTCCACTTGGTCTTCAGTATGCAGTCATGCTAACTTCCTAGCACAATATTTTACATTTACACATTACACTCCAATGTATATAATATCTTAAATGTCATACTAACTCAATTTTCTAGAAATAATATATAAATATGAGAACCATCTATATAAATTTTAAGATCAAAGTCATGATAAAGTCTAAATTTTTTCTATCAGCTTCTGTCAGAATTAATCATTTGTGGAGGAGAAATGTTAAAATCTCACATCAACTAATTCAATTTTTCTAAAGACAAAAACCTTCACTTTGGCATATAAATTTTAAGATAAAAACTTGGATTTTCTCCTAATGTAACATAAAACACAATTGTTGATCTTCAGAATTTGTAAAAGGGGTTAAGAAAGGTGAATTAGGGTCACAGGACATATTTTGGTTAGTTAACGTACCTACTACCAATTGTCAAGGTTCCAGCCATCACCAACGCAGATTACATAATCCTGCAAACCAAAACACCAAAGCTCAATATTACTGGATTCCTACTTCGTGTGTGCCCGCAAGCATATATGCGTATTTTTTTTCCACTACCGATATCCAAAACTATATTTCAATTAATTCGGTTCAAATATTTACGAGAATCCTACTTAGGGGGCGGTTATTCTCACGTAGTCTTTCCATTCCTTCAAACTCAAGAGATCTAGTATTTTTTTCACTAAAACAAACTAGCGGTTGAGTATGCTTCTTTATTTTTCTTTTTTACATTGATTGTCCCCTTCTGGCTAATACTATATAATCAAACAAATGAAATCTCAGGTTTGCCCTGGAATCAAGAACGTTTGCTTTTTCCTCTATCTTCCAAGTGTCACAACCTCTTTTGGTCGTCGGTTCCCCAGAAACACTATGCTATGACGAAAAGAAAAAGGGGGGAAAATAGTGGTGCCCAATAAAGAAGTCTTGCAATCTTAAATTAAGAATAAAAAACCAAAATACCACTATTAGCGTTTGGTGTTAAAGTAAACTTCTTCTTTAGGTAATGCCCTATATGTGGATGTATATTTCCTGAAACAGATGGTCTTTTTATAAGGCTCATGATCTCAACCGTGCTACAACATCAAACTAGCACAAGAGAGCTTTTGAGATCCGTCTAAGCTTAGTCCTGTAAGCCTTTTAATTTTACAGCTTCCATGTCTTCGTTAAGTTCATCCATAGCATCTATCCTTTCAGTCGTAGTTCAAGTTGATTTAATAAAATTTCTTTCTCAGGAAAAAAGAAAAAAGATGGGGAGAGGAAAGATCGTGATCAAGAGGATCGATAATTCTACAAGCAGACAAGTGACTTTCTCAAAGCGAAGGAATGGGCTGCTTAAGAAGGCCAAGGAGTTGGCGATCTTGTGCGATGCAGAAGTTGGACTCATCATCTTCTCCAGCACTGGAAAGCTTCATGAATTTTCAAGCACCAGGTTTGCACATTTTCTCTCTTTAACTTCAATAAGTTGGTTATGTTTTCATTGAAATTATTTGGTCAACTGTAATATGCAAATTCAATCTTATATTTTCTTTTTTTCCTTTTAAGCTTTTGCATATTAAAATCTTTTTGTTTTTTCTGAGAAATTTTTATTGCTTAGTGACTTTGAGGTTAATAAATACCATACCCAGTTACTAATATCATTTCACACACAAAAAAAAAAAAAAAAAAAAAAAAAGCGAGGGCATGAAGGTAAAATAGAAACAGCAATGTTTAGAAGGTTTGATGCATGAGCAGTGCAAGTTTCATTTCTATTAATGGACAGAAATTATTCCATAGATTTTTTACTCCAATCCTACGGAATGATAGGGTGCAAGATGCCAACATTCCTGCGACAAAGATGTAGTTTTCTTACATATACCCTATAACAATAATTGGATGATATGTTGGCTTCTTCTACTACTCTTGAGAAACAAAGTGGGGTTGAAATGATTTTATGTTGCTGTCACGTTAGGTCCATAAATAGCAAAATTGCTGCCATAGTTTTCCTCTCCGTTGAGGAATTCTTCTTTTTTTTTTTTAAGTGGACTTATTCAATGATTCACACCTTTTCTTTTTCTTTTCTCTGCAAAGAGAGATCATTTGCATAAAGATTAACAGCTATTTTGAGGGGGGGAAATGATGATGCACTTCCATATGTTTGGAGATCTCGAGCTGAGTGCTTTTTACCCAGAAAGTCATGTTTCCCATCAGAAAGAAAGTTATTTGCTTTATCCAATAACAAAAATTGAATCTTAATTCCAGATTTTAGGGTAGCCCTATTTGCTTTATCCAATAAAAGTTCATTGATACCAACATCTACCATCACTTTGTGACCTATTTGAGTTTATTAGCCTCTAATTTGAATGGGAAGATTTGGAGAGAAAAGAAAAAAATAGATGAGAAAGTTATGATTTTTTTTTGTTTGGGAGTTTAAATACGAGAAAAAAAGAGAGATTTAGATGGATTTTAAATTTTTTCAAATTTAAAATTTTTTTTCTCCCAAAAGTGGAAAGAAATTGAGGGTAGAGAAAATATTAAAATTAAAATATTTTTATATTTTAAAAATACCCTTTAAAAGTTGAAAGCAAAACTTTTTTATCTATGATAAATCCCTTTTTTTTTCTTTTATAAAACTCTCAAACAAAACGAAGAGAAAATTATAATTTTCTTTTCTTTTCTCTCCTAACTAATCTTTTTTTTTTTTTCCAAAACTCTCAAACACTGTTAAAAGTTCATTGTTTAATAAACTTAAAGTTAGAGGCTAAAAAAATCAAATAAGCACAAAGTGATACCAACATCTACCCAGTGACCACATCTTATTTGTTAATTTTAGAACACGTCCTTAACAACTTCAGCCATCTCCTCACCACATCAAGATCTCCCTCTCACTCTCTCTCTCTCACATATCTACCCAGTGATCCACATCTTATTTGTTAATTTTAGAACACATCCTTGACAACTTCAGCCATCTCCTCACCATATCAAGATCTCTCTCTCTCTCTCTCTCTCTCTCTCTCTCTCTCACAAATATGAGAACTTGCCACAAAACATCTTATCATTTATGATAACTTATTAAACTGCATGCAATCATTTTCACCTTTCAGTACATAACCTTTACTAGCTCAAACTCCCCCTAGAGGCACAAAGAAAATAGTAGGTATACAGTAGTTGTTAGTCTATATCACTAACAAAAGATGCAAAAGTGCCACTGCTTTAGCCTAGTCTCTGAAAGGAAAAGTTTGCTTCACATACATTCACATCTTCGATACACTATTATGTAAAGAGCCAACTTTCCGCACCCCATTTAAATGTGTGATCTTACACCTCGATTTGTGGTGGTGACGAGAACACCACTGGTAGCTTAGATTCTAATTCTGTATCAAATGGTAAGAGGAACCAATGGTATCCATGGCATGTCCCAAGATGCTTTCCAATTCTAGAAAGATGACCACAGGACAGATATTGATAGATTCCATAATTCCATATGAAGTACATAAAATATTGATGTCAACAGTAATTCCTCTGCTAATTACAAGGCAAAGTGCATGCTTTTGTTGATTTTAGAGTCTATGGAGTAAAAAGAGAGAGTTGTTAAGTCCGTTGGATAATATTTCATCATCACACTATGCCCTTAAAGCTCCTCCAACTATCATTTTCTATGGTAAAATATAATATCTCATTATGGATTACTGTGCATGTGTATCATAATACTACATTATATCCAATTTAAAATTTGAGGCACCATGATATTTCCCCCCCCCCCCCCACAAATAAGTTGTGCCGATCAACTAAACTTTCAATTTTTAATCTTACACTCATGAAAGAGAGAAAAAACAGCTACACTTTTTTTGTATAACCAAATAGTATCCAAGAATTATTTTTCGACTAATTTGATTCAAGTATTATCGGATCCAAATTAGAGAACCTCTCTTAATATAATCTTTTCTATTTCCAAATTTTGAATCCGATACTTAGTTAAGAAATTTAACACCCCTATCTATTAGACTAACTGTCCGTCGATAAAACAGCTGCTCCTTGGATATCATTCGTCTGCAACCAAAAGTTGGGTGCATTGTTGTCGGTCGATTGCAAAATTTCATATTGAAAGTTCATCCATTGAACTTACGGTCATCAGAGAAACCTATATTTAAGAATTGCTTTTTAGCTTTTAAGTGCTTCATGTTTAGCCATTGGAGGCAAATACTCATTATAGGTTCGCCTCCAATTAGAAGGTTTAGAAGACCTAAACCATGTTTGACTACAAAGCCATGAGTTTGTTTAATGCTTTTTCAGAGGGTTTTAATTTTTGAGAGGACCGAATGGGAAAGAAAACAACCAAATACAATTACTATTTTGACTAATCGAAAGCTGCAGGGACGCGCCAATTTTGATGCACCCTCTGGATGTTACCAATGATAGCCTTTAAACGTCAACGACTATAGGTTTAATGAAATAAGATGTTATACCTTTTAATCGAGTATCGAATTTAAAACTTGAAAATAAAAAATAAAACAAATTATACTGAGAGAGTCATCCCCTAAATAGGATCTTTACATATACTCAAATCAGATTAATCAAAATATAATTTCGAATATCTGTGATCTAATGCCAAAAAAATGATAGCCTTTACCCACTATGGAGTTCTTTAATTTTGAGCCAAAAACCATAGCTACTTCCCTCAGAGAATATCTAAACTTTTCCTATTCTATATCGGTAGAAATCAAATTAAAAGAATTAAGATATATAAAATAATAAAACGAAAAGGCCCAACAAAAATCTCTTACACAAATCAAAGAAAATGACTATCTGCCTAAGCAGGTGAAACAAACATGATGGTCATAACATAGTGATGAACATCGACAACTTATAACTCACAGCCATACATTCTCAAACTTCCAGGAGTAAGTAATGCTCCAAATTTCTCCACTCTGTTTCCACCGAAGCCTTTCACTTCCTAGAGGTTGTACTTTATACCAATAGCTTCCCAATCCAACTCCATTATTATTTATAGATTCCATAATAAATTTTCCGCCATTTTCAGAACTTTAAGGCAAATTTATGGGAAAGAAGACTTACTAATTCTTTTCTAGATAAATTAATACATAAATTAAATCTTTTCTCATGACAAACGGAACTTTTTTTTTGGGGGGGGGGGATGTAGGATGGTTTCAAAGTCTTCTTTCCACATAATCAAGGTCCGAACATTATACCAGATATACCAGTGGTGGAAATTAAAAAAAAAAAAAATACTATATTAAAGTGGGTTTATACTTTCCCAGTTGTTTATTTGGTGACTTTTGCATTTTGCCCACTTGCATGATAACTATCTTTAAATACAAATTTTACCCTTCTAATATTTTGCAGCTACACAAGTAGTTTGAATACAAATTCATTACAGTTCTAATTAATTTAAGTGAACACATATGAGGGAATCCTTTTTAATCCTCTATCTTCCCATGTTAATTTTATCATAAATTCAATGTCCAATTTTCAGTGAAGCTCTCAAATAGAACTACATTAACATGATATGACAAAAATTCAATCAAAGTAACCTATGACTTTCCAAGGATCTCATATAAGATTTATAATTCAATTTACGAATTCTGCAACCGACAAAAACAGTTAATAATAAATAGTAGACATCGGCATAGTTTGCTGATAATGCGTGAAGCATTATTGTTGTCTCCAGCACATGAATATAAACAAGAATACTAAGTTTACTTTGTTGTAAACTCTGTATTGTCCAAGTATCCAAAAAACTCCTGATGCTCCAACTTAAAATTAGTTATAAGTTAATATTACCCTAATTCCTAGCTATAGTTAAGGATCAACTTCACACCTATTATATATGTGTACTTAGATGAGCCAAAAAAAAAAAACAAAGCAAACAAACGAAACAAAATATAACAGAATAGTTTATTGTTAGATATGACCATATTTATGAAATCACAAAAACTTTTAATTTTCATTGATGTCCAACACAGGCACGAAACTAGCTCCTAGTGCCTACATTATATAGAAAGTGTGTGACTAAAGTAAAGTTTTGCACATGCACTTGAACAAGAGAATAGAGATGGTATATTACCTAGCTAGAGTAAGTATTTTATCCATATTGCAGCATTGAAATATATAAGAACAAGAAAATTTGTATGCGACCTTTTCATATACACTCGAGCTATTTGATGCAAACATTCCAAATTACAAATATAAGGTAGAAATTATGTCGGATATATTTAATGTGACTCATATGCACAGCGGAAGCATAAATAATTTTCGGATCAATAATAACGGATCGGGTATAGTATAAATACCTCAACGTGTAGAGTCTCCAAAATCAACTGTACATCCCTCGAACGGATCTCGCGGTTGGGATGGTGATCACGATGTTAATCGAATCACCACTGCAATATCACAATACCGCAACCGTCAGTCTGACAATCGTTGCGACGGAAAAAGTTCTCTACTCGAAATTTTTTTTCAAGCCCTCAATTTTTCTCTCTCAAGCCATTCTCTCATAGCTTCCACAAGTCACGTACAGTCTCCAACAAAGAAGAGATTAGTTTCCTTTCATTTTGCTTGATGCACATTTTGTGGAGAGATACAAGGGAGAATGGTGTGGTGGTTATGGGTTAGTGGAATCCACTAACCCCTCATAATTACCAAAATGGCCCTCTTGGGCATTTCAAACAAATATCCCACACTTGCACACGATGGCATTTTACGTTCGTCACAAGATCACAACTCATGCGATCTTTCTCACGTCACCCTGCGGGACTTTCATACAGGATTGGGCGTCGTGCGACCTGCGAGTACACCTGCAAGCAAAGACTTGTCAATGCACCTGTTAGGATGATCGAGAAGTCAACGTTAGTATCAAAAATAACTTGCCGCACCCCAGATCCAAAACTATTTACATCCATCAAGCTATTTTCCCCAACGAAAGTAATCCCCAATAAATGCTCGACTGTGTATCCACTATTATGCTTACATCCCAACATGGACAGACATAATAGGTTAGCCGATGAATACAATACAATGATGTAATGTCAATTGGTCTTTATTTTCCCAAACTCGAATCTATTAGTCTCAATCCAGCTGTTTTCCTAGACCTGTCCCTCAGATCTCAATTTATCTTCTGGGCTATCGATAAATAGACTAAAGTAGCAACACTAAGCAAAAACTTCTAGAAACAGCCGAAAGTGATAAGGGTACAAGAGATTCCAACCAATAGATCTCAGGTCTCACACAGTGGGAACGGGGATCTAATTCACACGCGATATAAAACGCGTATCACAGTGTTATTTCCCCATCTCTCAAAGGGCATATGTTAGATTTCTCTAACACTGTGCAGGTATGAAACTTAGTCTACACATAAGACTTTATCCAGAGATCTCAGAGAGAGTATCTCAGAAACAATATCACTAGTCGTAGATGATATCTAAGATCTCAAACCTGACTACTTACAGGCAACATGGATGTGGGTACGTCTATGCCGATCATATCGCTTATGA
This sequence comes from Dillenia turbinata, assembly GCA_037126225.1. Classification (NCBI taxonomy): domain Eukaryota; kingdom Viridiplantae; phylum Streptophyta; class Magnoliopsida; order Dilleniales; family Dilleniaceae; genus Dillenia; species Dillenia turbinata. The sequence continues at coordinate 14,364,120 of JBAMMX010000017.1, forward strand.
CTTCATCCTGAACACATATCAGGGCGACTTATATTCTAGTAGGACCACTCTCAAAGCCTCTTACAACTAGAAACCGTCTCATCTCCGCTCACTCAGAGTTAGAGATGTTCACTCGTATGAGAAAGTCGACCACGCCTGCTTGACATATCATTTATCACAACAAATCACAAAATATATGATAATAAAATAGTGTTATAAATAAGTGACCCGATCATACACACATGTCATATATATAACATAATAAGCATTAGTACAAAGTGAGAAATGTCAATATACATGCAATCCCTATGATTCCTATATCTCATACAGGAATCTCTTAAAATAGGTTTATTGAAGGGATCAGCCAACACGCTGTATAGTAGTGTACTTAATTTGTCACTTCACCCTTCTCGATGATATCTCTCATAACGTGGTAATAGGTATCAATGTGTTTGATCTTATTGTGATACTTAAGGTCTCAGGTGTGGTCAATGACAGCCTGATTTTCTAAATAAATCACTCACTGGTCTCCCACTGTCTGATACAACCCCTAAGTGATCCGAAAATTTTCGGAACCAAACATTTTCCTGAACTGCCGCTGAGCGTACCACAAGCTCAGCCTCTATCGTAGATAGAGATATATGGGTTTGCTTCTTGCTACTCCAAGACAGCAAAACCTGATATCGATTTGCATACATTCAGATCATCAACCCAGTTGGTATCTGAATACCCAACAAGATGCAAATCACCTCCTCCGTAACACAAGGAGAGGTCCGCAGTTCTCTCGAGATATCTAGGAATCCTTTCACTGCTCTCCAATGATCCCTTCTAGAATTCAATCGATACCTAATTACCATACTGACTGCAAAGCAAACATCTGATCGTGTACGCGACACTGCGTACATCAGATCATTCAGTGCACTGGTATAAGGAATTCTACTCATTTACCTTGTCCTTTCATGAGTTTTAAGGCATATGTCAAGAATTAGGTTTTAACCTTTTAGCGATAAGAGTATCTCTAGAGTTATAGTCGATCTTCCCAAAGCGCTCGAAAACTCCCTTGATGTTGGACTCCTATGAAATAGTCAACACCTATCTCGAGCGATCCCTCTGGATCTTAACTTCGAGGAAGAATTGAGCCTCACTCATATCCTTCATATCAAGACTCGACAATATCCACGTCAGCGTGGTCATTAGATACTCTCTGTTATTCCCAGTCAACAGAATGTCATTTACATAAGGACATGATCACAAAAGAATCAAAAGAACGTAAAAGGTATATGCGATGATGCTCCTCGATCATCACAAAACTGTGAGATATCATCTCCTCGTGAAATCTCAAACGTCACTGCTTGGATTAATGATTAAGGTCGCATGTCAACTTCAGAAGTCAACAGACCTTATCATCCTAATCTACAAGAATAGAGCCAGATGGTTGTTTCTTGTAAATCTCCTCATCCAAAACTCCTACTCAGGAGAACAGTCTCAACGTTCATCTGGTCTCACTCCAGATCCTATCATACCCATGACAATCGCTAAAAGTAAACGGATCGAGGTAATCTCGCCCTCAGTTTGAGTAACCCATGGTTATCAGACGAGCCTTATATCTCTACACCGTTCTGTTGGCCTTTTTCTTGATGTTGAGAACCCACATGTTCCCAACGGCCCTACCACCCTCAGGCAAAACAACTAGATCTCAGATCCCGTTGATTCTCATCAACTCCTTTTCTCATCCATGACCTCAAACCAATGGTCCTCCACAGAACCTTCAAGAGCCTCTAGAACTGTTAAAGGTTTCTCGTAATCCTCAAGAGTCAAACTGAGAGCCTCTCTCTCAATCGGGAAGTGACAGTTAGGTACGCGTCCTTGACTACTCTTAAGAGGAGGGGAAACCTTTTTACATTTAGATGGATTGCTCCCACTAGGACCGAGTTCCGTAATGGATTCTTGAGTCCTGCCACTGAGATCAGCCAACCACTAGGCTCATCCATCTCATAGGAGGTAAAGTCCCAATTGATTTAAACCTCTTATAGGGAAATCATTTTCAAGTAACTCGGCATCATGAGACTTAATCTCAATAAGAGTGTTGTCCGTATGCTCACCTAGAACATATTCCCCTCGGAGTGTTCTGAGTATCTCATAAAGATACATCTCGTTTCTCGCAGGTCTAACTGGCCGTGTAAATACGAGAAATAGTGAACATACTTGGTATAATCCCATAACCTCAAATGGCTAAGGTCAGACTGTCTCTCTGTCCAAAACTCATATGGGGTACTGACTGCAGACTTCAATAGAATACGATTGAGAACGTAGGCTGCAGCCAATATCGCATCTCTCCAATAGGAAACGAGTAAATCAGCTTGTGTCATCATCGGCCTCACTGTCTCAAACAAAATTCTATTCCTCTCTCGAAGCTACTCTACTCCACTGAGTAGCAAGGAATAGTCAGTTTCTCGTAATGCCCTTCTTGAAACAAAACTCTTCCGACAAATACTCGCGCCCCCGATCGGTTATAAGAGTCTCCACTCTCAAGTATAACTGATTCTCAACCTCGCTAATAACCTCCTGAGGTACCTCAATGCCTCAAACTTATGCGAAATCAGATAGACGTAACCGAAATGCAGGTAATTGTCTATGAATGTAATAGAATACTCAACTGTATTTCAGGTTCTCATGTTCATAAGGGCCACAGATGTTAAAGTGAACCGACTATAATGGAGTCTCAGCTCTCATTGTAATGTCGAACGGTTTTCTTCTAACTTTATCATCTAGTCAAGAATGGTTAGCAGGTTCTACTAACCACTCACTGCTAACCGGTTCATCCACTCTCATGTTAGGAAGATATCAAGAAATACCATTAAAAGGAATCACTTCCAGTGCACATAGTCCCTCACGGACCAAAACGGAACCAATCAAAGAATTGTCGTAATAAATGGAAACTATAAAATTTCCAAATTAACAAACCATATCCTAGGTTGAAATCAAGTTCCGTCGAATATCCGGAGCGTAAATGACGTATATAGTTTAGCAACTTTACAACTCCAACTTGCAAGTGTTACTCCCTCTGATTTCGACAAACGCTCAGTTTCTCTACATAAATCCTCCTGCTTGAGGACTCACTAGGCGGAACTATATAAGTGCGCTCCTATCTCGAGCTACGTGGTCAGTTGCTTCTGTGTTTACAATACACGAATGAGAGAAAACAAAGAGCAACTCTATAAAGACGGAAGAGATAATTTTCACTTGTCGTACTTACGAACGAAATGACCAAATCTACTACAGATGTAGCACCACACCTTGGTCATATCCAACTCCTTCTTGCTGCGCATTATTATTATCGGTTTTTTCGAATGTTTTCTTCTTACCTGAATCTCGAGTCCCACTGGAGTCCTTACTCGACTCCACAGCATAAGCATGACCCAAATATGGCCTACTCGCCTCTAGATGCTCCTACTCGAGCTTACTGTGCCTATTCACATTAGTGAAAGTACGAATACTTTCGTCGTATGTGAAATTGTCACGCCCCGACTCTCCCGTCAAGCACGTAACAACCGCCGCATTATCTCGGCATATGAGCATGACCTTCCCATATACCGGGATAGCGCAAGGCATTCAAATATGTTATTAAATCTTCTAAAACAATAAACTCATCAAAATAAAAAATCATCAAACAACTTGCATACAAAGGACCCATTCGGTCCATCCCTGTACACATAAGCATGCATCGGCACACATTTAGGGAGGGAATCCTGTACATGTATGCATGTAATATGGCCTTCCCAGCCATTTCAGAGTTTCACAAAGTCACAATCTCAAAAATATTCAACAATCTCAATGAAAGTCCAAATGTTCCAAATAAGTACAATAAGTTTTTTAAAAATAAGTTTTAAACAATTATAAACATTTTCCACATAAATCAAACTTGGATTCCACCAATACTTATCCCCAAAAGATATGACAAGTATCAATTAAATCTAAACTTTCAAAATAATAGTACAATAGCTTTCTTCCACAGATGAACCTTCTTCAATTCTCAGAAAAAGTAAAATCCACTACCGATACCTATCGTGGATCACCAAAAGACCTCTGAACCAGCTGATACCAATGGCATTCTTCACTTCCTCTAAAAAGGATTTAAAAGGAGGGGTGAGTATTTTAAAATACCCGGTGAATGGAGTGCAGTGGCATGTAACATATAAATGAGGGTTGAGGGTGGTAATGCCAAATATATGTATCAACTATCATTGAATGTCATAATAAAATTCATTCTCATAAAATCATTCATATCAATCCACCATGACTCATAAAATCAACTCAATCAGTCAAATCTCATTTTTCCATAATTTTTTTGGAGTTTACCAAAAACTTTATCCTACCAATGGCCATTGATAGGACCTGTCAAGAGATTTTCTACAATTTTCGTATAAAAGTTCCCTTCCCCTTTGGCGTTAGCGGGGAAATTTTTTTCATGGGGTGCTACCACGTCATCCGTCCGACTTGAGTGGCTCTCCATCCTGCCACCTCCAAGCCTCTAATGCAATCACAAATCAGCCCAAACCACGCCGCCCCAACGAACCAGTCCGTGGTAGGACTCAGAACTGCAGTCCTTTTTCCCAGCACCATGTTACCAAATTCATTTCATAATTCAATGCATGCTCAAATATGAGGTAGAGCAATATTTCACAATTTACATAAATATCCCAAAATAACATGGTGCAAATAATTCAATAATCATGTACAAGAGTCATAGACATTTCACAATTTCATTTTAGGCATACCACAATCACAAAACAATTTTAATTTCATTTGCAAATTCATTTCAAAACTCAATTTATAAATCATATTTAAAATCATTTATTCATTCATATGATACACAATCCATCCACTCACCTCTTGGGAGAGTGTCCACTCTCAATTTCCAATTCAAGCCCTATGTAATTCCTTTTTCAATTTCCAATTGGCATTCCTAACCAATAATCACAATGACAATGTTAATTATCAATATTTCTAGAGTTTATAATTTTTCCCAATTTTTGTACAAACCCTAATTTTTTTCCAATTCCAAAAATCTATGTTCATGGTTTTATTTCCACCATTTACATCTCATTTACATGTATATAAAATCTCCATTTTCATTTTCCCCCAAATTTCACTCTACATCAACCTAGGGTTTCGCTTCTCTAAAAAAAAATCTTCAATATTTCAATAATAATCACAATATAGTATTAAAGAAACTAAACCCAAGTTTAGGAAGTAGAAATTACCTCGATTTTGAAGTCGGATTAAGTTTTGGAGTTGGGTTTCAAAAACCCTAATTTCTTTCTTCGTGAGATCCGAAATCTCCTCCGTTTAATCTTCAATTTCTTGAGTTTAATCAAAGGTGGAGAGTCTCTAGAGTGAATTTATTGTAGAGAGTGGTTGATTTGGTAAGTGAAATAGGGAAAATGAGTGAGTAAATGTAGAGAGGGAGAGAGAGAGTCGTGAGAGAAAGTGCTTGTTCGAAGAAGAGAAATTGGAGTAAATGAAAGATTCCCATCACTTTTCATCAATTTTGGAGGTGAAATTACCTTTTTTTCCTCAAGCCTTGAGATGTTAATTGAGTTTTAGAGGGGTATTTTGGTCATTTCTCATTTCCACTAACATGTATCGATATGGTTTAGATATATCGATATATCCAGCTACAATTTTTATGGACTGAGGAGAAGTTTTGATATATCGATATACTCGATTCGGATATATCGATATACTAAATGTTGCTCTCAGTGATTTCTCTGCAGGAATCATATATCGATATACTCCATTGAGGTATATCGATATACTTAGACATGCTCTCAGAATGTGTGTTTCAGACACTGATATGTCAACTCATCTCTAGATATATCAATATACTAAGTCTCAACCTCAAGAATTACTTCAGAGACTTGACGTTCAACCTCAATAATTACTTCAGAGACTTGACGTAACGACCTCCAAATGGCTCGGTATATCATCCACACATCAAAATTGTATCATTTTTCGGTGTTACATTCATACTCCGAATCCGATTAAAATTCGCATTCTTCCAAAAAATTTACAACGGAAACTAATAATTAACTAAAAATTTTCAAACACCGAATTTTCGGTGTTACAACACTTAACCCCCTAAAAAGAAATTTCGTCCTCGAAATTTAAAATAAATTCACATGGCACTCTCGGGTTCTAAGTCTCTTCTTCAACCCGATCATTCTTCCATTTAACCTTAACGTAGGAATTGATTGTTTTGTAACTCCTTGACTTGTTAATCGAGAATAGCTACGGGTTGAATTTTAAAGTTTAACTCTTCCTCGAGTTTAAATGGGTGAAATTTTAAATACATAAATTGGATTTGACAAATATTTCTTTAATACTAAAACATGGAATATGTTGAGGACCTTTATCAAATTGGGACATTATCAATTGGTAGACCACTTTCAATTCTTAGTCATAGGCCTTCTTGATAAAAGAGCTATAGTTAATCCTGACTCTTAAATTTGGCCAAATCATTAACCAAAGAATCTCAGATTCGTCCAAAAGATAAAATTAGGAGACTATTTTACTAGGAAACATAAATATTTCAAACTTCAAATTCCATCTAATGGAAGATAAACCTACTTCAAACCTAGGTTAATCTCCATCAACGATCCATGGAAACAATATACTCAGAAACAACTAAAATTTATATAACCATAAATCCAACTATTCATAATGTACTACTATATAGCGAGGTGTTAACAAAACTTGCAAAACTTCTTAATGAAGTTTCTCGGCGAACATTCTCTTCAAAATCAACACTCCACCAAGGTAGGAAAAAAGAAAACTTAATCATCTTACATATGCATGAGATAATAACGAGGTTGGAATATGAGGGAAACCTTATACTCTGTGGCAATGTTTCCACGATAGTACTGTAATCAATGTTTAGAATTAAGCTAGTAGCAACCAACTCACTTTTAAGCATTAAATTTTCCATCATTCTTCAAAATGACCTAAAGGCAGAAACTCTATGGTCACTAATAAACATTTCATGAAACAAGGCCACATCAATGTGATACCGAAATGATCAAATCAGCAAAAATATGTCCTGAATAACCATAAATCTCCTCAAGGTATTATCGTATAAAATCTCTCTACTGATGTAAAATGCAACTACATTGTAGTGCATAAACTTCAAGAACACATATATCAAACCATTTATCATTTAGTTCCCAAAAGATTTTATAATTCTTTGCAAGAAAATTTTGACCAAGTTGCTACAATACAAATTTTTCTACACAAAGCCTCTCAAAGATCAAAGACTCTATGTCTCCAAGTGGATATATCAATCCATTTCTGTTGCAAACCATTGTGTCAAAATAATGTTGTTGTCCACAATATCTTCAACTAGTTTGTCAACTTAAAATCCAACATGTACGGTATTGCCAATTTGTAAACAGTAAGTTGTATTTTTGAACCCAAATCAATTGCATATTGATACACTTTTGAAGATATTCTCCAATATGATCATAAGCTAGTTCTCCAATTTCTTTAATTTCAATTGCATCTTTCACTATGGTACTTTTCTTACTACATGGAGGAAAAAGTGCCAAAATGCTTTCGTTAGTCTCCTAGTTTGATACATTTCCATGCACATGCTTACAATTGCAAAATTTTCAATATCATAATTATGTTCTTCTACTCGTAGTAAAGATTATACTCAAAAATACTAGAGTGCATTGTGCCCCTTTTTTTTCCAGAGCTCTTGAAACATTTGTCACACGGTACCTTTTTAATTTAACCCAACTAAAAACTTCATTTTCACTGGATTATCTAAATCCAGATTTTTGCAAGCTGATTTGTTTGACCATTTCACTATGCGATCACCTTGATACCTCCATTTAGCATGGCTAAATGCCCCCTTAACAAAATGCTCATCTTATAACCTACATTGTATCTCCATTGTATGGAAGCAAACTTTCATATCAGTAATTTACAATAACCTTATGCTCGCAATACAAATATCCCATCAAATGATCATAATCATAGGTTATAGACAATTAAAGAACTTTCTAGCGATTCTTACTAATATCATTCCCGTCTACTCTAACCAAGTTCTAACTCATTCTACCTAACATTGTGCTCCACAAATAGCATTATGTAAATCTCCACAAAATCCTTGACTTGGCAAGATTGAAATTCAACCATTCAACTTTTGTATCACTGTTAACAATACAAATTCATACATTATTAAACTTGAATATAATGGAGTGCAGATTATCTTCTTGACTACTTTCTATGTCCCACAATAGTCGTTATTTGAAGCTACCATTTCCAGATTTCTAAGAGAACCACAGTCCATGCTTGCGCTTAGATAAGTCTTATGTGACGGTTATATCAAATATGCATATTTCAAGCCATTGTGTCACTCTCAAAATCATTCACTAATGAATAGACTTCTTAATTATCACGATTCACTATTATATGCATCCAACTTCATCAATTTCAAGGAACACTAATTATACATCAAGAAACATAAGATACTTGATAATTCTTCAAAATAAGCATTAGTCATGAAGTTAAGCAACTTAGACCTTATGTAAGGAGTTGTATTAAAACAACTAGATGGTATGTATCACATAAATCATCTTTCCCAAATCTCTATTACCTCACCTTATCAAATATTTCTCCAACGTCACATTTGGGTGGTAATTAGCTCAAAGAGAAGAATTTGCATGTCTATATCTCAAAACATGAGTCTCTTCCCACATTTCCTCAATATGCCCTAGATTTAGTGAGAAGGCTCAATTTGCTGGAAACATTTGAACCACTGAAATATCTTATGACCCTCAAAAGCACATAAAAGGGATGGTGTGCCCAAAATAACACAAACGTTTATATGCAAAATCGGGTGGCTATGAAAATGAAAAGAAAAAAAAAAATATCAAATGCCCCACTAATAATCACCAAAATTTATAGTCTTCGATGCCACCGTGACTATCACAAGGCATCTAAAATCATTCTTAATTATCTCAGTATCAAGACGTATCACTAATATATCCCAAATTCAAAATCACGCACTCAAAATCACATTGTATCTGTATTCAAATTTCTGAATCATCAAATTCAAAGGAATTTACTTATGACTACATCTGGATTGCCTTGAACATCTTCAAAAGTGGTTCCCTTAGAAGCTAGATGCACAATAATATTCATAATTGGATTTTCTAAAAAAAATAATCATAAAATCCCTGTTTGTAGTAGTTATTAGCCCTTATTGCAAATCATCAGCAATGTAGGCCACTCAATATGCAAGCTATTGCCAAACATAGTACCCTCATCTGTCATCAGAACATCGCTAGACTTTATCTATCACAAAATTGCTCCACCACTCTAACCATTCTTTAAGTTCTCTATGAGATAGCCACATGTTTCCTAAACTTGAAAACAAATAAGACTGAAGTAATGTAATAAGAATTCGAATGGATGGGGAACTGATGAGAAGCAGTTCTAATGCAAAAGTCATACTTAAAATTGAGGATTTAGGACTCCCTGTTGTTTAAAGCAAAGAAAACAATCAATACAAAATGTTATATTTTTGTCCTCTCACAGAGCCCAAATTACTTCACTATTACACAAGTGAATGTCTTACAACTCACCATCTCAATCAAAGAATCATGTCAGTCATACTGTTAGTACCTCTAACCCCATTCAGTTTTTCAAAAGGGAATCTCGCCACACTAAACTCCCCATTTAGTGATTGGTCCACTAGTTCATGCAAATTCGAAGACATTGTGAAGGCGAACTTATAGATAGTTTCTCTAAACTTCCTCATTTACGTTCTATTAGCCGAACTACTAAAAGTTCAAATAAACACCATCGTTGAACACATGATATATACCTCTACGAGTTTCCGGAGGCTTCATATTGTAATACCAATTATACATATATATCAAACTCTTAACATCAGGATATAGGTCTGAAGGCCAAAACCACTACTAAAGTCCCCAACATTTGGCCAAACAAGCTACAGAAGGTTTTGAGTCACAATCTAGTGACCATATATAGAGTGATACATCACTCAAGTTGTGAAGGTGGAGTGAAAAATATCTCACTTTGGTTACATGTTCTTTGTTTGGGGAACAAGGTTCTACAAAGATGATCTAAACTTTAACAATAGAAATAAGAACTAGTCCAAGTGCTTAACCCCCTAAAAATAAATCAAGTTTAACCCTTTTTGATCCATGGAAGGCTTTTGTACATTACTTAAAAATAAATCATTAAAAATCAAAATTTTCAAAGCCGCAAACATTTTAAAACCTTTGGAAAACCATTGGGACATTTGAAAATATTTCAAACCTTTAAACATTCAAAATCGTGAGCCTATACTCTAATATCAATAGAATTGTCACGTCCCGATTCTCTCGTCGAACACGTAACAACCACCACGTTATCTCGGTATATGGGCATGACCTTCCCATATACCGGGATAGCGCAAGACATTCAAATATGTCATTGAATCTTCCAAAACAATAAACTCATCAAAATAAGAAATCATCAAACGACTTGCATGCAAAGGACCCATTCGGTCCATCCCTGTACACACAAGCATGCATTGACACACATTTAGGAAGGGGATCCTGTACATGCATGCATGCAATGTGGCCTTCCCAGCCATTTCAGAGTTTCACAAAGTCACAATCTCAAAAATATTCAACAATCTCAATTAAATTCCAAATATCCCAAATAAGTACAATAAGTTTTGCAAAAATAAATTTTGAACAATTATAAACATTTTCCACGTAATTCAAGCTCGGATTCCACCAATACTTGTCCTTAAAAGATACGACAAGTATCAATTAAATCCAAATTTTCAAAATAATAGTACAATAGCTTTTTTCGGCAGATGAACCTTCATCAAGTCTCAGAAAAAGTAAAATCCACTACCTATACCTATCGTGGATTACCAAAAGACCTCTGAATCAGCCGATACCAATGGCAGTCTACACTTCCTCTAAAAAGGATTTAAAATGAGGGATGAGTATTTTAAAATACCCAGTGTGTGGAGTGCAGTGGCATGTAACATATAAATGAGGGTTGAGGGTGGTAATGCCAAATATATGTATCAACTATCATTGAATGCCATAATAAAATTCATTCTCATAAAATCATTCATATCAATCCACCATGACTCATAAAATTAACTCAATCAATCAAATCTCATTTTACCACAATTTTTTAGGATTTACCGAAAATATTATCCTACCAATGGCCATTAGTAGGACCCGTCAAGAGATTTTCTATAATTTTCGTATAAAACTCCCCTTCCCCTTTGGTGTTGGCGCGGAAATTTTTTTCGTGGGGTGCTACCACGTCATCCGTCTGACTTGAGTGGCTCTCCATCCCGCCACCTCCAAACCTCTAATGTAATCACAAATCAGCCCAAACCACGCCGCCCCAACAGACCGGTCCGTGGTAGGACTCAGAACTGCAGTCTTTTTTCCCAGCACCATGTTACCAAATTCATTTCATAATTCAATGCATGCTCAAATATGAGGTAGAGCAATATTTCACAATTCACATGAGTATCTCAATGTAACATGGTGCAAATAATTCAATAATCATGTACAAGACTCATGGACATTTCACAATTTCATTTTAGACATACCACAATCACAAAACAATTTCAATTCAATTTGCAAATTCATTTCAAAACTCAATTTATAAATCATATTTAAAATCATTTACTCATTCATATGATACACAATCCATCCACTCACCTCTTGGGAGGGTGTCCACTCCCAATTTCCAATTTAAGCCCAATGTAATTCCTTTTTCAATTTTCAATTGGCATTCCTAACCAATAATCACAATAACAATGTCAATTATCTATATTTCTAGGGTTTATAATTTTTACCCAATTTTTGTACAAACCCTAATTTTTTTTTTCAATTCCAAAAATCTATGTTCATGGTTTTATTTCCACCATTTACATCTCATTTACATGTATATAAAATCTCCATTTTCATTTTTCCCCAAATTTCACTCTACATCAACCTAGAGTTTCGATTCTCTAATCAAAAATCTCCAATATTTCAATAATAATCACAATATAGTATTAAAGAAACTAAACCCAAGTTTAGGAAGTAGAAATTATCTCGATTTTGAAGTCGGATTGAGTTTTGAAGTTAGGTTTCAAAAACCCTAATTTCTCTCTTCGTGAGATCCGAAATCTTCTCCGTTTAATATTCAATTTCTTGAGTTTAATCGAAGGTAGAGAGTCCCTAGAGTGAATTTATTGTAGAGAGTGGTTGATTTGGTGAGTGAAATAGGGAAAATGAGTGAGTAAATGTAGAGAGGGAGAGAGAGAGTCGTGAGAGAGAGTGCTTGTTCGAAGAAGAGGAGAAAATGGAGTAAATGAAAGATTCTCATCACTTTTCATCAATTTTGGAGGTGAAATTACCTTTTTGCCCTCAAGCCTTGAGATGTTAATTGAGTTTTAAAGGAGTATTTTGATCATTTCTCATTTCCACTAACATGTATCGATATGGTTTAGGTATATCGATATATCCAGCTACAATTTTTACAGACTAAGGAGTTTTGATATATCGATATACTCGATACGGATATATCGATATACCAAAATATTGCTCTCAGTGATTTCTCTGCAGGGATCATATATCGATATACTCCATTGAGGTATATCAATATACTAAGACATGCTCTCAAGATGTGTGTTTCAGACACTGATATATCAACCCATCTCTACATATATCGATATACTAAGTATCAACCTCAAGAATTACATTGGAGACTTGACGTAACGACCCCCAAATGGCTCGGTATATCATCCACACATCGAAATTGTATCATTTTTCGGTGTTACATTCACACTCCGGATCCGATTAAAATTCGCATTCTTCCGAAAAATTTACAACGGAAACTAATAATTAACTAAAAATTTTCAAACACCGAATTTTCGGTGTTACAAAAATAGACTTTTATCATTTCTCATGAATCAGGTAAAGAACTAGATCGCATCCAGCACAAGAAAACATATCCGAAATGGGCTCGGTCACATTCCCCAACTCGATGATCATACTCGATATTTTCATCAAATGTTGCATCATCATATGATCAACCCTTTCTTTATAAGTTATTAAACTTATAATTCAGTATCCTCATCTCAACATCTGTAAGAGCACCACAATGCCTTTTATAGGATGAGCCAAACCGATAAAGTCGTTGGACATTGCTCATAGACTAGGATCACATCATCGTACATGCTACTCAGGAAGATTGCCCTAACTCGGCCATCATTCCTCTTCCATGCACGTAATGTCTTCTAATCCCGTCTCTTTAAGGTGTGGTACCCTCTCTGGAGTCCACCATCTCATGTCTTAGAATTTTAATTAGATCTTGTCCCTCGAGCATAAATTGAATCTACCGATGAAAAATCTCATAATTATCACCATTCAATTTTATCCCCTTGCAAAGATCTAATACGACAATCTTAGAAATAGTCATAGAGATAATTGTGACTTGTGATGCTTATTCTCACATTTTGTGTACTCTACGAATCAACAAAACCCAAATGATTCGAATACAGACCCCAAGACGAGCGTATGAATCAACAGACACCATACACCACAATCCGAAATTGCATCTCACTATTCGGACTAGGATTCAGTACACAAAAACCCACAAAAAGTCATTTTTATGGATGTGGGACCCTCAAAAATTAAAAAAAAAAATCAATTCCAAACGACTTGACGCGCTGCCGGAGGTCCCACGCGCTGGCGGCGAGTCCTCACGTGCCGGGGACAGCTTATGGCACGTGCCAGACGCGCAGCTCGTCTAGCACATGCCCGCACGCACCACACGCGCGCAACCCGAGTACGCGGGTTGGTTCCGGACTCGGGCATGGGTCGGAACCCAAAAACCCGATCCGGATCCATGTGCGAGGGTCGGGAGGGACACGTGTCCGTGTCGTAACCGACCCGAACGGACCAAACCGGTTCACGCGCGTGAACCTAATGCGCCTGACACCTCTACAAGGATGCGCCTCCTCGTGCTTGCTGTGCACGTGCCTGCCACTCGGATTCTTCTTCGCCCGAATGTTTCTATAAACATGTATTTTTAACCGGTATCCGAAAAACCCATTTTTCGACTCTATTTTCATCGGATTTTTTTATGGAATCACTAATTCCATTTATTCCAAGTATCATTGACTCGATTTTTGGAATAATTACGTCCTAATCTCGACGTATTTTGGATTCAAATTTCCAACCCTCCGCGGTCAATTTTGAAACCTCATTTTCCGACATCAACAATAGACAATATATATATATATCAAATCGAAGAGTATGAAACAAAGAACACATATCTATAATTTTCATACATTGATTTGCCCTAAAACTCGACAAATCTAGGATTGAATTGTTCGGTCACTATTCACGGCCGAAACTTTCAACCATAATTTTTTTCACCTAAACGTACTCAGAAAATTACGAAAAAGTTATTTTCGTATTCTACAGATCATGGGTAACACAGTGCGGTTCTCGGATTCACAAAACTCATCCATGATCCGAACCCCAAATTTTATACCCTATAAAATAAATCCGAAAATTATTTTTTAATAATCCAAATGTTCTGATACCAATGTTAGATATATTTTATGTGACTCACATGCACAACAGAAGCATAAATAATTTTCAGATCAATAATAACGGATCAGGTATAGGATAAATATCTCAACATGTAAAGTCTCCAAAATCGACCGTACATCCCTCGAACGAATCTCACGGTCGGGATGGTGATCACGATGTTAATCGAATCATCACCGCAATATCACAATGACGCAACTCTCAATCCGACGATCGTTATAACGAGAAAAATTTCCTATGTGGAATTTTTTTTCAAACCCTCAAATTTTCTCTCTCAAGCCATTCTCTCATGGCTTCCACAAGTCACGTACAGTCTCCAACAAAGAAGAGGTTAGTTTCCTTTCATTTTGCTTGATGCACATTTTGTGGAGAACAGCAAGGGAGAATGGTGTGGTGGTTATGGGTTAGTGGAATCCTCTAACCCCTCATAATTATCAAAATACCCCTCTTGGGCATATCAAACCAATAAATTATTCGTTCAAAAAAATCAAAAAAAAAAAAAAGTCTCAAGGATCAACTACGACCTGCCCATTTCTCCAAATAAAGGCTAATCAACACTAGGTTTATGACACCGAAAGCTCTAATCAACCCAAGGTTTATAACAATGAAAGCTCTAAAGCTTGACATGTTTGGGATAAAATACAAATTCAAATCCTAAGAGGGGCACAACATCAATGTTACTCCATAGTTACAATGTCATTGGGAAGCAATCTTGATGTAGGCCAACTTTGCATCTATCACCTCACGCCAAGGGAGTCGGGTTCTCTTGGGAATGCCACAACTACTTTGCAGCAAATGTGATGTTCCTGAACACCAAATTCTCAAATCCTGTGACTTCTTCATACTTGGCCACAAGCTTCTAGTTCATTAATTGATCCCTCTCCATACCTACTTCAGACTAAGTACAAATAATGAAGGGAATACTTATAAAATACTGACCGACCACTATAACTTGACCAGTAAGATCTATATATATATATATGAGCCAAAAATGACAAGGAAGCAATAAATATGCTTGGAATGGTTTAACACAGAGAGTTGGATACAAGTACAGTGGAAAACGACATATATGACAAATTTCCACAAACTAGAATAAGGAGATACAACTTTAAAATAACAGAACTAATATATTTATATTGACTAAATTTTATTTTGTATAATTTTTATCTATAAATGAATCAAATTTAGCAAATTAGTAATTTAATCATTAAAAAGTTGAAGAAAATAACATATGACAAACAGGTATAACGGAGTTTTCTTCATCCACATGTTATATAATAAATGAATAAACAAAAGAATTATAATGTCTTGTTATTAGATATATTGTCACAAAAAAGTTCATGTGATGTATTCACCAAGCATCCAACGAATATCTAGTATTTAAAAAGTAATTAAAAGATGAATATGACACATGAAGTAGCCGTGAAGGGCATCATAATGTCTCAAATAGACTGGCTTCCATGTTGAAGTGTCTGTGCTACTCCTAATTTTAGCACCTTTCTTGTCTCCCTAAATCCTAGCTTGTCAAATATATTTATATCAATATGTTTAAAGTCTTAAAAACAAAAGAAAAAGATAGAGGACTACATTCAAAAGCTTTTCTTATTCAAGTTTCATAAAAATGTGGAAGTCCAGGAGAGCATTATATTCATGGAGACCAAAAACCTAAAATTTGATAAATCTAAGTATTTGTTTAAGCCCGATCATTCACAATTTAAAACAATCAACTCGTGCAAATTAATCTTTAAGAGCTACATGCTAAGAATCCATTTTACATCTAGCTTGGTTTACCAAAAAAACTAGGAAAACCGTATATTAGTCTTTTTGAACTATGATTCATGGTGCAAGTTTATAGGGATTACCAAGGAGCCATAATGTTACTTGGAAAATTTACTAACTTTTCTTTCGTCTGCCTCCTTGATAAGATGGTACCAGAGCAACCGACCTCTACTCCACCTCACACCAAACACCTACCCTTGCTTGCTTTTCCAAAGCCCTCAATTAATTGTGACACTTGATCAACTTTTGGCTTTTAATATTGTGTTTTTCCATCTCTAGGGATTACAACCTCATTTTTCTCTCTCTTTGTTTGCTTTGTGGATGATTTGATCATTTCATCCAATCTTGTATAGCCAAGAAAACTCTTTTTAACTTTCTTAGGAACCTCTACCTTCCAAATGAACTCAATAGCCTCTTTGTAATAAAGATTTTTGATAAAACCATAATAAAATACACTTTGCTAATAGAATCAAAAGGAGTGAATCCCCAATTGAAGACTCCTCTTAGAAGTAAACATAAGATGAATCTTTGGGGAATAAAATTAGAAACACTCCCCTTGTGTTGGCATCCCACCCAGAAGACCACAGTTGCTTTTGCAACTTATGCAAGAGCTTTCAAGATAGGACTTTTGTAATAAACAAACAAATAAAGTAACACTAATTCTAGGTAATCACATCTAGAATCTCTAGGAAATACTCAGTTAGAAAAAATAATTTAAGGCGACCATATTATCGGCTCACCGAACAGAAGACCAAGTGTATTATGCATCAATGACCCTATGGCATATTCTATCAGGGGGAAAAAAAATATGACTTTCAAATTCTAAAGCAAATCTTGGTAGCCATTGCACACCAAGTTACCTGGACCAAACAACTCCCAGACAGATTATTAGAGACCAGGTCCCAATTCACAAGTTGGTCCCACTTACTCAAATAACTCCCATTTGGTGAGAAATTTTCTTCGACTTCTCAATCTTCTCACCCTCCACAACAAGAATGAGATGACAAGAAATTAAATAGGAATTTTAGAAAGACAAACAAGGATCAAGACAATCTAGAAAGCTCCCTTCCAATTGTAAAACCTCTCATAAATCATAGTGATCCCAACAAGGGGGGAAAAGAAACCAGAAAAAGAAAGAAAAAAGAAGAAACCACCAAAAGGGACCGTTAACTAGAAAGATAATTTGCTCTCTTCTCATACATCACAAGGACAACCAAATTATCAGCATTCGGCCTGAGTCCAACTCAAATTCGTAAACTAGAAACTTATTTCTTGTGGATGGGGAGAGGGAAAAAAAGGGTTTAAGAATAGCTGTGAGATATTTTCTAGCATTTTTGAAACAATATTTACGTAGTTGCGAGCTTAATCCTTCTATCAATAAAGGAGGTTGTTTAGAGTTATAGCTTGGTTCAAAAGGGGCTCACCAAGGAGAAGATATGTGGCCTGACTCAATTCACCAAAATGATAGGGGATCTAAACAGGTGCCCTACATCAAATTACAAATTGGGCATTGGTAACTAACATGTGAGGATGGGCTTTTACCAAGTAGTGTTGGCTTGTGGTATCACCGAAGTCAGAGAATATTAACAAGCGGGTTGGGTCTAGTTCTTAAAGGTGTAATTCAGTCACGGCAATAATCAAACTAGGGGGTCCGACAGTTAAACATGTTTTCATCTGAGTTGAGAGTGATTCAATAGAAAAAGAAAATTATATTAGATATATAGAATAATATATAAGAACTCCAAAGAATAAGAAATCTACATAAATGAGAAAAAAGAACAATATAGAAAGCTAATAAAGAACAACTCTCTAATCGTTGTTTAAATTTTCTAAATTACAATTCTTAATAAATATCACATGCACAAAACCACGTGTAAATATGAAAAAACAATTTTATCCCATAGAAGAAAAGAATCAATGGTTTAATTTCTTATGATTATGGCATTTTGCTTTCCAAATATACTAAAGAATAGCCAAAAATACACATTTCTAAAAGCAAAGCATTTTTTTGTGCTCCAAAACGTCTATACTTTTTGAAAAATAAGCGGAGAAACATTAATGAGAGCGAATCTTAGAGCAACTGTGGAGTTACTCCTTTGGTGACTTTAAGGTCACGGATTCGAGGCATAAAAATAGTCTTTTTGTAAAAATACAAAAGAATATTGCGTATATGTACGTCCATCCTCCCCCTATCCCGTACTAAATTGGGAAACACTTGTGCATCGGGTAAGTCTTTTTTAAATCGGGTAAGTCTTTTTTAAATGGGGAAGCATCAGGACAAGCCCAATCATTATGACAACCTAACAAATAAATTGGTTTTTATTTTGTGTTCAATAAAACACTATAAAAATAAGTGATCTCTACTTTCAGAATTTATATCACATGACAAGGTCCCCTTTTTTAAAATATATTATTGATATTAATTTTATTAAACACCAATGACCAAGTAAAAACCTTAACATTGGCAAGAACCTTTGACTTACAAATAAAATTATTTAACGAAAAAGATGACCATAAGGAAAACTAAACAAAAGATAAAATAGATATTTACACGCAAAATCACCCAAAACATGACTCCAATCATGGTGTCTGAAATGTTGTGAGAAAATTTAAATTCCTAGAACATGGAAATTGGGGAGAAAAGTCAAAAGCTTTTCTATCATTAAGATTTCTTCAGAATTAAAAATCAGTAGAAAGAACCTTAGACAATAAGATGAGGGAAAGAAGTAGACAAGGGCAAGTTCGCCACCAAGGATCCTCCGAAAGTGGACACAAGAACCATCATCCTCCTTAAAAGATACAAAGAGTAAGAATATTATGACGGTAATGAGAAACTCTACCTTCTGTATTGGCATCTCATTCATTATGACTGATGCCATACTTACTTTTTATAACTTAATGCAATAAAATATTAGGTTATACATTCAAAACAAGTTTTAAGCTCTCCATGCATGTCCGAACTCAAAACCCTCTTATCCATCTTCTCCACCAATTTTCAAAACCCTTATTCAAACATATTATCTAGGAAGCGCCAACTAATCCCATCAAACAATTTCTCAAAATCTAAATTCAAATTCAAACTAGCAGCATGCTTCTTAACATAAGCAATATCCTCATTTAGCAATTAGGGCAACATTCAAAACAAGTCTACCTCTAATAGCTCTAGTTGCAAGGGACAAAAACCAGTGGTAAGACTAATAGATCTAAAATTCTTCACCTCTAAGAACCAAAATTTTTTAGGAATAAGGGTGATTAAATAAGGAGTTCATACTTTACCTACCACCTCACTTGGTAACAAACTCATAGAATACTCTAAAAAAATATTCTCAAATAGTGTCTCAAAAATCCCGAAAAGAAAATTTGTAAAACCATCGAGATCAAGCGCTTTATCCATATTGAAACTAAGAACTTCTCATCAAGTCCCATCACTCTGAGGTCTCTTTGACCAAGAGGCTCATAATCGAGAACTAACCAATCAAGCCCTTCAATAATAGGACAAGTCCACGGTGTACAAACCCTTGAAGAAACTAGTGACGATTTACTCAACAGAGGGAGGACTTGTAATCGCATTACACTCCTCATTCTCTAGTTCTCTCATAAAACTTCTTTGCCTCTTACTATTGGCAATCTGATCTAACCACCTCATTTGAGTTTTTTGAAGTCAACTAATCTCATCATTAAGGACAAACTTCTCAAGACTATTCCTAAGTCTCTCCCTACAAGATAAAAATCATCGGTCAAACCAGTTTCAACTTCAAGCAAATCTATCTCATCAATTCCCCGCAAAATAGCATTTTCCTTTACCTAATTGGCACCTTTCCTTCTCAAGTTGAGATAATAAAGATATAAATCAATAAAGAAATTAATGATACCGATGATAATCATTAAGGCAAACAAATTGATTGAACCATGTTAAAATTGACTACATCATCTTTGATATTTTTTCCAACATATATCACAATTTGGTGGATTAATTTTTCAATTAAAGAAAGGACATCCAACGACCAAATTTATTCCAAGAAGTTACTAAACCGAGATTCCTAAAAACTTCTCCATCCTCTTTGAGTAAGATGTTGACGTAAGCTGTCAAACTAAAGAAATTATAGGATAAATCTTTAATATAAATCTCTTGATTGATAGTCCCTGATTTAAGGAAGATAATCCCTGATTTAAGGGTCAATCTCTTGATTGATAATCCCTGATTCAAGGGTCAATCTCTTGATGATAATTCTTAATTCAAGGGTCAAGTCTTATCATAGCCATAGTTTATGTATAGCCAAAAATAGAGTAGAGTATGCATATATATGTATACTCATTCTCTGTAAAAATATACAAGAAAAAAGAAAGTCTCTCTTCTACAAAAGCTGTCATGGTATCAGAGTATACTGGTCCTTGACAAGCTTACCTACCTTTCTTTCAATAACCATGTCAGATTCAGAAACCTCAGATTCTTCTGGGGAACAACAACTCAACCCTAATCTTATCGAATTAACTACCAAAATGGCTGAAATCTTGAACAAATAGACCCCAACTATAGAAACCTCCACTGCCCAGATTGGCATTAAGTTGGATTGCACCAACTATGCTCTTTGGTCCCAAGTTGTTGAGATGTACATCTCAGGCAAAGACAAATTGGGATATATTAATGGCAATCTTCCTCCACCTTCTCAGACTGATCCAACCTTTTGAAAATGGCGCACAGACAATGCCATTGTCAAAGGTTGGTTGATTAACTCCATGGACGTATATTTGATTAGTAACTTTATCCGATTTCCTACAGCAAAGATGGTGTGGGATTCTATTGCTACTACTTACTTTGATGGTAGTGATACCTCTCAAGTTTATGATCTTCGACGCTGTGTGACCCGCTTGCGACAATCTGGAGGTTCTCTTGAAAAATATTATAACGATCTCCAAGGTTTGTGGCGTGAGATTGATTTTCGGCGTCCAAATCCAATGGAATGTGCTATAGATATTCAACATTATAATAATCTTCTTCAAGAAAAGAGAGAGTATATTTTTCTGGATGGCCTTGATGACCGACTTGACAAGATCCGAGCTGATGTACTACAAACACAACCTTTTCCTACCGTGGAACAGGCATACGCACAGGTTCGCCGGGAAGCTATTCGACAAATGGTCATGATCACCGGTAACAATAATGAAACTCCAGGGGCTGTTCTGGCCTCCAAAAGCATTAAATCTGGACAATCTATTTCATCCTCTACAGGCTCTCTTTCTTTAAGCAATGGAAAATCTGGTATGTCCTCCAAATCACGAACCTCGTCTAATGGAATTAAGTGTTCTCATTGTGGTAATTCAAAGCATACCCGCGAGAATTGCTTCAAACTACATTGTTATCCGGATTGGTGGCATGAACTCCAGGCTCGAAAATGTCATGACAAGGCTAAAACTGAGGGTAAGGTTGTGGTGGTTACAACAGAGCCCCAACTCTCCCTTACACCATTTGTTGAATCATCACAAGGAGATGTACTTCTCTCAAATTCAGGTAACAATTTTTCTCATCAAGCTATTGATACCGGTGCTTGGATACTTGACTTGGGGGCCACCGACCATACGACCTATGATGCCACTGATTTTTCAACAACTTCACCACCAAGACGCACTACAATTGCTAATGCTAATGGGGTTATATCTTCTGTCACAGGAGCAGGCACTGTGACTTTGTCACCTACAATATCATTATATAACACTTTACTCGTTCCTTCTCTCTCCCATAAATTACTATCTGTTAGCCAAATGTCCACTGATCTAAATTGTGTTGCGCTCATTTATCCTACCTTTTTCCTTCTTCAAAATATTCTCACCAAGGAGATAATTGGGCGTGGTGCTAGGAGGGGGGGCTCTACTACATGGATGATATTAGTGTGGGTCGAGCACATTGTGTACATCATCAAAGTAACACCAAAGAACCGCAAATTTGGTTGTGGCATCGTTGGTTGGGACACCCATCTTTTGGTTACATGAAGCATTTGTTTCCTGATCTATTTAAAAAAATTCAGCCTTGTGAGTTTCAATGTGACACCTGCATTTTAGCCAAGAGTCATAGAACTATCTATCCATTAAGTATGAATAAAAGTAAAGTTTCATTTGCTTTAATTCATTCTGATGTGTGGGGACCTTCCCCGGTGACTACAATATCTAGTTTTCGCTAGTTTGTTATTTTTGTTGATGATTGTACACGCATGACATGGCTATATCTACTGAAACATAAAGATGAAGTGCTGACTGTATTTCAAGCTTTCCATGTAATGATCCAGACTCAATTCTCAGCTAAAATTCAGGTTCTCAGGTCTGATAATGGTGGAGGATATATGAATCAACGATTCCGGGAGTATTTTCATCTTTATGGATTACTTCATGAGACCTCATGTCCACAGACCCCTCAGCAAAATGGCATTACTAAGAGAAAGAATCGGCACATACTCAAAACGGCTCGTGCTCTTTTACTTGGAGCACATGTAACTAACCGACATTGGGCTGATGTCATTGCTACTGCTGTACACCTCCTCAACCGAATGCCATCTCGAGTCTTAGATTTTAAGACACCATTACAAGCTCTTTCCTCACATATTTCTCTGCCATGCGTGTTAATGATTCCACCTCGCACCTTTGGTTATGTAGCATTTGTGCATCTGCATAAAAATCAACGCACAAAACTTGATCCATGTGTAATTTGATGCTTATTCTTGGGATACGCCTTGCATCAGAAAGGCTACCGATGTTATGATCCAGCCACCAAGCGCACCTATGTTACCATGGATGTCACTTTTTTGGAATTTGAATCTTTCTACTCTCCTTCCACATCCAATTCTTCTCTTCAAGGGGAGATTCAGAATGAAGAACATAATTGGTTTTTACCCAAATGGGTGGATAATGCTTCTACAGCTTCTCCAGAATTGGTAAACAATACGGAACACCCTATAACGAAACCGGTGGTCAATGAGGTACCCTTTCCATCTTATATAGCTCCAAGAGAGACATCTACAATACCAAATAGAGATCTCAACCCCTTCAGTACCTGAAGACCCATCTCCTGAGAATATTCCTGAGGTAAGCTCTCCTACTCCACCTTCAAACACTAATGACATGAATACTTCTGCTGGTTACACTTTACCTTTCAGGCATAATCGTGGCAAACCACCAAATAGATATTCTCCAGATATTGAGGATCGAAGATCAAAATATCCAATTGCCAATTATGTCTCAACAAAAAGGCTCTCTAATCCTCTCAAAGCTTTTGTGCAGAATCTATCCTTAAATCATGTTCCTACCAGTGTTCAAGAAGCTTTGACAAACCCGAAATGCACTCAAGCCATAAATGAAGAAATGGAGGCACCGGTGAAAAACAAAACATGGACTCTTGTTACCTTGCCTGAAGGGAAAAGAAAAGTAGGGTGTAAATGGGTATTTTCCATTAAATACAAGGCAGATGGGACGATCGAGAGATACAAAGCAAGGTTGGTCGTGAAAGGTTACACACAAACATATGGTGTAGAATATCAAGAGACCTTCTCACCAGTAGCAAAATTAAATACGATAAGAGTTGTATTATCTCTTACAGCGAACCTTGATTGGCCATTACACCAACTTGATGTAAAGAACGCTTTCCTCCATGGTGATCTTGAATAAGAAGTGTACATGGACATCTCACTGGGTTATACATCGAATTCCAAAAACAAAGTTGTGTGTAAACTCCAGCGAGCACTATATGGACTAAAACAATCACCACAGGCACGATTTGGGCGGTTTAGTTTGGCAATGAAAAAATATGGCTTTCAACAAAGCAATTCAGACCATACATTATTTCTAAAGCACCAACGATGAAAGGTAACAGCCTTGATAATTTATGTAGATGATATGATTATCACAGGAAATGATCCAGAAGAGATAACAACACTTCAAAAGCAATTGGCAACTGAGTTTGAAATGAAGAATCTAGGGGGGCTCAAATATTTTCTAGGAATTGAAGTTGCTAGATCAGGGCAAGATATATTTTTATCTCAACGGAAATACACCTTAGATTTACTATCCGAAGTGGGACTTTTAGAGTGCATGCCGGCAGACACACCAATTATTCAAAACCATAAACTTGGAGAATATCCAGATCAAGTGCCTACTGATAAAGAGAAATACCAAAGGCTGGTTGGTAAACTTATTGATCTGTCACATACTCGTCCGGATATCGCTTATGCTGTAAGCGTAGTGAGTCAATTCATGCATTGCTCGAGTGAAGATCATATGGATGCTGTAATTCGAATCCTTCGATACTTGAAGTCCTCACCTGGAAAAGGACTTATGTTTTCAAAGAACAATCACTTGAAGATTGAAGGCTAGACAGACGCAGATTGGGCAGGGAATATCACGGATAGAAAATCCACCTCAGGGTACTTCACATTTGTTGGTGGCAATCTTGTTACATGGAGAAGTAAAAAACAAAAGGTGATGGCATTATCAAGTGCTGAAGCTGAGTTTCGAGGAATGGCTAAAGGTCTTTGTGAGCTTCTTTGGCTTAGAAGATTAATGACTGAAATTGGTTTCTCCCCAACTTCTGAGATGGATCTGATCTGTGACAACAAGGCTGCCATAGATATCTCTCATAATCCTGTCCAACATGATCAGACAAACACATGTGGAGGTAGACCGACATTTCATCAAACAAAATCTCGAAGATAAGATTATTCAATTTCCCTTTGTTAAATCTGAAGATCAGTTGGCGGATATATTTACAAAAGCTGTTTCAAGCAAAAACTTCTACAACTCACTTGACAAGTTGGGCATCCAAGATTTGTACACACCAACGTGAGGGGGAGTGTTGACGTGAGCTGTCAAACTAGAGAAATTATAGGATAAATCTTTAATGTAAATCTCTTGATTGATAGTCCCTGATTTAAGGAAGATAATCCATGATTTAAGGGTCAATCTCTTGATTGATAATCCCTGATTCAAGGGTCAATCTCTTGATGATAATCCTTGATTCAAGGGTCAAGCCTTATCATAGCCATAGTTTATGTATAGCCAAAAATAAAGTAGAGCATGTATATATATGTATACTCATTCTCTGTAAAAATATATAAGAAAAAAGAAAGTCTCTCTTCTACAAAAGTTGTCATAAGAGAATGGCATTATATGCACATTTAAGATGTAAAATACAAATCTCTTCATTCCCCCACCATGAGGCTGGAAGAGAGATTGGATTAAATCCCTCTCCATGTTATTCTCCCAGATAATCAACAAAAGACTAAACAAAAATGATGAACATCTCAATCCATGGGAGTCCAAAAACCAAATTGAGGCTCTTCACTAACAATAACAAAAAGGTTGGCATACTCAAGCTTCCTCTCATCCACTTTCTCAATATCTTTTTAGAAACTCCAATAAAATAAATCATAGCTTTCTCAAAGTCCTGCTTGAGGACCAATGCCTCTCATTTTTTTGGTGGCGTAGTCAAGAACCTAAATGCCACAAAAAAAGCAACCAGAATCTCCTTATATCCTATAAAAGAACTCTGATGTCTAGAACTTAACACAGCCCATTAGCTAAAATCTTAACCACAGCTTAAGACTAGTGATATAACAAATGTGTGTGAAGTCCTTTTACCTTAGGGCACCAAGCCTTCAAACTTGTGGTAATCCTACACCCACACTCAGCTTCCCTCAAAGAAATCTAACTACTTTAGAAACATACCTAAACACTAAATTGGAGAGTACATACTAAAGATTCATACAACTCCCAATGAAAAATGGCGGAGCCTGTGACTATTTGGGCCATACATAGATATAACCACCATTGATGGTGGCCTTTAACATAAAGAACCGTGGGGGGGGATACCATAAAAGCTATCAAGACAAACCAAAGTTCTAATATCACAATAGTTGTTATTCCACCTAAAAAGCCACTTAAGGAAGACACTCGTAACCTTTACATCTCAAATTCTAAATGGAATTAATAAAGTTAGCATCTAGCGTTCTAACATCTACCATTCAAGTCTGGCTTCTTGGAGGGTAGAAGAAAAACATCTGAGACACTCTCAGAATAGTCTTTCACCTCCATTTCCCTCCATCATCTAAGCTACATTCCAACTTCAAACCTTCATGATCACCCCTATGGCCCCCTTTCTTATGCTCAAGAATCCCATCTCTCCCTCACACCCTCACTCTCTTAGTTTTCTTCAACTAGTTCTAAACATACAAAGAACAGAATTGGCTTCTACAAGGATTGGATTAGGATCAGCAACCATCTAATCTGAGGATTGGATGCCAAGGTTGATGTGATTGTATTCATTGTGGTATTTAACTTTCACAGCCTATGGATCTTGTTTGTCATAACCAGGTGGCCACGTATATTACCTCCAAGCAACTGTTTCATGAATTGACCAATACCATTGAGCTTGATTCCTATACAATTTAAGATAAACTTTCATAGAATGAATTGCAAATTGTGACATGATATTTTCAAACCAATTAGATGATCCATCCACTAACCTTAGCAGGTTCAACGAAAAGCGTAAATGGAGAGGTTACCAAATGTGTAGCTCTCAAGTTTCACCCTACTACGCTCTCTGTATTCAAAACAGTCTAGTTAAAAACTAAATAAAGTTATGAAATTAATGCCGCCCACTTTCCCATGAAGACTACTTTCTTGTGCTCATAAAGAAAGGTGAAGTACTATATTTATTTCCTCATGAAACAAATAAGAGGGAACTCTTGTCACTCCTATAAGCTGGAAAGAACAACATTATACTCTCAACTTTTACCAACCCAATCTCATTTAGTACAAAATGCAATCCTGCGAGAATGATCCCTTCCAGAGGACTACCTTAGTAATCTAAGAAAAAACTTCATTTGAAAGTTCTAATGGATTTTATATGGGACAGCCTTACAAAATCTAGTCATTAGTTTTTTAACAGAGTCAACTTGTGATAGATTTATTTCACCGACAGCTAAATATGAACCACTGCTTCCACACACAAAATCAAATCTTTATTCAGAGAGATTATGGGGAAAGTAGGTTACCTGATCTGATCCCAATCAAACAGCAAACAAAAAGCTTCCCCAATCAAGCAGGATATGGCAGCTTGCTTTGTCCATGCACAATGCATCAACGATGAAATAAATATTCTTACATTCTCTTTGTTTCCTTCTAGAGTGGAGGGGATAAAAATAATAAAAAAATGATAGGATGTTAGCCAATGGGACAAGAACCACAGTAAAGACTCATTTAAGCAAATCCAATAGAAAAAAAAAAGGATACAACCAATAGGACTATGTGCATATATAGAGAAATAACAAAGAGAAAAGAGCAGAAGCATAGATAGTTCATCACCAGCACAAGTCATTTATGGGCTCAAACTTCTCTCCCCTCACATATATGGCTCAATCACCTTTAAAAAGACAAAAAAAAAAAAAAAAAAAAAAAACAATAAATAAATAAATAAACTCTAAAATTCCAAGTGCTACCATTTTGGACTCATGACAGTTCAACTCTTTGTAAATTATACAAGAGAATAGAATTTTAGATCTTCTCTTTGGTGGAGACTTCTTTCTAAAAAAGAGAAAAGAAAATTCAAAAAACCTAAATCATCATCCAAAAGATCAAAATCGGGAATAGAGCCATAATGTAAAAGAGAGCTAATAGGAAGAGAAGGCAATATAGAGAGAAGAATCCCTAATCCAAAGATCCTCCTGCAATTAAATGCAAGAAACATCACCTACTTAAAATATAACAAAGGGAATAAAAATACCTGATAATACAATAAAATTAATTTCCATAAAAGCAGATTAAGTAACTTCAGATCTGACCTTGGCATCTCACACAATGTAAGACAACACTTGCTTTTTCTGAATCTAAGCCATAAAGTATAGGTTTTCAACAGAAACCCCAAAAGCCATTTTTAGACGAGGAATATATCTTTGACACCAAATAACCTGAGGCCAAAATTACACTTAGACTTGAAGACCTCTCCCCAGATCACAAGAGTACCACTCCCTGACCAAAGGAAATCTCTACTCAACCTCTCAATCATGTCCTCTACCCAACAAGAATCTTATCCAAGGACTTATAGTACAAAAAGGATGCCAGAGAGGCACATGAATACACATAATACACCTCCTAAGGAATGAAAGGCTCCTTCTGCCATATAACTTCTTGCTTATCATAGCAGCAACCTACAACAACAACAACAACAAGCTGGACCTTAATCTCAAGTTTTGAAATCGGTCATTTGAGAGACAAATATAGAATAGAAGATAATATATATATATAGATAACCTCAAAAAAAAATCATATTTGCATAAACTACAATGACAACAGATTTCACTTGTTTGAATTCTCATATGTTACTCATTCATATCTAAAATCGTCTCCTCAATTAAACCTTTAACAATCATATCTTTATGGATACATTACATTCAAGTTTTCAACGGTCTATCTCGACGTTTCATTAAATCTCCTATATTTAAACTCTCGATCCTCCTAATTAGTGCGTCATTGGGTTTTCGTTACACATGTCCAAACCATCTCATGAGAGATACTCTCACATCTTATCCATAGTTAAACTTACTCCCAACTTAGTACGTATCTCTTCATTTCTAATACTATCATTCCTAATTTTACCACGCATCCATATAAACATCAAAATCTCAGTTACAGTTATTTTATATTCTTGTTGTTTAATTGTCCAACACTCATGCCATACAGTAATACAAGTGTTAGTGCGATTCTATAAAACTTCCCCTTCAAATATAATTCTATAAAACATCCATATAAGCATCCATTATCTCAATTACAGCAATTTTATGTTCTTGTTGTTTCATTTCACAACACTCATGCCATACAATAGTACAAGTCCTACTGCGATTCTATAAAACTTTCCCTTCAAATGCAATGTTATTTTGCGATCGCAAAAAATTCCTATAAAACTTCCCCTTTAATTGCAATAGTATCATGCGATCACAAAAAACTCCTGATACCCTTCTCAATTCCATTCAACCCGCTTAAATCATATGATTCACAACCCCATCTATATTGTCATTGTTTTGAATTATGAATCCAACATATCTAAAACGTTCACTTTTTGATATCTTTTGTCTTTCTAACTTAATCATTTCTTCATCGCTTTAATGATTGTCACTAAACGTGCATCTCATATACTCCGTTTTTTACCGACTCAATCCAAATCTTATGGATTTTAGTGTATCCCTCCATAAATCCAATTTAGTACTAATATTCTCTCTAGTTTTATCAACCAACACTATATCATCTACAAAAAACATACACTATAATATTATCATAGCCACAATCATATCTAGAAAAGAAATTCTTACCATTCCTCCTAAATGCACCATTAGAACCATTTCCCTCATCATTTCCATCATAACACATACCAACAAATCACTAGCCAAGAAATGGAATGGCTTATCCTGAAGTCCAATTATCTGTCAAAGGAAATTTATTTGAAAACCTCAAACTTTAACCAAAATCATGAGAATACCCCCAAAATATATATTTAGACACGCGTGCACACACACACACACATAAAATAACCAAAGCCAAGGAGTAGAACTCATCGGTACCACCAGCACATCAATTCCTAGAGCTTCCTTTATTGACATCTGACAGATTCGAAATAAAGTGCATCTAACACAATGTTAACACCATAAAGAGATTATTCAGTAACCAAGTTCCAACGCCTTACAAAAGCGACTTGATGAAAGACAATTGATTTCAAAGTATTTTCAAAAATCATTTTCAATGCCTTAAAATATATTGCTATAAAAGTACCCCAAGATGCCGACCTGACATAAAGTGATTATTGACAAATGTCTTGAAGAAAGTCAACCAATTCAAAATAAGAGTGGCAAACATTCACAATACAGTGCAATTTTGTCCTTAAAACTTGCACCCACAAACTTCAAAACAATCTGGTCGAATCACCAAAAGATGAGAAAAGAGGAAGCATCTCCATGAACAGGAGGGGAGAATGGGCAAGACAAACTCTAAGTGCCTTCAAATTCTGAAACTATTCAAAGGAAAATAATATTGGTAGGAGCAAGTTGCGACTATATCCAAAGACGAGTTCAATGGAGACCATTCGGAGGAAGGTTGAGATAACTGGAAAGATATGGTTAAAGAAAAAAGATTTTTTGACATGAATAATATTTAATACAAAAGTCATCATAGTAAATATATCAGATCTTAGCTTCATAACATAAGCAAACCTACAGCATGCCAAAGAAGAATTGCAGACATTAAAACTTGAGGGTTCAACTTTACAATTAGCATGTGGACACATCAAGCCTCTAACTATTATCTTCATCTAATGCCATGGGAATTTACATCCTTATAGAAATACATGCACACAATTTTCATGCATATTTACTGATGTTGCATACCCATGGCTATTCTTTCTTGTTAGTATTGCCCTCAAAATATGTTGCAAGATTTGTAGATTATGCAAGTTATTGAAAATAAAGTAAAAACTAACATTCTTTTTTCATTTCCCAGCATGAAATCAGTGATTGACAGATATAATAAATCAAAAGAGCAACTTCACCAAATGTGCAGCCCAACATCTGAAGTCAAGGTAATATCTTCATGAACCCAAAATAATTATCATGAATGTTCTTATCATAACTGCATCTCTATCTGATACATCTTTGAATGTCTGCAAGCTGCAAATTACAATATGTTCCTAGCTTGAATAAATTGAACTCTTTGTCAAAGATACCATGAGCAGGAAATTGAGACAAATTTGTTTTGATATACAATGAAAGTAGAACTGCCTCAAGGCAGTTTGACCTCTCAACTCATCGAAGTTCTGAGGTCATACCAATCCATGAGGCAAACTATTTCAATCCTTCAAAGTCATTGCAATTTCCATGGCAAACTGAAAGCATTGAGGTACAAGGCGCCAACCAGAGCAGAATAGACAATTCGCACTCACAAAACTAGTGCTTGAAAACAAAAATTTAAGAAGAAAAAAAAATGAATGGTTTAATTAGCCAATCTCAGAGCATTAAATTGTATGTTTGCTACTATATGTTAAGATAGGGAAATATGTCAATTTTTTGAACAAGAGTGATGAAGGTTTAAACAAAAAAAAAAAGGGAAAATGTTTAATGCAGATTTCGATTAGAGACAGGAAGTAAAAATCACATTGATGATTATGAAGATAAACAACACAAAATTTACATGAACAAAACTGCATATATCTCAGATCAAGGTTTATTAAAAAAATAATAAAAAAAAAATAATAAATTCCTGGATGAGGGAAATTGATGGTTATTTTTTGTCAAAATCGAAGAGAGCTAACATTGATGAGCTTTCCCTGCAGATTGTGGCCTATCCTCATCCAGTCTACTATAACAATATATATCTCAATTGCTAACTCTAGCTCCCAAACCCCCACATCATTAGGGTTCTTTGAATATGGAAATAGACATCAGTTTGGAATTAGATCTCCCCTTCAAATAAAGAAAAGAAAACTAGAGACTACCTTGTACCCTTTATACAACAAAACTAACTTATCCTTAATAAAAGTCTTGATACAAGTATACCATACCAAGGCTACTAACAGTACATGCATCAGCCAATCTAGATATGCAGATTTCGATTAGAGACAGGAAGTAAAAATCACATTGATGATTATGAAGATAAACAACACAAAATTTACATGAACAAAACTGCATATATCTCAGATCAAGGTTTATTAAAAAATAATAATAAACTCCTGGATGAGGGAAATTGATGGTTATTTTTTGTCAAAATTGAAGAGAGCTAACATTGATGAGCTGTCCCTGCAAGTTGTGGCCTATCCTCATCCAGTCTACTATAACAATATATATCTCAATTGCTAACTCTAGCTCCCAAACCCCCACATCAATAGGGGTCTTTGAATATGGAAATAGACATCAGTTTGGAATTAGATCTCCCCTTCAAGTAAAGAAAAGAAAACGAGAGACTACCTTGTACCCTTTACACAACAAAACTAACTTGTCCTTAATAAAAGTCTTGACACAAGTATACCATACCAAGGCTACCAACAGTACATGCATCAGCCAATCTAGATATGCAGATTTCGATTAGAGACAGGAAGTAAAAATCACATTGATGATTCTGAAGATAAACAACACAAAATTTACATGAACAAAACTGCATATATCTCAGATCAAGGTTTATTAAAAAATAATAATAATAAATTCCTGGATGAGGGAAATTGATGTTTATTTTTGTCAAAATTGAAGAGAGCTAACATTGATGAGCTTTCCCTGCAGATTGTGGCCAATCCTCATCCAGTCTACTATAACAATATATATCTCAATTGCTAACTCTAGCTCCCAAACCCCCACATCATTAGGGGTCTTTGAATATGGAAATAGACATCAGTTTGGAATTAGATCTCCCCTTCAAATAAGAAAAGAAAACGAGAGACTACCTTGTACCCTTTATACAACAAAACTAACTTATCCTTACTCAATAAAAGTGTTGATACAAGTATACCATGCCAAGGCTACCAACAGTACATGCATCAGCCAATCTAGATATGCAGATTTCGATTAGAGACATGAAGTAAAAATCACATTGATGATTATGAAGATAAACAACACAAAATTTACATGAACAAAACTGCATATATCTCAGATCAAGGTTTATTAAAAAAATAATAATAATAAATTCCTGGATTGGTTATTTTTTGTCAAAATTGAAGAGAGCTAACATTGATGAGCTTTCCCTGCAGATAGTGGCCTATCCCCCTCATCCAGTCTACTATAACAATATATATCTCAATTGCTAGCTCTAGCTCCCAAACCCCCACATCATTAGGGGTCTTTGAATATGGAAATAGACATCAGTTTGGAATTAGATCTCCCCTTCAAATAAAGAAAAGAAAACGAGAGACTACCTTGTACCCTTTATACAACAAAACTAACTTGTCCTTACTCAATAAAAGTATTGATACAAGTAATACCATGCCAAGGCTACCAACAGTACATGCATCAGCCAATCTAGATATGGCACCTTTCCCTAAGAAACAAATAGAAAGAATTGTTACAAAAACACAATAATATGGCCTTCAAAATGCTTATAAAAGTATTATCAAAGTAAGAGCCACAGAATAGCATCGGTTTCTAAGCATGACTACCATCTTTACAGGATAAAGTACTACAAAACCCTGAAAGCTGACGTATACAAACAAACTAAACTAAAACAGGAAAGACCAATCTGGAAACCAAGATCTCATCAGTGCCTATAGAGATGATCTGAGCTGATTCTCTGTAAGATACAAAATTAGCAACAAACTTTAACATTTTGATTCGTTGTAAGAATTCAAAGGTTGCTGAAATCTACAACAGATAAAAAAGAGGATAAGTAAAGGTAAATGACCTAAGACAAAGAGGGAAAACAAATTATGAATGTACAATGGCAACATTTCTCAAAAACCAACCAAAACTCCAAAACTTCAACAACAGTACTAAATCTATAGCTCTAAAATCTGCCTTATGATTCAAACCCAAATAATAATCTTCCCACACAAGCAAATAATTTACCATATAGGAAAACTAGTGCATTTTGAACAGATAAAATCACATGAATCCTTCATGTATATTACTTGGAGACAAAATACATACATACATACATACATAATAATCAGAAACAGGTAAACAAGATATTCCTTATTATATAACAATCTGTGCAATTATCACTGAAATCTCACTCATAAATCCATGAAATAAAGGCAACAGTGGAGCATTCAACCTTACTTCGCATGAATACAACTATGCTTCAACCCTATGAGTTATCTGTAAATATAAAATCTGCACAATTTTAGAATATATCTTCCCATGACATGTCAGCCACATGCATCCTCATTTAAATTCCATCAGCCAAGACAATATGCACATTCCAATCAGTTTGCACTTGACAAACACAAGCCGAAAACAGTGCTGCAAATGTCATGTTAGTAATTTAATGGTTGCTATGTCCTGCTATAATTCCATAAAAAGATAGTTCTTTTTTCTTAACCAAAAAGGTTCTGGAATATAAAGGTTTCAGGCACTGCACCAAAATAATCAGGTAGCTGAGAATTTAGAACACAGTTTTCCTACCTGTATGGGTCACCCACCACAGAGAAATTAGCCGGGGTGTGACTAAGGGCATGCCTTGACTTTTTAAGAATTAAAGGCTTCTTTAAATGGGAGATGTCACATTTATGGTAGCCGAAGATAATGGTTGATATTTCAAGCAAGATTACAAAATCTCCATACAACAAATGTACAAAGGACTAAGAAGAAGAAGAAGAAGAAGAAGAAGACAGTGAAGCACTGTGTGCAAATTTGTGTTCAACACAAATTTTTTAATGCATCTCCCACAAAGTTCATTTGCACTACTAGAAAGCTCATGAGACAAAATTAATCTCCTCCGTTGTTTATTTTGGTTTTGGGGGTTTTAAGCAACAAATTGTTACTAACAAATAGTAGAGCTAGGCTTCAAAAGGCTTTCCACTTGATATGAGGAAACTACAGGCTTTCAGATCACTTTATTAAAAAATAAATAAATAAATAAATAAATAAATAAATTTACTAGGCTGTAAAATCAATCTAAGACAGAGGGACTAATTCTATTGTGAGATGGAATGGACTTGAAGTTTCTGGCAAGTATCTTATGTTGCAAGCTGGGTTCCTTGTTGGTTGTCAATCAGTGTCTTTACTTAGGTGCAAAACTTTTTGAGATAAGATATTTAGAATGAAAGAAGAGGAATGCCTCATCTAAAGCAAATTCATGTCAAGTTTTCCTCTACCCTATCTAGCTTCAAGAGTTTGAAGGAAAACCAAGAGGTTTTATAGGGACTTAACTGGCGATCTCTCAGGACACAAATAATGGTTGATATGGCAATATTTAGGCCATTGCCACATTACAATCAGAAAAGAGGAACTTACTTTATTGCGGACAATATTTTCAGAGCTACACCCAAAAGAAATTCGAATCGTTAGTAATCTTGTTGGTATTGCTATGTTATGCAACGTGGAAACAACCTCTTTGGAAAAATGCAAGGGGAAGGCTGCGTATATATATGTCCACCCTCCCCCTAACCCCCACACTAAGCCGGATAGCACTTTGTGCACCGGATAAACCCTTTTATTGCTATATGATGCAAAAGTGTAAGTCGTTATAGAATATAGAATTATATGAAAATGATCTAAGGTTCTTCCTACATGAAGAGAAATCATTGCATAACTGCATCATCTCTTAAAGCTGTAGACTTAAAAAATCATGTTCATGTTCTGGATTCATCTGACATTGGCACTTGTATTGGCTTCAGTTTTGGCAAAGGGAGGCAGCAATGTTAAGGCAACAATTAGAGAACCTGCAAGAAAACCACCGGTAAAATCAAACCTTCTTCACTGGAACACCATCATCAGTGCTATAATGTCAAATTGGCATGTTTTAAACATTTTTCCAATTTTTTGTCATTCTCCTATAGTCCATCTAGCTTAAACATAATTAAGGATTCCAATTTATCCATCTAGTGATCCAAGGTAAACCAATCATTTAGCCAAAAGTTCCAACAATTAATTAAATGTTTCATGTCATGGGTCTAATATTAAATGTACAACTTATACCGGACATGTACACATAGCCCTGTACGAACATAATTATGTAGAGAAATATTTGTCTGAGGAAGAAACAAGTACTTGCACTGGAGAGAAAATAAAAAAATAAAAAAAAAAAAAGTGGTGCCAAATCTTATGGATACAATAGATAACATTACTCACATGACATTCATCTTCAACTGTTCAATATATCCCCAGTTTGAACAACTTGCAGCTAGGCAACACATTTAAAAAAATAAAGCTGAAAGTAAAATCTAAAAAGACCGATAAGCATGCACAGGATAATGCCAATTCCTTGTGCTTGATAGCATTCAATAAAAAATGGACTATAGCTTACAAAGAGAAGACAATGGTTAACAAGTGATATTGCAGCCAACCTAAAAGAATTAAGCAACCCACAGACCTTGAACTTCCCACACATGTAGTACCCATTAAATAGAAACAAAAGTATCTCTATCAAAGCACATAAAGGCTAGGTATCTAGAGATTTAATACATACGAATCGTATAATCTTAGCAAATCGAATTCATTACAACTTGAACTCCTAAATATTTGATGAAACCCACTTTATTCAAGAAACCATGTGTATGGCAAGGTGAAATAAATTCGACTTCGATGTACATCTTAAGGTGACTATTTCAACCCATCTAACACTTTCCTCATACACACATTTCCTGGACTTCCAAAAAATACATCACACAAACCTTGGCAGAACAGCGAAAACATAGATATTCATGCCAATTGCTGCTTTGGCAAGGGTTAAATTTCGATTAGCATCTTATGGAGCACAAATGGCTTGGAATTATAGTACATCGGAAAGGAGGCATTGTCGTGGCCAAATCATGTGATTTTAAACCCCCCCCAAAAAAAAACCCTCTAATCATAGTTTTACCATGATTGAATTTTTTAGTATGATGCTTTTTCAAAACCATGACTACCTTCTTAATGCACAACGAACAATCCCACAGACAACATTTCACAATTCGTTTCCATTTTCTAAGGTTACATTTTCTCATTTCTACTTCCTTCATACCTCAGTTGAGGTAGCACATCCCAAAACTTTGCCCAATACAAAAGAGAAAGAACTTAGACAAGGAAAAATAGATGAAACGCAACACAAAAAGCTTTCACAAATAGTAATGCGGCCAAAACAGATCTTCAAATGTACTTTAAGGCCACAAAAGCAATATCATTTACAACATGGAAAGAAAATTCAAATATTTTTCATATCTGTTGCAACATGTCAGCCTAGGATTTTTGTTCCCATCTATAATTAGTAAAACGGAGCTCCAGGTGTCAAAACTCCAATTTGCATGAGTTTAACCTTTGGACGAATTAGTTGTTACACATTGTCAAAGCTCCTTTAACCCTCCATTAATAATTCCATGTGTTTGGAACTCTTCTCCATCAACTTATCCTTTTAGAGCATTTGGCTTTGTTCCGCACGAAGAAAGAAACTACATAATTACTCATGTTAAACTGCCCCATTCAACTTGAGACAGAAGCTATGCCTCCTTGGACTCGGAAAATTCAGATTGCTCAATGACACAAAAACTCAGCAATAATGAGCCAGAATTTGATTAAGGTTGAGTCTGGACTCCTTGAAAGCTATTGGTTAGAAAGAGAGAACTAGACAATGATCATCAATGTAGAAAGAAGTTAGTAGCAAAACATCTTGTTAAGCCAAACACCTCAAAGCATTGAAAAAGATTTGATTGAAATGGTCAAAAAACTAATAGCTGCAGTGATATTAGGAGGTACCAGATATCTTACTTTTCTGTTTGTGTTTTGAGAAATAACAGTACGCCATTGATGAAACAGAAAATTGATGGGAAAGGAGCTTTACAACTTGAGTGTGAAAGACCTACAAAACTTAGAAAACCAACTGGAATTAAGTTTGCAAGGAGTCCGCATGAAAAAGGTGAGATAATGACAATTGCACCACCTAGGCACAGTCATATGAGCCTTCACAGTGGCACAAATGGATTACGCACCAGTTTAACTTCTCACTAAATTTTTGCAGGACCAAATTCTCTTCGATGAGATACAGGAGCTCCGCCGGAAGGTCTGTCCTAAAAAAGAAAAGCTTTTCTCTGTCTTTTTCCTCATTAATGTGACATATCTTCAAATTTGATGCTTCTATTTAAACTTGTTTGACTACAGGGGAATATGATCCATCAGAAAAATGTGGAACTTTATAAGAAGGTAAACCATATTAGTCAAAAAATTTAGCACCATAGGTGTTCCTGTTGGAGGACAAACACTACCTCAGAATAACAAGATACTATAAGAACATAGAAGAAAAAGCCAACAATCACTAAAATATAAGTTGTAACTGTACTTTCACACTGACTACAAAATCTCATCTTTCAGGTGTATGGCACAAGGGACACGAATACAGCTAGTGCAAATTCCTATACAAGATACAATTTCAGCCTTGGAGAGGAACCACATGCCCCCATACAACTTCAGCTAAGCCAGCCAGAGCAGCCAGGGTATGAGATAGCAGCAAGACCATAAAGTAGGGGTATGCTTCCTTCTTAGCTAGTCATAAGCATGTCAAATACACAATTTGGTTCTGAAATTGAGCAGAAATTTACATGAAACTACAGTGGGGAACGACTGGCCCACGGAAGAGCATAAAACATCTTAGAAGATGTTGACTACATTTACTATTTCAGACTGGTGGCAATGATTATTCTTCTCAAAGTGCAATCAGCCCATAAGAAAGATGAAATTCTACCAAAATTGTACCAACATAAAACTGTTTGACACAGTTGATGCATGTATAGTTTGTTTACAAGGAAACCAGATGCTGCATGTGTAACAATTATAACATCACAAGAAATTATTAATCACCATTAAATATATAACCAGAAGATTATGTTCTCCTAATTAACTTTGCTAAAACCTAAGGAAATAGTAAACAATGCAGTGAACGTAAATATCAAAGGTAGTGTCATTAGAAATACGTCCTCCAATTCCAGACTATAAGTTAGTGATAGACAAGAACGCATTGACATGGTAAGAATCTCCAGTCATCAAGTTCAGTTCATATCTTGCTATTCATTCAAACTACAATCTTGCAGTTCTTTTCAAGTTAGTACACTTCAGTTAACCTTTATCACTTACAAGCTACAAACACGTCATATGAAAACAAAGTGGAAAAGTCACTAACTATATTGATTATTAAGCCCAACATGACTATAAGCACAAAGAAAATTCACAAGCATCCTACTTGTCTGAGAAGACTCAACAAATGAAGCATTTTCATCATTATGTTTCCTATTACCTTTCATTCTGATTTTATGTTTTCAAATGTATCAGACTACTCACATTTCTCTCTTGTTAACATTCTTTAGCATAAACCCTAATTCTTCGCAAACCAGAGGATATTAATTGCCGTGTGACTAGATCCCAAACAAGAGCACCTAACACCCACCCACAACTATGCTGTACAGTGAGCCCATCATTCAAACTTATTATTCACATACTTCTTTTCATAAATTTAGTTTTTCTCCCATTACAAGAACGAAGTGAGTCTCCTTAAGGTTCTTTAACAATGTTTAATCATACTTCTTGTACAGAGGATCCTAAATTCTCGCCACCAGAGTAAAATCAACTCATCTTGAATTAGATATGAAATCTGATAGGCTTGTTTATGTGATGAAAAGTTTTATCCCCCATCATGAAATTCGACGCCCCAAAAAATATTCAAGCCACCATCACTCCTCATTGAAGAAATAATCGATTTGTCTAAACATGCAATGAAGTACACACTAATCCAACTATACACGCACGTCCTTTGAAAACTAAAAAACTATAAACCACACACACACACACACACGCAAAGAAATGGTTTCGAAGAATGTTCCAAATACCCGAAAATCCAGAGATAATTCAAAGTAGACATGGAAGCAACTTACAGTATCAGTAGGAAAAAGAAGAAAAAACAAATAGAATGAATCCAACATATGATTATTTGAAGCAACTGAAACTCTTGGAGAAGATAATCAGACGAAGAAGAAGAAGAAGAAGAAGAAGAAGAAGAAGAAGAAGAAGAAGGAGAAGGAGAAGGAGAAGAAGAAGAAGAAGAAAAAGATATAAATCGAGGGAGATGCATGTGAAATTTCGGTAGCTTAGTTTTGGAAGACGGGTAGCGAACAGATTACTCGAGAGCGGATTCAGGAAACTAGGGCAAGAAAAGGGACGAAGAAAAGCGCGTCTGATTCTCTCTCCCTCTCTCTCCAGAGGAAAGAGAGATTAGACTGATATGAGAGAGAGGGGGGGAGGAGAGGAAGCGAGAGAGACGTTTAAGTTAAAGAGGTGGAAGGGGTGTAGATGTCTGAAATATATAGGTGTGGGAGAGATGGGTCCCAGACTACCGTGGAAACGTTATCACGGGGCTCGTGTGGCTCAAGTGCCCTCAACGGTTACAGAAAACCTTTCTTTTTCTCCAAAAATACAAATAAAATAACGGTCATATTTACATCCGATTTAACAATTTTTTTATTTATCTCACCTTATTTTTATTTTATTATTACGATCAAAAAATATACATAACAAAAAACACAGAATTGTTATTTTTTTAAAAAATTATTAAATATTATTATAATAATAATTTTTTATCAAAAGTTTTACTTAATCTTAATTAAAGCTAATTTCAACTTTTCAAAATAAAGTATAAATCTTTATCTCTTATTATACACGATTTTCATCAATACTAATTATACTTTTTAATAGTGGAAAAAAAATTAAGTACAATGATACGAAGAAATTCAGAATATTCAAAATTTTGGTCTATCATAACTTTTTTCAAGCCTTGTTATCCTATATTTAAATGAAAATATTAATATTTACTAATTTATTTTTGCAATTTTCTCATTTTTTTTAATAACATTTGGCCTATATATCCTATACGTTACATGCGGCAAACTATTCTTATAATATTCAAAGTTCCTAAAAACCTTTTCTTTTATTATGTTATCTCGTATTTTTAAAATTTTTAACTCTTATATATCAAACAATTTTATTAATAAAAAATATAAATATTAATAGAAAATATAAGTTGTTAAAGGGCATAATTTTTTTTTTTACCCAACTTTTTTATAATAAAAAATAGGATAAAAAAGATATACTGACATCTCTCAACTCCTGAAAGAGAGGAGTAAGGAGAGATAAAAGAGAGGGAAAGCGAGAGCCTATGCTGCCAGTGCCCTACATAGAATTGTGTCAATTTATACGGTCAAATGATTTCTAGGAGACAGTTTGATGATTCTAATCCCTCCTCTAATTTTGTAATTTAGAATTCAAATTTCGTGTTAAAAAAAAAAACAAACAAACCATGAGACAAATGCCTATCACTTCCATATACCCAACAAAAATTCTCGTTGAATCATGAAGCCTCCATTTTGTGCAATGACCTCACCATTATAACTCCCAAAAGAATGATAGAGCTAAAAAGTTTTACTAAATTCGAAAAACTCGAGAACAAAATTATGGTTATCGAATCTTGTAATGATGAGGGGTCAAGCAATTACTCGTATACAGCCAAGTTTGATGAATTTGTACGAGTAAAAATTACATAAACAATATTAAAAAATCAAATTTCAAAGGTGTTATTTTTTGAAAACTAGATACGGTAACAATTAGAAAATGAAATTGATTTGATTAGTTCAAACTGTAAAATCATAAATTTTAAATTTAAAAACTAAGAAAAAATAAAAATTTTAATGATAATGATATGAAAAAAAATATATATATCTTATAAAACCCAATTAAGGAGTATTACTTCAATAACCCTAAACAAAAATAAATAATAAATAAATAAAGAAGAAATTAAAAAAAAAAATAGCAAGAAAATAAGAGTCTCGACGAAACTAATAAAAATTGAGAATTCAAGTCACATGCAGAAAACGATGTGGCCCTTTTCAAAATGTTGAAGCCTTTTCGGCACCAGCTCCCCTAATGCTCCTGTGGTATGTTGTTCCTCTTTCGGTTGCTCCTGGCCTATTCCTTGTCATTCCCTCTTTCCCTATTTCCCTATGTAATATCGAAAACTTGATGTCGAATGTTTTGTAAATATTTCTATAATAAAATAGAAAATTTTAAAATTTTATTTATTTTCGATTTTGGGGTCTTAATTTTTAATTTCTGGTATATTTGAAATCACCGTGTCCGC
The DNA here is from genome assembly GCA_037126225.1 of Dillenia turbinata. NCBI lineage: Eukaryota > Viridiplantae > Streptophyta > Magnoliopsida > Dilleniales > Dilleniaceae > Dillenia > Dillenia turbinata. The sequence continues at coordinate 14,406,350 of JBAMMX010000017.1, forward strand.
AAATAGTAATAAACATCATTTTATGAAAAATTTAAATTTTAGAAAGAAAGGGGATGAATTTGTATATAATTGTTTATTTACTTAAATATAAATATATATATTATTAAAAAAAAGGGAGAGAAGATGCTGCGCGAAACGCAGCACTCCCTCCCAAATCAATTAGGGTTGGAAAACCCTAATTGATTCTCTCCCTCTCTCTTCCTCTCCTTCATTCGACAGAGCACCCCCTGCCCCCTCTCCCTCGCAATTTCTCGGCCCTCTCCGCCACCCTCTCCACCGCCAACCACCCTCTCCACCGAACATCACCACCGCCATTGCCGTGATCTCTCTCTTTCCCCTTCTTCCCTCACTGTTTCTTTCTATCTCTCCCTAACTCACTCACTGTTTCTCTCCCCTCTTGCGATCTCTCTTCGCCATCACTCCCTCTCTCGATCGATTACCCCTTCTGCTGCCGCGAACAGTCGAGTTCCAGCCACCCTACGCGACCACCGTGAGCCACCATCTCTCAGTCTCGCGCTGTCTCACTGTCTCTTCGTCTCTCTCGCGCCATCTCTCTGTCTCTCACTCACTCATCTCTCCCTCTGTTTCACTCTCTGTTTCGTCTCACCCGCGCGCTAATGGAGTTGCTCTTCGTCTCTCTCGCGCGCGACAGCAGAGATCTTTGCCCTCCCACTCCACTGCTCACTCGCACGGTGATTCCTGAGAGTAGCTCCCTCCTGTCGAGAGCCCTCACTGCAACCCACCATCGAGACTCTGAAAACCTAGACTGCAACCCACTTTCTTGCATAGGTAAGGTTCGGTCCCTAACCCAAATTCTAGGGTTTTGAAATTTTCTTAGGAAATATCTTTAAATTACTGAAATTTACTTTAAATTGGGAGTTTTGCAGATCTGAGAATGGACTGAGAAGGCATCTGAGCGAGGATTGCGAACCACGAAAAACCCTAGGTGAGAGATTTTCAATCCCTTCAATAATTCAAATTATTTTTATTGAATTAAGGTAGAAATTACATCTATATATATTCTGAAATGTGTTAGACTTGAAAGAAATGTATTCCCCTAAGTGTTTGTATGAAATTATTGAGGTTAGGTCTTAGATTTTGATATAAATTGGACTGTGAAGTATGATAGAATGTCTTAAATAATATTAGAGTTTTGTTTGATTGATTAATTGAAATTGGCAAGAATTAAATTAAGATTATGTAATTCGGGAGAATATTGGTAAAATTGAGGAATATTGTAAATTTAAAGTCGTCAGTGATTTAAAATGATACTAGATTGATGAAACGAAAGTTTAGGAATGTAATTGTGCAAGTTAAGGCTATTGTAAATAAAGGAGAAATTGAAAACCCTTTAATAGAGCTTTAATTGATAATTATTCTTGTTAATTGGTTTAAGTTGACCTTTGGAGACTTGAAAGGAATCTTTTTGGGTTAATTGTAGAAATAGGGAGTGGATACCCTCCCTAGAGGTGAGTAGACAGTTCATTGTGTTCATAAATGAGAAATCTGTTTTAAAATTGCTTTGAAAATGATTTTGAAAGATTTTTACATGTTTTATATAAATTGTTTTGTGATTGTGGGCTGTCTGAACTGGATTGTGAAATACGAATGCATCCATTGTATTTATAAATGCTTTTGTGCCATGTGATATTTGATATTGCTCTATGAACTACTTTGATATGAGATTGTGGATTATTTGTTGAAAATCAGGGCACATTGTTGAGAAATGGATTGATTGAGAAATGAAGGGTGTCGTAGATGACTATAGTCATATTCCCACCACGGAGCGACCCGACGGGGTGACGTGGGTTGAGGTTTAGATGTGCGGGGGAGTTTGACGTCTCTCCCTCTACCAAAATCGTACTAGATCTGGTGCACCCCGGTGATGTACGAGCCAACGCCAAGAAATGGGGTTTGTTTTGAGACATTGGATAGAAAAACCCTTAGCGAGTTTTCGTCTGGGTTTGGCCGCCCTAAGACGGAAGTGTTTTTCGATGAAACCCGAGAATTTTCTGAAAACATAATTGACATGGATGCATATTTGTGAAATGTGATTTATTGAAATAATTTTATGTATATGAAATGATTTACGAGATATGTTTTGACTGCCCACATTCACCCCTTGTTTATGAACACAATTGCACCATTGCACTCCACTCACTGAGTATTCCCCAATACTCACCCCCCTCTCTCCACCTTTTTCAGAGGAGACTTAGTTGAGAGACTACTCGGTGAAGCTTGCGCAGTATTTTTGCGGATTGTTTAGGTATTTGGCTCATGCAGGATTTTTGGAGATTTATAGCGCTCAAACCATGAAAAGGGAAATCTATACATTCCATGTTGTGCGGATTTTATTGCTACTGGCCGAGTTGTTGGCAAGTATTGATAAAATCCGACGATTTTTGAATTGTACTTTATTATTTTGATTGCTCTATTTTTTAAAAACTGTTTTATTCTGTACTATGACATTTGGACTATAAATCTTAATTTCGTTGTTTTTTCTTTGATTTTGTGAAGTTCTGTACAACTCATACCGTTAGGATTTTACCGATATTGGTTTGTTTTCCTCGAGTAAGTGTTGGTAAAATCCGACGGTTATGTTTTGCGATTTCATGTTTGTTAAATGCTTTCTGAGTGGCCAGGATGGTCACGTCGCATGCATGCATGTACAGGTCCCCACTCCTCGTTGTGTGTTGCTGTGTACTCGTGCATGTACAGGTTCTCACTCCCCGATGTGTGCTAATGTATGATTATATGTACAGGATCTCACTCCCCGATGTGTGTGTTTGTACGTCCAGGAATGAGCCGGATGGGCTCCTTACATGTGTAATGATTTTGTGATTTCTTGTTTTTGAAGAGTTTAATGCTTTCGATGATTTATTGTGAATTTGATAGCCTTGCGAAGTCCCGGTAGATGGGGAGGTTTTGCCCATGTACCGAGACGACGCGGCGGTTGTCGCGTGGTCGATCCGAAGATCGGGACGTGACAGCTTTATTGGTATCAGAGCACAGGTTTACGATTTTAAAAGTTGATGGTTTTGAAATATTTTGAAATGTTTCGAAATGTCCCAAAAGTTTTCTAAAGATCTTAAAATGTTTTGTTTATTTTGGAAAAAGTTTACATCTTTTAAAAGGGTCTTCGGAGAATGTACAAAACTTTCCATGGTTTTCCTAGGAAGTTAGGAATGCTTATTTTTAGGGGGTTAAACACTTGAATTAGTTCATATTTTAAATTGCTAAGTTCAGAACCTCTTTGTAGAACTTTATTTTTTGGATGATGAATAAGGAACCCCAAATGAAATATTTTTCTCTTTATCTCCATATCTTTAGTAATGCATCACTCTATAAATGGTGACTTGATTGTGATTCAAGACCTCATGTAGCTTGTTTGGTTAAATATTGGGGACCTTAGTAGTGGTTTTGGCCCTCGAACCTATATCTTGATATTAGAAGTTTGGTGTATATGTATAATTGTGGAGCCTTCAGAAACTCATAGATGTGTATATCATGTATTAAATGATGAATTTTAGAGAAATCAATTATAAGTTTGCCCCCACATTGTCTTCAGATTTGTATGAGTTAGTGGACTAATCACTAAGTAGAGACTTTAGTGTGGTAAGATTCTCTTTTGAAAAAACTAAATGGGTTTAGTGGTACTAATAGTATGACTAGCATGGCTCTTTGATTTGGGTTGACGAGCTGTAAGACATTCTCTTGTGTAATAGTGAAGTAATTTGGGCTCTGTGAGAAGACAGAACTGTAGCGTCTTGCATTGATTATTTTTTTTGCTTTAAACAACTGAGAGTCTTAACTCCCTAATTTTAAGTATGACCTTCGCATTTGAAATGCTTCTCATCATTTCCCATCCATTCGAATTTTTATTACATCGCTTCAGTCTGATTTGCTTTCAAGTTTAAGAAACATATGGCTATCTCATAAGGAACTTAAAGAATGGTTAGAGTGGTAGAGCAATTTTGTGATAAATAAAGTTTTGCGATATTCTGATGAACAAATGAGGAAGTTGATCTTTAAACTGGATATTGGTGGTGGAAAAGAACTTTCGTGTAGATTTCTTCTTAAAGAAATGCTGTCAAATTTAACAAGCTTGGTCCTCACCTGAATATGCTTTCTGCGCAAGTGTCACATCCTAATTTTGATAGACTGTGAATGTTATTCCATGCTTCTCAAGTATATGCTCCAACATTATATCTTTAAGTAGGGGATTGTAATAGGAGGTTTTACCATTGGGTTACTAACGGTGGGAGGCAAAGGAATGGTTTCACTTTGATGCTTTTATCAGGAAGTGTGAATTTTATTCTTTTTGGTTTTCTGATAATGCTAATAGGTTCAGCAGGTGATTATTATTGCTAATTATTATGATCTTTGATTGTGACCAAATGCCAATTTTCGAAGTCAAAATAAAGGTTTTTGCGGTTTGCTTAATTGGTAATAATTTTGATTTTTTTGCTAATTGGTGGAAGATAAGGGAAGATGTATTGGCCTTGTTTCCATAGACTTTTATTGTACTGGATTGATGAGTGGTCTTTTGGATAGAATTCTTGACAAATTGAATAATCAGTTTCGGGTAAAGGCGTTTAGGGAGCACACTCGTGCCCTCTAGGTGAGTAGGAGTCATAACAATGGAGGTCCATTCTTGGAGCTTATTTTCCATTCCAGTGGATGGGAGGGAGGTAGTTTGTTTACCCAATGGTGAGAAGAATAGAGGGTTGTATGTTTAGAGAGAGGTTCTTAAGGTTTTATTGCAGGACGGGGGTGTGAAAAAAAAAATTATGGGTAGAACAGATGTTCGACCGAGGGTTGTGTGCAGAATTTTGAGAAATCTGATGATCGAATAGGTAGGAACCATGAGGAAGATCTATTGAGTCTTATGGGGTCTGATGACAATTTGTTTTTTTAGAAAATTAGGGAACATGAATGATGGAGGTGGTAGTTGATGAGGATTTTAATGAGAAAATCAAGTTAACTGAATCTGTTTTGGGGCATATTTTGCTGAATGAGGGCGCTGTATGTTGTGGTGATAGCTGTAGGACTTAAAGAGATGTTACCAGTATGTTCAGCACCATAGAGTTTCTGTGTACATTAAAGGTCAAGGTAGAATAAGACATTTTCAATTACGGCTGAGCAGCCCAAACATAACTCATTTCAAATGACCTGAAATCAAGAAAATAATATGTATTGAATAATCTTGTGGAACTCTATGGAGTATTACCCAAAACTTATGGTCCTAGAGCCTCCACTTATATTTCTGGTATACTTTTATTTATAGTTTGACATTTCGTTATATTGTTATTTTTATTGATGATCATCCAAGAAAGACAAGTACTTAAAAAGAGCTGCTATAAGTATTGGGTGACACCAAAATCTTTAACCATACGATGAATAGTCTCAGTAAGCATTGAATGTTTCTTTTAAGTAACTGTCATTTTATGCTTTCGATAAATATGGAGGAAAACATTTTGTTTCAATGGTTATTTAGAAAAGTAATATTCGTAATGGGCATTGCCTTCTTTGGATGAGCAGCATCTTAGGTGACCTTGATAACAAGAAACTTTGTTGTTTAGTTTAAAAATTTGAGGATATGGAAACTAGTGGCAGCTTCCTCAAAGTTTGATGTAGTCACCTTGGAGAAACTAATATGACGAGTCTTTATGGGATTTATATATTGTAGTGAGATTTCTCTAGTATTTCAGTCAACTGCAGTGATTTAGAGTTCCTTAGATAACCATTTTAAAGTAAAGTCTCTTAAGTTGGAGTAGATTTATCCTTCAAAAGGAGGTATAAGATTATATGGACCATTATCGCCTTTATAACATTGAAATAGTGAATCTTATAAGCATCTAGGCAGAAAGGTTTATGCATGGTTACTTGAGCACCGTTTAGGAGTAAAAACGTCTGTAAATAAAATTTTGAAGTATATTGAATTGGTCGAGTTCAATGATAGTATTTTCAGATATTTGTGGTATATGTATTAAAGACTTCAGTTTTGATTTTCTACAATGCTTTGTAGCAGATACAAGGTGGAGGCCTGTTCCAATTATTGTTGAGGAATGTGTTAATCGAGAAAGTGTTGCTCCTTTTATATCCAAGGTTTCAAGGTTTTAGAACAAACAAGGTGATTCAGAGACTATTGATTTTTGTGCTTTAATTGCTGCAATTTGAAAAAGGAAATTAAAGGAATCTCAATCTCAAGGAATACCACCTACCAAATACTCATATTGGAATAAGACAAGTTTTTCTATCAATACTTTGGGAGATATTATAGAGTATGATAATGTATTTATAGTTTGAAATTGGGGGACTGGAGACTTTGTTATCAATATGCTGGCGAGTATAGGTGATAAGCGTGCATACATATATACAATATATTAAGATATCATGATTTGCGAGTAAGCAATTACATAGTTGTAAATGAGAATAAGAATAGGTTTAGGCGCTTAAAGATATATTGCTTGGGGGGTTGAACAAATCAAAATGAGATATCTAGGAAATTTCAAAAGGACAACCAAGCACTTGTAGATTTGAGACGAGAGTAATTTCCTAAGAGACTTATCACAAACTAAATTTTAGGAAATTTGGGAGACCGAAGAAACTAAAGCAAAAACAATACCCCTATTTGTTTGATGTATAAACTTCATTTTTATAAATTTCGAGGACGAAATTTGTTTTTAGGGGGTTAAGAGTTGTAATACCGAAAACTTGATTTCGAATGTTTTGTAAACATTTCTATAATAAAATAGAAAATTTTGAAATTTTATTTATTTTCGATTTTGAGGTCTTAATTTTTAATTTCTAGTATATTTGAAATCACCGTGTCCGCGAATAGTAATAAACCTCATTTTATGAAAAATTTAAATTTTAGAAAGAAATGGGGGTGAATTTGTATATAATTGTTTATTTACTTAAATATAAATATATATATTATTAAAAAAAAAAAGGAAGAGAAGATGCTGCGTTTCGGAGTGAAACGCAGCACTCCCTCCCAAATCAATTAGGAATGGAAAACCCTAACTGATTCTCTCCCTCTCTCTTTCTCTCCTTCGTTCGACAGAGCACCCCCTGCCCCCTCTCCCTCGCAATTTCTCGGCCCTCTTCGCCGCCCTCTCCACCGCCAACCACCCTCTCCACCGAACATCACCACCGCCATCGCCGTGATCTCTCTCTTTCCCCTTCTTCCCTCACTGTTTCTTTCTGTCTCTCCCTAACTCACTCACTGTTTCTCTTCCCTCTTGCGATCTCTCTTCGCCATCGCTCCCTCTCTCGATCGATTACCCCTTCTGCTGCCGCGAACAGTCGAGTTCCGGCCACCCTACACGACCACCGTGAGCCACCATCTCTCAGTCTCGCGCTGTCTCACTGTCTCTTCGTCTCTCTCGCGCCATCTCTCTGTCTCTCACTCACTCGTCTCTCCCTCTGTTTCACTCTCTGTTTCGTCTCACCCGCGCGCTAATGGAGTTGCTCTTCGTCTCTCTCGCGCGCAATGGCAGAGATCTTTGCCCTCCCACTCCACTGCTCACTCGCGCAGTGATTCCTGAGAGTAGCTCCCTCCTGTCGAGAGCCCTCACTGCAACCCACCATCGAGGCTCTGAAAACCCTAGACTGCAACCCACTTTCCTGCATAGGTAAGGTTCGGTCCCTAACCCAAATTCTAGGGTTTTGAAATTTTCATAGGAAATAGCTTTAAATTACTGAAATTTACTTTAAATTGGGAGTTTTGCAGGTCTGATAATGGACTGATAAGGCATCTGAGCGAGGATTGCGAACCACGAAAAACCCGAGGTGAGGGATTTTCAATCCCTTCAATAATTCGAATTATTTTTGTTGAATTAAGGTAGAAATTACATCTATATATATTCTAAAATGTGTTAGACTCGAAAAAAATGTATTCCCCTAAGTGTTTGTATGAAATTATTAAGGTTAGGTCTTAGATTTTGATATAAATTAGACTGTGAAGTATGATAAAATGTCTTAGATAGTATTAGAATTTTGTTTGATTGATTAATTGAAATTGGCGTGAATTAAATTAAGATTATGTAATTCGGGAGAATATTGATAAAATTGAGATATATTGTAAATTTAAAGTCGTCGGTGATTTAAAATGATACTAGATTGATGAAACGAAAGTTTAGGAATGTAATTGTGCAAATTAAGGCTATTATAAATAAAGGGGAAATTGAAAATCCTTTAATAGAGCTTTAATTGATAATTACTCGTGTTGATTGATTTAGGTTGACCTTTGGAGACTTGAAAAGAATCATTTTGGGTTAATTGTGGAAATAGAGAGTGGATACCCTCCCTAGAGGTGAGTGGACGGTTCATTGTGTTCGTAAATGAGAAATCTATTTTAAAATTGTTTTGAAAATGATTTTGAAAAATTTTTACATGTTTTATATAAATTGTTTTGTGATTGTGGGCTGTCTGAACTGGATTGTGAAATACGAATGCATCTATTGTATTTATAAATGCTTTTGTGCCATGTGATATTTGATATTGCTCTATGAACTGTTTTGACATGAGATTGTGGATTATTTGTTGAAAATCATGGCACATTGTTGAGAAATGGATTGATTGAGAAATGAAGGGTGCCGTAGATGACTATAGTCATATTCCAACCACGGAGCGACCCGACGGGGTGACGTGGGTTGTGATTTGGATGTGCGGGGCAGCTTGACGTCCCTCCCTCTGCCGAAGTCGTACTAGATCTGGTGCACCCCGGTGATATACGAGCCAACGCCCAGGAATGGGGTTTGTTTTGAGACATTGGATAGAAAAACCCTTGGCGGGTTTTCGTCTGGGTTTGGCCGCCCTAAGACGGAAGTGTTTTTCGATGGGACCCCAGGATTTTCTGAAAACATAATTGACATGGATGCATATTTGTGAAATGTGATTTATTGAAATGATTTTATGTATATGAAATGATTTACGAGATATGTTTTGACTGCCCCACATTCACCCCTTGTTTATGAGCACAATTGCACCATTGCACTCCACTCACTGAGTATTCCCCAATACTCACCCCCCTCTCTCCACCTTTTTCAGAGGAGACTTAGTTGGGAGACTACTCGGTGGAGCTTACGCAGTATTTTTGCGGATTGTATAGGTATTTGGCTCATGCAGGATTTTTTGAAATTTATAGCGCTCAAACCATGGAAAGGGAAGTCTGTACATTCCATGCTGTGCGGATTTTATTACTACTGGCCGAGTTGTTGGCAAGTATTGATAAAATCCAACGATTTTTGAATTGTACTTTATTATTTTGATTGCTCTATTTTTGAAAAACTGTTTTATTCTGTACTGGGACATTTTGATTGTAAATCTTAATTTCGTTGTTTTTTCTTTTATTTTGTGAAATTCTGTACAACTCATACCGTTAGGATTTTACCGATACTGGCTTGTTTTCCTCGGGTAAGTGCTGATAAAATCCGACGGTTATGTTTTGGGACTTCTTGTTTGTTAAATGCTTTCTGAGTGGCCAGGATGGTCACGTCGCATGCGTGCATGTACAGGTCCCCACTCCCCATTGTGTGTTGCTGTGTACTCGTGCATGTACAGGTTCCCACTCCCCGATGTGTGCTAATGTATGATTGCATGTACAGGATCCTACTCCCCGATGTGTGTCAATGTGTGTGTTTGTACGTCCAGGAATGAGCCGGATGGACTCATTGCAAGTGTAATGATTTTGTGATTTCTTGTTTTTGAAGAATTTAATACTTTTGATGATTTATTGTGAATTTGATAGTTTTGCGGAGTTTCGGTAAATGGGGAGATTTTACCCATGTACCGAAACGACGTGACGATTGTCGCGTGGTCGATCCAAGGATCGGGGCGTGACACCCCCCCCGGAGCTCCCTTTATACCATAAATCCATCTCCTAGACGTTCTCTTTTACAACAAGATGGGATTTGGAGTGGGTGAAAGAGCGGAAAGAAGTGATGAAGAAGTTGGAGGTCGTGGGATTGGGGAAGAAGAATTATTTCTCCATGTCATCACTGATTTTTGATCGATCAAATTGGAGATATTAAGTTGATAATTTGTTATGGTGGTGCCCAGTTGCCCTATTAAAATTAACAAAATGTCGTCTCCAATCCAAGAACAACTAATCTTGATTTCTCAGACTTCAAATGTTATTAATTTGATCTATTTTCTTTCTAAAGAAAAATGATTTAGACAAAATTTAATTTGGTCTCTTTTAATTTTCTTTATATTTTTGCCCGTGTCTGATTATAGAATGATGTCTTTTTGGGAAGTGAATCCTATAGATTTTATTCAACTCAACCTTTATTCTTTCACTCTTTTCTTCTCCATTCTCCTCTTTCTCACTTCTCTCTTTCTCTCTCTCTCCTCTTCACTGCTGGCACTGGTTGCAGAGACTTTCCCTCTCCCTCTTCCTTCTCCTCTCTTCTCTTTTCTATCCCCAAAAGAAAAAAAAATGGATTCAGATAAGAAAAACAAAAATTTTGCCATAAATTTAGAACCTGAAGTGTCATTTTTTAAAGTTGAGGACCTAATTTATTATCTATGGTATATACTTTGGAATATTTTAAAGTAGAATAATTACATCTATATTATATACTTTATTAAGAACAAGATGAAATTTGATCCATGCACTCTTAAATATGAAATTCATTCCAAAATCATAATAATTTTGCAAATGTACAATTGCTACAAACCTATTTAAGTATAAGCAAAACACTCTAACAATAGTTTTGGGTTAAGTCTAACTGGTGGCCTATGATAGGCCTAAAAGTTAGCATGATCTGGTTCATTTGTAAATCTAGCAAATCCTAACCTCACTTGTTAGTCCAGTAGAACAAATCTATAAATATATTTGAAATGGAAATACAAATACGATGTTATTATTAAATATATAAAATTTCTTTTTGGTGTCCTAAATTAGATCCACCAACTGCAACTGGTATCCGGGAGCATATCTCAACTAATTTGGTCTGAGCATTTCAGGGATCCCATTTAGGAGACAACTTTCTCGATGTAATCTTTTTCATTTTTAAATTTCGAACTTAAAAATTAATTAAAGAATTCAACACCGCATTATATTAAATCAACTGTTCATCAACAAATATATAAATTTTTGTTATATAATTATATAGACCAATTTGTCATATTAATAAGTCGGCCCAAACAAAAACAAACCAAACCAGCTTAACAAGAGGGGCTTACTGGGCTCCATCAGACGCAAATACACAAGTTTGAGCCAAGTCACACTAGAATGGTTCAGACCACAAGGAGTTCATAGTGGCTTACATATTTTTTCACCCTTATTTACAATAATTAAGGAGCTTGTAAACTCAGATTTACATTTTAAAAACTTGTGTAATTTTCTCTCATAGGCTGTCCAGTGTCCACGCACATTGCAGTTTGGTAAGTTATGGTTTCCAAAAAATAACTTAAAATAAGAGCGAAAGGAGTTACAATCTGACTAAATCATATGGAGTGTGGAAAATATCAACTTACCCCTATTTTACTGTAATATCTTTTAATTAAAGTAAAAAATATTGTATCAAAAATATGTGAAAAGATTTAAATTATTGCAATATCAATAAATTTTTATATTGAAAAATTCACAGAATCAGTTGAACAAGATATTACATACCCCGGAAATAATTCCATCCTTGGCAATGCAGCTTCACTCGGTAGCATGACAAACATCCGTGGATCCACCCAAGGATTTAGTCTTCCACTACCAAATCAAGTCATCAGATAAAGAGACAACAGAGGATTTATTGCTCATTAGTTCGCAATGGGAATTTCAAATCCATTATCAGCTACAGGGAATTAAAACAATTTTAATTCTAAATTGCACGGACAACCTATTATATGCCCAAAATAATAATAATAAAAAAAAAAAACTCAAAGAAGGAAGTAGCGGCAACAATAAAGTGCGCTGCCTAAAGACCATTTCATGCAGGCAAACACTGCATCAAAGAACAGCAAGTCAAAGGGCACTATGTAAGAAGCAAAACTGAAAATGCTTGTTCTTCTACATGGATTTGCACTTTAACACAATAAAAGTAGGATACAAGGGAAGGGGTTTACTATTAATTAATACAGGTAATTTTTAGTATTTTTTCAGTCTGTTGATTGTTTTGACTACAATAAATACTTATTATCAAAGAATATGAGAATCTATCTGGCACAACGCTTGTTACGGCTTGGTATGGATGCATTAGCCCTTCTTGGTTGATACAGAGGGATATGTCTTTGCAAAAACTATTGTTTTACCATGAATGAGCTTTTACAACTGCATCCACCCACTGCACTAGGATTGGTTGCTACCTGCAAAAGAAACTAGGGAATTAGCCCAATAACAGTGATAAGACCGACAACAAGAGGCTAAACGGTGTCATCAAAAAATTAAATACATTGCAAGTTCTAACATAAGTCAAGTCATAAAGTATGATTCTTGCACATCACCATCCTTCCTTTCAATTTTTTAGCATTTTCCCCCTCCCTCTATACAAGAAAATTGAGAAAAGGATTTAAAAAAATGTGATATTTGTAAATATGACAGTATAATTGTAGGAAAGTTCTTGATTAACAGATGCCAAATTAAATTATTGTTTAGTATAATACAAACATCACAACCCAAGAAGCAATTCGAAGCCATATTCATATTGATCTCAAACATGTCAAACATGACACATTGAACACTTGACAGACTCTTGTCGGATATTGCCACATCACAAGTTCAATATTCAAGTGTTATTTTAAATATTAAACACTTTTACACATCCCTTGAACATTTCTGGAACTATTATTAGAACACTTGAGAGATATTCTACATAATCAATTAGTAATACAATTATAATGCTTATATTATTTGATATATTTAGATATACCCCCATTTGGTAGTAAAATACGATAGTAATTATATTTCAAGTAAATAAATTGCTTATTTTGCTAGTTTGAAATACATATATAGGCAAAAAAATATTAAGAGATTAGTTATTGCATAGCATATTTGGATGCAACAAAATGTTGATATTTATGTTTTCAATATTGTGTCCAGGCCATGTTGAGTCCTATTTTCCAAAATTTGAGGTATGAACCTGATCATAATTGTGTTGTCTTGTTTTAGTGTCCATGCTTAGAACAAAGAAATATAGATAACCCCCACTAGAAGAGTTATCTGAGTTTGACTACCAACTATAATGTGAAAGGAGTTGGATGTCCCAATCTTCTTGGTTTACAATGTGAATTGCCAAAATAAGCAAACAACCTTTCTTCATTTCTTACCTAATTACTAATGCAATGGCAGTATGCCCTTCTAAACCCAACCAGCTAGATACATTTCTAAAAGGGAAGATGCTATAATAGTACGTACTTGGATGCAGGTATGTATAATGTATCCAAAACTGCAGTTCTTATGGTCCCTTCTCCTTTCTATGGAAGCCCACATAGCTTACTACCACCTCCCAGTGCATAAATTGGTTTTAAATCATATTCAGAAGTTCGTTCTCCTTGTTCAAGAAGCTAAAGCCTCCAGATCATGGCAGCAGCAATATTTGTCATTGGATCTACAGTGCATGTACCTAAATACTCAAGTTTTCCCTGTATAAATATATGATCTCCATCTGCTGTCCATTCATTAGATATTGAGGTATATTAAGTCCCTTAGCAAGGTGCAGTGGCAAAGTCAAGAATTTTTTGTGATGGGGAAACGAAAAATTCTTAACATTTTTAAGTCTTTTCTTTGGTAAATATATTTGTTTTATGCGTCTAAATATGTTTTTGTGTCACATAAAGGCGTACCCAATGCCGAAACTCCCACATTGTGGGCTCTGGGGAAGGAAATACCTAGGCAGCCTTCCCCTTGCTTTTTTTTTGCAACGAGACTGATTCGAACCCCGGACCTCCAGGATACAATGGAGAGACTCCACCATTGCGCCAAGTCCGTCCTTCAATATTTTTTGTGTCACATATTTTCTCTAATATTTATTGATATGTAAAAAGGCTACTCATATATTAAGTTTGTCACACTATAATTTCTTACAAAATAAGAACTAGGATACTCTTTTAAATAAATATGTCCTTATTACAATAATAAAAATAGTCATAAGTTAAAAAAAAGGGGGGGAAGGAGAACCGGAAAATAGGGAACAAATAAACAAAATTAATGATGATATATTAGCTAAATAACTTTTATTTGTAGATAATCGAAGGACCACAAATTACAATAAGGGTTAATAAAAATTGGAATTTAAATAATTTTCAAATTTGATGATCCTAAAATCCTTTGTAATGCCAATGGCATAGCATTGCTAGTTTTTTAATCTTCAACATTGCAATAAATGAAACAACTAGATTAGGAATCTACACATAAGAACCATGAAACAAAAAGATATGGAAACAAAAACAAAAGATGCACAAATCATATTGTAAAAATCTGTATTATTTATTCAAACATTCCAAAATAATATTTCCATAATAGGTGTTGCTGAAATAAAATGAGATTTATTGAAATTTAGAGGATGCAATTCACAATATTGTAAACAACAAAACCAAAAATATAGTGTTATTAAAACAAAATTTCTGTCACCCCTTCCCCCGCCCCCCAGCTTTGCCTTTGCCAATGTGATACAACGCCAATCATACTTGTAACAATAAAGAATGAAGTTCATCTAATATATCCGCATTCAATGGAACATGATATAGTGGCTATGAGTCTTAAAATTTAATGCGAAGCCTTCTAAACCCCATGTTCAAAATTAGCTGAACTTGCAGATTTTGATTACATTTAACAATTTCCAAAATGAAATTACCTAGTGAGTGATTATAGCCACTACATTATCCTACAAAATACAACTACACATACGATGCAAGTGATTTGGGTCACTCCATATGTGGGGATTCATGCGGATCAATTTTGTAGGTTATAATGCAGCAACATGAAATATATTTTGTTTTTCACTCCATATTTGAGGATTTATATAAATCAATTTTGTAGGTTATAATGCAGCAGCATGAAATAAAATTTATTTCAAGCAAAGCTCACAGATGCTGATCTAAATCAAACAAAATGTTTTACCACAAAAGCAGATCGAATCAGCTCCTCAACATAATCAACTGTGGCGCCTTTAACAAAGTCGTGAGAAATTTTATCAACAACCAATTTAACTCCGTCATTCTCAAAAATCCTGCAGTCAATGGGACAACTAAGAATGAGAACCACAATACCAATTGCATATTTTCTTCTTTGCTTAGCTGAGTTGTAATGATCATAAGAAGAGGATGTCAAACCTGTCATCTGAATTGACCTTATCATCCAATGAGAAGGCATATTGAAACCCGGAACATCCACCTGCTTCAACACTCAGCCGAAGCATCTTTTCCCCCATTGAAGCTTCACTAGCATGTAGCTCTTTCAACCTCTGCAAGGCATCTTAGGAATCAGCAACAGTTTCTATGCATCCCTTGGATGAATATACGAAGACAATCCTTCTGAGTATCACAATCTTTTTTCTATATAGTATGAGCCCTTGCAATGTAACATAAAAGAACACAACAAACTCTCAAAGCCATATCATACCCAAAAACAATCACATCCAAGTACACAAAAAAGTATGCTAAAACCTAAAATATCAAACTTGAACCCCTAGATACCTTGCTCCAAAATACTGAATCATATGATCATGTAATCTGTGACTTTGCACCTACACTTTGGGTGAGCTGCTTTAATAAGCATAGACAGCAACTATTAGAATCTACCTTTTGATCTCTTGCTCCCATAAGTAAAAGTCATCATTTTAATTTAAGTTGCTTTTAGAGTTTAGATAATGTATTTCAATATATTGACCTTCCTAAAGGAGCCTAATAAACAAAAATTCAATCTGCCTTTCTCAATTCACATCTATGAGTAATGATATCTGTATCTCTTGCTTGCTATGCCTTTCAGTTCTACAGAAGTTTCACTATTTTGGGTTATAAATACTTAAACAAAACTAATCCTACAAAATGGGAATTTAGATGGTCCAATTTACACTCATCTTTTCTTGTTTCCTAAGCACCAACCTCCAAAATAACACAAGCATTGAGCAATTTCATTTGCTTCCCTCTAAATTAACGATCCTTCGACCTGTTTTCTTGTGCTGGTACACTTGATTCATTTGTAACACCAATCGGCATTACTAAGATATTTAACTAGAAACCCTCTCTTTGCTAAAGAGGCATGACAGAAAAACACACATTTCTAGAAGTATTTATGTAACATAGCCTTCATTTTATCCTAAGAAACCCTCTTCTAGATCATTGCAATATCCACAAACGTTATCCCCCTTTTCCCCTTCAAATATACAAATTTTAGAGGTTCATTCAGAAAAGAAAAAGTTACTGAATGTAAAAAGTAGGTTTACTTATTTTCATTTTATCATGATAAACCCTGTTCTTTATCTTTGTAATTGACGAGAATCGTAGAACTAGGTCATCATTGTATCCCCCAGGAATTAACAATTTCTCGAGGGTTCTACACATCTAGCATTCAATTAACCAATCAATCAAACATACAAACAAACAAACGAAGAGGAAATCATTCATTAATTGAAAAAAGCTACATGTGGAATCTAGAGAGGGGGAGAGAGAGTACTTGGACGCAATTGTCAGTCATGCGAACGGCGTCATCACCGATATCTTCAGGTGAAGAAGATTTTGATGGAGAAGGAGATGATTGGTGAAGAGCACTGGAAGTGGTGCTGAGACATCTTTGGTTCTGACGAATCCGAGTTGCGAAGTAGGAACACAGCCGATTAGCGGCAACCGATTTTCTCGACATCGAATTCAAAACTTGATCTCATCCAAAAAAATCAAACGCAGAGAGCAAGAGAGAAAGAGAGAGGGGAGAATTATTTGCAACAATTTCCAGCGGTGGAGACCGGAGAATAAAACCTCACGAGGTTGCTCGGTGCCTCCCAACATTTAACGAATGAAATGAGACCCCTAAATCCACAGTGAGGGTATAATCGTAACATAAATGAATGTTCAAGGAGAAGACGGTAAATTTGCTGTAAAATCGGAGCGGGTTTAATCCGTTGTCCTACCTTTGGGGCAGGCATGGTTTTATGACCAATGTGAATAAGTTCTAGAAATTTTCTAATTTTGATATAAAAAGAAAAAAAAAATTAAATTTTGGAGTCTTTCAAAATTATTTTTGATTTTAAAGATGTAACACTCCAGATCAGTATCATGCTAACACCACACTACCTTTTTTCGCCAAATTCAACGTAGTAATTACATAGTGGGATGCTAATATAGTATGTCAAATTCCAAAAATTATAAATAATTTTAAAAATTCAAATTTTTATTTTTTTAACATCAAAATTAAAATTATTCTCGAGTTCTTGATATATATATATATATATATAATATTTATTTTATCAAATATGCATCTTGGGTAATAGTTAAAAACTTTTGTAGGGTTTGTCTCAATCAAAAGATATTTTATTATTAATATGTAATTTATTTAAAGAATATTTGAAGTATGTATTAGAAATAATTGATTCTTAGCGGGATCTTAGGGGGCATTCATTAAAGAATGCTTGGATATTTTTTACCGATCAATATTTGAGTTTAATCAGTTAAACATTAGTTGAACAAAAATATTGAGATATATTTGCCAATAATTTTAAACTATACTTATCTAGAAAATAAATTGAACTTGAACCCTTTCTATATTGGGCAGCAGATTTTACTTCTAATAACATTACTAAAGAGAGAAGCTCACTAACTTTCAAACAGAAAATTGGAACTCAAAGAATTGAATTTATAGAACTAAAAATAAATAAATAGCATGGATTGGTTTCTGTACCGTATAAAAATATTATTAAAATACATAATCATATTTTTGGTACCACTAATTTATGAGACTTATTAGTACACACTAAGTTGCCTCCTAAAGCATATTTATATTAATGTTAAACCCTAAACCCTAATCTTTCTTAGCCACCCCATAATTAGAATATAACCCCATAAAAAATCAAATTCTATTTAAGATTATAATTCTTTTAGGGTTAACCCCAAAAAATCAAATTAATATTGTTTGACCCAAAAAACAAATTCCTCTTTTTCTTGTTATCTAACATCATAACAATTTTTCAGTCTTGCAATACATGAATGATAAAATTTTAATGGACATTTTATTACACTAATTATCATTTCTTATGCAAGATTAAGTCAAGGGAACAATGTGCCTACTTTTCTTGAATAGTCTCGAGCTTCTTTTATTTAAAGAAATGGAATGGAGAAAATATTACTTTATATATATATATATATATATATATATATATATATAAAAGAAGATTTGAATTCAAAATCTTTACAAGAATGAAGAGAAATAATACCAATTGAGTCATAAATTATCGACTGATGTTGAGTATACTACAGCCTGGATAATATCGCCCTCCTCTCTTATTTTTTGCGTGCTACACTCCACTGTTTGGTCACATGTTCCCCCAAAAATTGTTACTTGGAACCTACAATGTACATTTGCAATTCCATGTTGTGAGATTTTCTAATATTCCTTTCCCTCTTAAAACTTATGGGATTTGAACTTTAATTTTTATTTTTTAAGAGACGAGATGATAGGATGATCGTCATTGTTACTCTAAGTGTTACAAATTTTGTAAATATCAATATTCATGAAAATAGTTGAAAATTCTCATATTATGTGTTGAGCTTCCAAACGATTGTTGTCCGAGTATATTATGCTTATGTATGAAGGCTATTATTGTCCGTACCTCTTGTTTTGATGAATAGCATGTCTTATATCCTGCCATGTGCAATAAAATTGTATAACGTCTTATATTTACGAAGAGATGAAATTGAGACAAAATATAAATTTTCTATGGAATGTTAATAATATGTCATTATGCCAAATTATTCGATATAAGTAAGTTTTAAGACAAATCCATTAGAAAATTAATTATAATAAAATGCATTTCTCTTTTTTGTAAGAAAATAAAAAATATATTTTTCCTTTCCCATGATTAAAATTAGTGCATCTACCCTCTCTAAATCCTAAAATAACGCAAATATCAAAATAAGGTATAGTGTAAAAAAAAAAAAATTTGTTTTGAATGTATTTTAATGTCTACAAAGAACAAAGGAACAAGATGAAGATCAGAAAGTTGCAATGAGAAAAGGGTATCAAAATCCGAAGAGATCTGATCGAGAGGGGGAGAGAGAGAGAGAGAGAGAGAGAGAGAGATTACATAAATAAAACATATTTTAAGGAAAAACTAAATTGAGGGGAAAAAAAAAACAAAAAACCAAAAACTTGCATTGCATTTACAAATACCGTAATCAGAAAAGACATACTTAGAAATTGCATTTCTTGTGGAAATCTCTTCTAAAACTCCTACAAACTCTCGCACCAAATCTCCGAGAATCATCGGTATGGCATCCCTCATCGAAATTCTTGGAATAACTAACGGCATCATAGTTTAGAGTCAAAGGTTTTGATCCATATATGCTCTTGCTTTCTCTCACAATCCTCTTTACTAGTTTTCTCCAAAATAACCTGCTCTTGTTTGTGTTGCTATTTTTGTTACCGCGTACATGAATGCGAGAATAGTCTTCGTTGTTACTGGTAAAGCATGTTCTTGGAGAAGCTAAGCAACTTGGAAAGTACGAGGGTCGCCGGGGGCCGGTTAGATCATCATCATCGTCAGCAATATATCTGTTCATTTGAGCAGAGAGAGAGAGAGAGAGAGAGGTGGGTTGATTTGATGTTATGTTTGCAGGTTCAAATGGGATTGCTTTTAGAATTGTTAGTGAGAGAGAGAGAGAGACAGAGAGAGGGGCTGGGGGTGGGGGTGGGGGTGGGGTGAGGTGGGATTTGAATTTCACAACAACTATCATGACCACCGGAGCTGGGAGAACCATGTGAGGGGGATAGTTTATGTTTTCTTTGAACAACTTTTTGTTTTTGTGGGCCTTTTCCTTCAGGTTTTCGCCCATTGCACTTCATCTGATGTGATATGATTTGGATCGAGAAAGAAACGCAATTCATCGTACCATTACAACTGTTTTATGTTTTTAGTGTAAAATAATTATAATTATTGATTCACAATTTTTTTCTTTTATTTACTTGAAGGGCTATTTTTTGTTCAGACAAAAATGTAAAATAATCCCTAATTTCTCCGAGTCATCTTTAAGAAATCACGTATAATAATTTATAAATTATTTGTACTATATATATATATATATAAACCAATATTTGGAGTTGTCCATCAAAGTGGAGTCCTTGCCAAATCTGCGGATGGAAGATAGATCAAAGAAAATAACGAATTTTATAGTCACTAAAACTATTAACTTATTATTTATGAAAATAAAAATAAATTAAATTTGAGATATTATAGATCTAAAATAGTGTGATTTTTTTTTGTTATATTTCTAGTTTTGAAAATCACAACATCCTCAATTAATGAGCAGTCAACTTAATAGATAAAAATATTAAATTTTTTAATCAAATTTCAAATTCAAAATTTAAAAATGAAAAAACTATATAGGAAGAGCTCCCCTTAATTTAAACTTAATAATATTCAAATCAAATTAATTAAAATATAATTTTAAATATTGATCAATTATTTAAAAAAAAAAAAGAAAAACGTCTCAACGTCCCACATGGCCTTTTCATTGGTAACATCAAATGATGATGTAAAGTTGGTATATAGGGAGCATCGACAACCTCATTTTGAGTAGGAAAAAGTTGTTTTGGGACCTCCATGGCACATGATGCCATTATTGAAAATTAAAAATGATAAAAAATGAAGATTGCACTCCTCAATTTCATTATTTTTTTTATTATACAAAAATTTAAATATAAAATTTTCAAAATTGAGAAATATGATTTATGACGATTAAATTATCCTATTGTGACTTTTAGTTCTCTACTTCATCTGTAAAAGCCAATCCTATTCATTTTTTTTAAAGTGTTAATGACCGACTAATATAATTTTATTTGATAGGAAAAAGATTTTGAGTTTTGAGAGACAGTGACAGTCTCCATGAACTAATAAAGGAAGCAAGAAAAGCTAATAAAGAAGGGTAAGTGTATGAATCATTGGCAGTTTGACAATTGGAACTGATTAAGACCTTTCATATGCGCCTCTCCCCAACCATTAGGAAATGGGGTTTGGAAGGGGAAGGCAATTTGGTGGAGAATAAACCTACATTAAAATTATCAAAGAGTTCTCGTAGAATTACTTGAGTAGTAAAAATCTCTTTCATGAGATTTAGTTTTTGGTTTTTCATGAAAATATGTATTTTTACGATTTTTACATCCCTTATGTGATAAAAAAAATTAAAATTACTAAATAAAAATAAAGAATTAAAATAACAAGAATCAAAAATCAACAAAATGCTATGTTTTCTTCCGCGGCCGCCGCTGCGGCTCTTTCTCACTACTGGGAGTATTGCCCAGCCCTTTTGGCTACCGCCATGGTAATAAGGCATCATAGCCTCTGTTTTCATCTTTATTTGCTCGCTTGACCTCTTTTTTACTATACATTCAGTGTTCCAATTTTTTTTGTCGAGATTAATCATACTAATCTTTAGAGACAGAGAGTGCTACTTTTAATGAGAATGTTGGTATTGAAATTTTTAATTATCTTATACACTATGGGGATCCCATCGAGCCATGCTTCACTCCTAAGCTTTCACTTTGTTCCTTTGGCTCTCAAAGTTTCAAGCAAATGAAAATTCTTCACGTTGTTGTGCATTTTCTACAAAATCAATGTAAATGTAAACATGAGTAGCTGAGGTAAAATAAATAAAATAAAAATTTAGAAGAATAAATCTTATTTTGACTAATAATTTAGTGTTTAAAATGCAATACACCTTTACAAGTATCACACACAAAGATTAAGAGCTCAAGTTATTGCCCAAAATTGAATTTTCGCAAATTGTTGATAAGGATTCGACTCACAATTCTCTCTTTCATCATTTACACTGGAAAGAGAAAAAAATAAAACAAAAAATTATCGAATATTTATCACCAAACGGACAAATAATATAATTATATTTAAGATATTCGACAAATAATATAATTATATTTAAGATATTCGAGTTACAGAAGCATATTGAGATTAACTTATATTTTTATAATCTCATAATGTAGGACGTAAATAATAGTTATAAGATAAATTGAATATTTTATAATAGATAAGAATCTTATAATAATATTCAAATTTCTTACATTTTTCTCCTATCTAAAAAAAAAAAAAATAGAGATTGAGTATCAGTAAGCATGTGCTTTTGATAGAACCAAACAAAGACCTCCACGCCCACCGAGGCGTTGTGGGGGCTAAGTTTCTCGTCACCTTTCTCTAATTTTCTAAAAGGCAATCTTGATGCTGCAGAGAAGCAAATGTGTACCCTGTCAAATAAAAACATCTCACCACCTGCTGGATTATTCCCATGTCTCCAAACCTCCCTCATCTTCTTGCTCAGCGTGTACTCTCTCACCTGCCCCTGCCTCTGCCTCTACGTCTGCCTCGCCTTGGATTCTTTTTTCTTTTTTTTTATATCAATTGATACCTGATGCTCGATTTAAATATTTGTATTTATTTTAAAAGATAACTCTTTTAATATAATTATTTTTATTTTTAAATTTTAAAATTAAATTTAATTAAAATATCTAATATTTTTATTTATTAAATATCACGGATTCCCACTTTTTCATCTTCACCCTATGAACCCTGTAATTTCATGCCATTCAGTTTACCGCTTGTGATAATTTGATTTTACAATGCTAACTGCAAATGGGTCAAAGAAAAGGCTAATACAGGATATTGAGTTTACAAAATAGCATGATGATTAATGTTCCTCTTCTCAAGGCTTGGACGTTGAAAATTGTTTTCAAGGAGTTTGAATTTTTTTAGAAAGAATTTATTCATGTGACACTCAGAAAGTAATATTTAGATTTCTATTATTACAAAAAATTGAAAATGATGCGAAAGGTACTTTAAAGCCATTATTTCAAAATTTGATTCTTATTTTAAATTTTTTAATCTTTTTTCTGTTATATAAAAATTATAAAAATATATACATTTATAAAAATTTAAATACTAAATTTTAAGATAAATATTTAAATAAAAATTTTTAAAAATAAGAATATTAAAAGATTTTTTTTTTCTTTAAACTGTTTAATGTGCGAAAAGCTGTTGCAGTCTATATTGCAGCAATATTTGAACCCGAAGTAATGCATCTGCCTCCCCAATTACCTTTTTTTGTACTCTATATTGCAGCAATATTTGAACCAGGAGCAATGCATCTGCCTTGCCAATTACCATTTTTTCTTCTTAGGGAGTGTACGTATGCTCTCTCTCTCTCTCTCTCTCTGTGATATCCTAGCAAAATAGCCATGTGTTAGAAAAGGATGTCAAATTATGTGGAAAAAAATTTAAGCTTAATTTAACTGATGATAATTTTATTATTATTTTTAGTACTAAGATGATGTGGTAATTATAAATTCACTCATTAAAATGGTTAAAAATCTATATGTTGGAATATGGGCGGGCCTGTCCATGAGGATAGTCCAGTCCCCTCAATTTTGAAATTTAAAAGGAGGGGTAGTTATTTGCAAAATCACTCCCTCCCAACTCCCCAACTCCCCTCTCTCCCACAAAAGGTCTCCTCCTCTTGTTTTTCTTGTGCTGTACAAGAGAGCAGGGAGACATCACGTTTCCATGTGTTTGAAAAGACACATGAGTGTGTAAAGGAAATGAAAAACACAAAAAAAGGGATGACAATGCAAAGCCATTTTTTGGGATAGAGAATAAGAAAGAAGATCAAAAATCGAATTTTTTGGATTATGAACAACAGAGAATGTTTTAAATTTCGTGATACTTTCTCGGTCTAGAATACCCATCGTCAAAAAAAGATAAGTGATTTTAATCCAATTTTGATTTGAAAATTTTCGCATGAAAATATTTTTATTAGTTTGTACGAAAATCATCAGTGGTATCAGAGCATGCATGGATTATTTCCTGCCTTATTTGGATATTTAAAAAAATTGAAAATGTTATGCATGATATTAGACGTTCATTAATGACAACTTGAAATTGTTAAAAACATATTGCTCTCAATTTAACACAGTGGTATACCTATGATATAAGGATCTAATTTGTAAAATTTCACGTACATCGGATAAGTATATTAGAAGATATTATAAACCCTAACCGATATAATTTTCAAAATACTATGTTTCATATTATAAAATTTATATGATTAGATTCGTTTTGAAAAATATTTTTCAACCATATAAAGATCGTAAAAAATTATTAAAAATTGATAGAGATACAAGTATTTAAAGTTTCGATCGACAACCAAAAATTGAAAGAGACGATTAACAATACTATATGGCTTTTCCCACTCTCATCCACGGTAAGTGAAATTCACCCCATATGCTAAAGATGTCTAATCAGGAATCCGAAATCATCATTGAACTTAGAAATATCGAGAACGGGGGATGGTAAAATTTTGGTGATCGGAATCGCCGGGAAGGCGATGCGTGGGCTCATGCCCCACCACAGCTATCTTAGACTTTATTTTATAATAGTCAAGTCCCGCAGCACGTGGGGGCATGTGCAAGGATATTTTCGGTCTCAATTTTTATCAAAATAAATATTTTTTTATTTTGATTTTTTTGTGATTTATAATTTATTTTTAGGAAATGAAAAATATTTTTTATTGATAATTAAATCAATAAACTGTTAGAAAATTACAAAAGATATTTTTTCAATCTAGAAAATTTTATCTGAGTCTGAAAAATTATTTTAGATTTTTCTATGAATTTTAATATATTTTTCAGAGTTATTATTATTCATTGACTTATAATTAATAAATTGTTAGAAAATTACAAAAAAATCATTTTCAGTCCAGAAAAATCTGAAAATTTTTCTATATGTTAAGAAAATTATTTTTCTTAATTTTGGCTACTGAGTGTGAATTGTTTATACTCTTTTGAATTTAGACTCATTTTTTTATGTTTAAAAAATTTGTTTTTCAAAATAAAAATTAATTATAATCTGAGCATATTGTCTAACGCAAATACATTTGAAATTTATTATAATATTATGGTTGATTACGTGTCTAACCTAATATTGTTCTTATTTTTAGGAAAATTGTGATAATCGAACGTTCTTTTGAGACTCTTCCGGGATCTGGGGAAAGGAAAGAAATTTAAGAAATTCAGTGCGTTTAATGAGGTTGTGTCAAATGTTGACGTACAAAATAGACACATCTCATTCTTTACCAGATTATTAAGAGATCATAGAGCAGAAACATTTGGAACTCATTCAACTTGGTCATTCTTTTTAGAGAGATGACGTGTATATAATGAGAAATTCCCGACTTCCTTATTGAGATAACGTAGTTGATGAATTACTTGCCAAGAACGGAAATATGATACTCGATGATGTGAGACCATTACTTATAGAAAAGTGGGAATACCAAACAATAGAGATCCAAATAAAGAAAAAACTTTCCCAAAGTATAAATAGTTCCTCATATGTTGTAAAGAGATTCACTCCTAGGGATAGACTATCTAAAGAAATTATAAGTATGGTATTACAAATGGATGTATCTTGAATTAGATAATTCATTCGCATATTTTCTTTTTGCATGTAATGAATATTTGATTAGAATCATGATCATATAATAGATAAATTTTTAAAATTTTTAGTTTCTTTCAAGTATATGTCAGTTATGTTCATTATTTGATGATCATATATGCAAAATGATTTTATAGTCTCTCTTGAATAAAATTTTAGATTGGCAGAATTAAAATAATTTTCATCCAAAATTGAAATATTATTTTAAATACTTAGTGTATTTAAATAAAAATTTTGAATTGATAGAATTTGAATAATTCTCATTCATAATTAAATATTATTCAAATACTCTGTGTATTTAAGTAGGAGATTTTAGGTTGACATAATTTAAATAATTCTCATCTAAAACCTATAGAATTTAGTAATTTTAAATTAAATTCGTGATAGTGATACATTAGAATCATAGATAATGATTGAAAACCTAATGAACTTTCGATTCTATACCCGATGTTGACTTGTCATGGATGTTAATCTTGAACTACAAAATTACATATATGATATGAGTATTAGCACATGTGTCTACTCTCTTAGAAAATCAAACCATAACATCAAAGTCCATTATTAGAAACTTAAATAGAAATGACAAATTAAATGGTAATGATTATGAGATATGATACCATAAAAATATGAAATGTTCTGAAAGAACAAGATGTCTTGGAAGACATCAAGCATGTCCTGTAATACCCTAGAGTGGGCATTGCTACCATAGTAGAAGAGAGAACAAAATGCTTACCAGGCGTAAAAAATGATAGATTCCACTACTCGAGCGAATCTGGTTAGCTTTGTGATTGATGACATGATACCCGAGTATGAGTAATATATAACTGCTCATAACATTTGGGTGTACCTCAGAAAGAAAT
Source organism: Dillenia turbinata (assembly GCA_037126225.1). Classification (NCBI taxonomy): domain Eukaryota; kingdom Viridiplantae; phylum Streptophyta; class Magnoliopsida; order Dilleniales; family Dilleniaceae; genus Dillenia; species Dillenia turbinata. Next base: position 14,432,853 of record JBAMMX010000017.1, read on the forward strand.
ATAGAAGTATCAGTAACTCATCTTAGACAGTTGACCATAAAGTTTGATGCCTATAAAAGATGAAGTGGTCAAAGTATCAAATGGCTTTCGAGGGTCATATCTAACATAATTAAAAAGTGAGAATCAGTTAGTCATGTCATCTTTAATGAATAGAAAGTTCAAATTTTGATCCAAATCATTCCTACCAAGTGGGAGCACCTGAAAATTAGTTTGATTCACAATAACAGTGTGAAGATTTTCTCGGACGATACTCGCCACACAAGTTTAGGATGAGCAATTTTATGCTGCAAGATCCGCATGTGATGCTTTCATTGTAGAATTTAAGTTCCAAGAGAGTTTCGGACTCTAAGTGTGAGAGGAACTACAACAAAAGCAAGAAAAGGAAATGAGATTGTAAACGGATCACAAAAGAACGACTCTGAATATAAGAATAGACATAGAGACATTTATGAGTTTTTGTCGATTATTTTTTGATAATAAATAGTATGTGAAGAACGATGCAAGAGTGAACGTTAGAGGAGTTGACACTTGTAAACTGCAGTTACGAAATAGCCGAACTCTCATTTTGCATGTTGTTCTCTAGGTGCCAGAAATTCAACGGAATCGTATCTGTTCGTGTTCTTTTGAAATTTGGCTATAATTTGAACTTTCAAAGATATATGGATGATTTATATTTGAATGACATCTGTATTGGTTTTAGACAGCTTGCAAATAGTTTCATCATTTTGTAAATATTGATAATGTGATATGGCGTGATAGAATTGGTCATATTAGGACAAGATATGGTGAATCAATTGGTGAGACCATAACTATAGGGTTCACTCACAAAAGTTGATTTACCAATGTGTGAACATAGTCTTCCCAACAAAATGATGAAAAAATCGTTTGGAAAAGTCATACGAGCTAAATTTCCATTGCGTTTAACCTATTGAGACATTCGTGGTTCAATGAGTGTGAAAGCTAGACATAGAATTTCATGTTTCATTACGTTTATTGATGATTTCACGCATTTGACCATATCTATTTGATTTCTCATAAATTCAAAACTTTTGAGCACTTTAAACATCATATGAGCGAGATAGAGAATCAAACGGATAAATGACGTGAATATCCATTAGATCAATTTAAGGATTTGGATAATGAAAGAGACACAATCTGATATTTAACAATCTTTATACACCTCGACAGAGTGGTATTATAGTGAGAATGAATAAGACATTATTGGATATGACAAGAGTGAACGTTAGAGGAGTTGACACTTGTAAACTATAGTTACAAAATAACTGAACTCTCATTTTGTATGTTGTTCTCTAGTTGCCAGAAATTCAACAGAACCATATCTGTTCGTGTTCTTTTGAAATTTGGCTATGATTTGAACTTTCAAAGATATATAGATGATTTATATTTGAATGACATGTGTATTGGTTTTGGACAACTTGCAAATAGTTTCATCATTTTGCAAATGTTGATAATGTGACATGGCATGATAGATTTAGTCATATTAGGGCAAAACAGGGTGAATCAACTGGTGAGACCATAACTATTGGGTTCACTCACAAAAGTTAATTTACTAATGTGTAAACATAGTCTTCCCAACAAAATGATGAAAAAACTGTTTGGAAAAGTCATACGAGCTAAATTTTCATTGCGTTTAATCTATTGAGACATTGTGGCTCAATGAGTGTGAAAGCTAGACATAGAATTTCATGTTTCATTACGTTTATTGATGATTTCATTCATTTGACCATATCTATTTAATTTCTCATAAATTCAAAAAATTTGAAGGCTTTAAACATTATATGAGCGAGATAGAGAATCAGACAGATAGATGGCGTGAATATCTATTAGATCAATTTAAGGATCTAGATAGCGAAAGAGACACAATCTGATATTTGACCATTTTTATACATCTCGACAGAGTGGTATTATAGTGAGAAGGAATATGACATTATTGAATATGACAAGATCCATGATGGTGCATGTTAACTTGTCGATTACCTTTTAGAGAGACGCCTTATTGATTGCGACTTTTATTTGAACAAAATGCTTTCAAAGTCAGTATAAATGACATGATAAACTTTGGACTGATAGAATATCATGTATGAATGACCTTAGTCCTTAAGGATCAGCAGTATATATTTAAAAAAAAAAAATTCAATAAGTTTGAAAAATTGGTTCCTGTGAAAGTAAAGAGTATTTTATAAGATATTTTGATCATTCTAAAAGTTAAATGTTTATTGATGATCAAAATAGTGGTATTGTGCAGAAATTGAATCATGGAATGTCACTTCTCTTGAGATCGAATTTCCTAGTCAAGATGACTTGAATGACAGTGAACCTTTTATCTGAATTAGTTAATTCAGAAGGTGGCTCTGTCCATTACAAACGTTAGAACGATATTGATTCTAGTAGGAGGGATTTAAATTTTAGCGATCATTCTGAATTACAAATTCAGAAAAGTGTTAGAAAAACTGTCTAAGCGTCACTTGGAGATTAAATGACATGTATCTATTATTTCTTCTAAGAACTTGGATGAGACTCTATCTTACCTCACTATGGGTGAATGGAAAAGACAATGAAAGAAAGAATTGGATTCAATGAGATCCAACTATATTTAGGAATTAGTTAAACTTGTATTAGGACACTAAATTATTAAGAACAATTAGGCTCTTAAAACAAAGCGTATGACAGATAAAACTGTAGCAAAAGATTACACTCAGTAAAAGAGTGTTATTTATGAGGAAACATTTTCCTAGTAATGAGATTTATCTCCATTCGCGTGCAGTTGGCAATAGTGACCAATTTGGATTTAGAATTATGTCAGATGGATGTGAAGTGTCACGCCCCGATCCACGATTCAGAAGTTGTGAATAGTCGCCCGTTACCTTAGATACTGGCCCAACTGCACCACGTATCCCAAGGCAACGCAAGACTAATCATAAAACAGTCACATATATTTTCAAAATCATTTTCCCAAATTATTTTTCAACTCAAAGTAACAAATATAAAGTCCTCATATATATACAAAGTACTTAGTCAGTACAAATATGAATTTCAACTGAGAGTTCCATTACTACATATATTCAACCCATATGATCAACTAATAACCTCAAAATACAGCGGAAGTTAATTATCATAAACGGTCTCCAATACTATGTACGTCAAAATAAGTCAACGTGTCTCTCCAATGACTAACTCTGTAGAGATTTAAAAATAATGAGGGGTGAGTATAATCAAATACTCAGTGAGTGAGAAATCCGTGACATGTAAATAATAAGTGGGGTGAGGATGGAGTGTCAAAGTCATATATATATATATCTGTATATCCATGTACAACATATTAAAATCATAGCAATTTCAATACAGTTTCCCTCCAATCAAAACATATGTATCCAAAATCTCATGTCATAAATCGTAGGGTCATAACAAATCATGTTCTCGGCAAAGGTCTACCTCAACCAATGACAAGTCACCAAGGGGTTTTTGTATGTAAACAAAAAATAACTCCAAAACCTTGGCCTTGGCGTTGGCGTTGGCGTCGGGCATCCCCAAGTGCTAGACTGAAACGTTATTCAGTTCTCCTCTTTCGACTTGGCTAGTCCGAAACATGGTATCATATACACACTACCCAACCATGTAGAGTGTCTGCGTCTTGTAACATCGCAAACACATGACAATCTATATAACGAGACGGGTCTGCTATAGCATACGAGGTGAGTCTGCGCGAAACGACGCCTATAATATCATAGTATCATGGCTATAAGTACTATTCTCGATCTACGATCAAGGGAATTCAGGTACTAATACCTGAGTATTTAGTCTCGTATCAAAATCATCAATAAACCAACCGTACCATACATGTCGACGAAAATCATGAAATCTGATATAGTATATTATAGCATATATCATCAAAGTACATTTCATGATTTAAAACATGATACATATATTTTTCATCAAAATTCATGGATGCATATTTTAAAAATTTTGAGACATTCCATTTATCACGAAGTATGTTACAGTTATTTAACAAAACCATTTTACAAATCATTTCACAAATCATGTTTTGAAAACAGTAAAATATGATTTTGCTTATTAATTACATGACAACAGTAAGATTCACTCACCTCAACTGGGGAGGGTATACTATTCCCCCTAACTATCCTCATTTCTCGAACAAGTCACCTCTCGTATGAAAACGTAACGCTACACTTAAGTTAAACAATATATATCATTCATCAATTCAATTATTTTGACGATATTATATCGTTGGATTACAAGATATATATAAAAATATTCTCTTTTATAAGGTTAAATCTTAAATTCCATACTTAGATAAAAATTTTTACAAAATCTATCACACGCAGATTTGGTAAAATCAAGATATTTTCTAAAATTTTGATCAGATTCAAATGATTCAAATTTTGTCTTAAAGTAAGACATATATCTCCAATTTTTATGTTTAAACTAATTTCAAATTCTGAATACACGAATTTAGAAACTTTTATATCTTTTTCAGTCTAAGTTCCTAATACCAACTCTGCACAGTTTTGGGAGAATTTCCATATCTCCCAGTATACTTTTCCAATTTAAGTGATTCATATCTTAAATTGAAGATAAGACAGAGATCTAAAACTTTTTAGTTTGTACCATCCTCAGATTCTAAATGTGTAATTTTATAAAATTTCATTTTCATTTCAGTTTTAGTTTTAGAACTAGTTCTGCACAGTTTTAGTAAAAATATCATATGTTTTTTTATACAACTCTAATTCAAGTGAGCTTTATTTCAAATTAAAGCTAAGATAGAGAGCTAAAACTTTTATGTTTAAAGTTTCTCCAAATTTTGTACATAAGATACCTCAGAAATTCACATAGCTTACTGGTCGTACACAGAATATGAAACAAAGTTAATAGAACATGCTAAATTTCTAAAAATCACCAAAAATTGATTCATTCATGAAATGCTTCAAATGATATACCATTTTAAATTTTAGGAAGTCTAGTTTATAAAGAGATAAATTTCTTAGATTTTTTATTTCTACAGAATGAGATATCATAAGAGTACTATACAAGACTAAATCTAGAAATCAATATTTAGCATGCTAGTATGGATACCATTGTAACTACTCATCAAGTAATCAAATCTTTGTACAAGTTAAGACATGTTACCTCATTTGTAAGATCTCTTATTAACAATAAACATCAGCACTCCCTTTGAATTCTTGAATTTTTTTATCACCTTAGCAAAATCAAATCAAAATAAACATGAATTCCTATACAACACTTCTATACTTTCAACTTGAAATTCAAAAATTTTTAAAAATGTTCTTACCTCTTTAGTTTCATGGTTGCACTTAAATTGGTTATAAATCGTATATATTTCATCTAAGGGAAATAGAATGAAGAAAATGAGTCAAAATTCTTCTTAAACAAGTTCTTTTATAAACCTAATATATTCTTGATTATTGGATCATTCCATGCGTCATCTCAACCTTCCACTTGTCCTAACATTTAAACCATACAATTGTTAATTCAAACAAACTCCATACACTCCATTAGGTGTCTTGCTGGACGTCCATGTCAAGGGGAGAGATGTCACAAGTTAGAACAAACTATTCTAATTAGATTTCATACATAAATTTCCATTCAATGAGATTTCTTGAATGTGAAACAATCCTATGTGGCCACTAACCAACCTTGATACCCTCTTGACTAATCATTTGTCCCTAATTGTCCATCCTTGAGTGGTTTGCAATTCAGTCCCTCAATTTTTCTTAATTACATTTAGATCCTTAACTTTTAACAATTTACATTTTTTGTCTCTATGAAATTTTGTTCGAAATTTCTTAAATATGTGAAATTTCATTTAAATATATCTATTTAAGTATGCTTTCTTTTAGCCATTTTGACTTCTTTAGATCTTGCCAGCGTTTGCCAAAAAGGTTTTCGGTTTACCGATAAAAATTTTTGTTTTAACAATTTTGAGACGAAACCTCAAAATAAATAAATAGATAATTAAAATTTCATTTTAAATGTCTCAAAAGGATGTTAATATATGTATAGAACTATAAGGAGTGGTACATGATGCACAGTCACCGAAAAACGGTGTTACATAAAGGCTGCCTTCCTCAGTGGTGAACTCGAGGAAGAAGACTGTATAGCACAACCAAGGGGTTTTGTCATTAAAGATCAAGAAAACAGTGTTATTAAATTCAGTAAATCAATTTATGATTTTTAATATTTTTCCAGACAATGGTGTTTGAGATTTCACAGATATGTGGTCTCTTATGATTTTTTCATAATGGACAAAAATCATTGTTTCTATGTTGAGAAGTCCAATGACAAATTTGTAATTTTATCCCTATATGTTGAGAATATATTGTTAGTCGTGAATGATATCGAATATGACCTTCAGATCTTGAAATGATTATTCTTTAATTTTTAAGATGAAGGACATGAGTGAGACAGATTAGGAATTGAATCTAGAGAAATCATTCCAAGAGATTATTAGAGTTATCTTAAGAGTTTCATATTACAAAGGTTCTGAAACAATACCAGTAAAAGACTGCAAACATGTTAATTCTCCTGTGACTATGGACGATAGTTCAAGTGATGATATATACCCTTAAACGAGATGTTTACTCGTTGTGACATTTGTCATGCTACGAGATTTGGCCGGTAAGTATCTGTCCAATCTATGAAGAGTGATTGGATCGCTATGAAAATGATGTTGAAATAATTGAGGGGAATTGCAAATTATTTCCTTCATTATTAAGGAAATGATTCAGTATTGAAAGGATATACAAATATTGATTGGGGAGGTAATTGAGATTAGAGAAAAATCTACCTCTGGTTATATATGTTTACTCAATGATAGTGCTATCTCATAGAGAAAAGAAACAAATCTGTGTATAACTTTCTATAATGGAAGTACAATTTGTGACCGACACTTCTACAGTTCAGGAAAGGTTTGATTGAATAGATTTTGAAATATTTGGGAGTAGTAAGCAACTCAATGGGAGTTTGATGATTCATTATAATAATTAGTCAGCTATTGTTTACACAAAAAACTTCAAATATGATAGCAAAACCAAATATAGACACAAAAATCAATCTTGTTGATTAAAGTGAGGGAAATGACACTAAGGTATATGACTGCGCATTTGGTGATGGCTTATCCTTTTAGGAAGTCAATATCTAAAGATATGACTATGAGACATATTAGAGATCATGGGTTGCGTAGATCATAACAGTGTTTGTTATTGTGGTTGTAATTGTGATCATGTACAGAATATATATGATGTAATGCTCATATTCGATAACATTTAAATTTTGTTTTTATATCCAAAATTCTTGTGTCTAGAATTGAAAGTATGTCGGGTAAATTTTAAGATTGGCTCTTTCACACGAACAATCGTCTCCAATATTTGTGTGACATGTAGAGATGAGATGTATTAATTTGTGGTGAATTAACACATATATAAACTGTTTTAGTTAAGTACTAAGATGAGATTACCGGTTATATGTACTACACATATGGTAATCGAAATGGATTCCCCACAATCCATTAAACTTGTCAAATAGCTAGGTGTGTATTTTCCTTGACGTTGTGAGATTTTAGAGGACTTGTAAAAAAGAAAACTCAGGTTGAGTGTTGTATACATTTGGACTAAAATCTGTACGATGCGTTATTTTACAAAAAAAGACATATGCTTCCAAATGGAAAAGAAAAAATCGTAGCACGTGTTTCATACCACGTGTGTTTATGTGACCATATGAGTAATGAGATGTCGCGTCTCTCTTTATCTCATTGTATCCATCTTATTGTGTGAAGTCAGAGGTTTATATTTAAGCTCAATTTATATCCTTAAGACTTTCGTCTATCTCTTGAAATTTTATTTTAGTATTGCTACTTTAACATGTCATAAAAAAACCATAAATAATTCGGTTTGACGGTGCATGTCTACGAAAGCAGTTAAAATAAAGTTAAAAGTTAGTAGTATGAAAGGAAAACTGTCTTTGACCGACACATTATTTTGTATTCACAGGCTGACCAATTATGTCTGTGAAGATATAATTGTGGATACATGATTGGATTTGATTAAATATACTCTTATATTGTTTTGAGATATGAGAGATACGTTGACTGTCTCAAGTAAAAGATGTTTGAGATATAGTGAGATACGATACCCTCATCACCACATTGACAATGAGGTACTATATATTATTAATTAGTGTATAACTCTATAACTCTTGGTATTCTCACATATATGAAATTTGTGATATTCGATTGAAATGATCATATTATGTGTGGTTCTAACTCTTATGTACGATTGAAAGATGTTGGAATATGAAACGGGTTCATCGATGAGAGTAAACCTGCCCCCTCAATTTTGAAATTTAAAAGGACGTGTGGTTATTTGCAAAACCACCCCTCCCAACTCCCTAACTCCCCTCTCTCTCCCACAAAAGGTCTCCTCCTTTTCTTTTTCCTTAATGCTGTACAAGAGAGGAGGGAGACATCACATTCCCATGTGTTTGAAAAGACACATGAGTGTGTAAAGGAAATGAAAAACACAAAAAAGGGATGACAATACAAAACCATTTTTTGGGATAGAGAATTAGAGAGAAAGAGAGGGCTTCACAAATATCAATCGTTAATTTCATCATCGAGGCATTTGGATTGTGAATAATAGGGAGTGTTTTAAATTTTGTAACACTTTCTCAACTTAGAATACCCATCATAAAAAAGAGTTAAGTGATTCTAAACTAATATTGATTTGATAATTTTTACATAAAAATATTTTTTTTTGGTTTGTATGAAAATCATCACTATAAACCCTGAAAAATCAAAGAAAAAACAAAAAATTGAATAATTTATATGATTATGGTGTTTTCATCTTAAATCCACCCTATTTTCTCTAACATCCCTCTCTCTTCCCTCCACTCTCTCTTTGAAGGAACCAGAGGTGAAAATGAAGGGAAAAAGGATATCACTCCATGATCAAGCCAAATTCATTATTTCAAGTAGCAATTGACGAGAAGGATATTAGAATATTTTTGCCGCAAAATTTTATTTTTTTAGATAAATTTAATTTGGTTGAGAGTATTATTGAATTTAAAATTGGTGTATTGCCTACAAAAATTTTGGAAGATAAAGAGACGAGAAATTTTTTGGGATTAATATAATTAAAAGTTACTGCTATAGTTTTTCTCTGATTAAAGTTTTATTCAAACTCTAATGGGGACTTGTTCTTGAACAAAATGTTTGCTCAAACCCATTGTGAGAGAGAGAGAGAGAAAGAGAGAGAGAGAGAGAGAGAGAGAGTGGTCCAAGGGGGGATGAAGGATGAGCGATAGAAAATGCACTCAATTATTCCAAAAGAAAAGAAAATCACAAAATAAAATATATTATTTTTATCTTAAAATTGACATCAATTTGTTAAAAACAAAAAGTGAGGTTTCATGATAAAATTTTGCTTTGTAATAAAGGAGTAGTAAAGTGATAATGTAATTATCATTACCCAATTAATCAAGAAATTTTAAAATTAATATCTCCCAATTATTTCCTTTTTTGGGGACAAAATTACATATCCAACCATTTCTTTATTCTTAAAGAAATACCTTAGCTATAAAGTGCCTCAAATGATTACATAAAATTCAAAATACACTTATAATTTCTGTGAATACATAGCAGAAACTATCTGTGTGGCAAAAATGCACATAGTTGATGATAAGGCAGCAATTTAGTTGACATTAAAAAAATAAAAAAATAAAATAAAATGAAATAAAATAATAAACTAAAATACAATAAATTAAAACCAAAATGAAGCAAAAAAAGAAAAAAATCGCCGATGCCAAAATTGTTTCCGGCGGTTTTCCCTCATTTCCGGCAATTTTTTTCTCCATTTATCACAATTCACAACCATAGCAATGGCAAAATAGAGCTCCTAACTTAAAAATTGAACCAACTCAATAAAATAATCACTGGACCCACAAAATTTTGGTAGGGTGTTTTTTTTTTTTTTCATTTAATTTTAATTTTGCGAATTTTAATTTTAAATTTTTAAATTTTTTATTTTGATAAAAATGTTACGTTGACAGTTAACCTATCATAATCCTTCTCATTAACCCAAATTTGGGACCTATTATGACGTAGTTGAGAAAAAAACTTTAGATAAGAATGAATAGCATATGAGAATTGAAACCAATTAAATTATTATTATTATTATTTTAAGTTTATATGAATAGTTTATTTTTACTTCTTTATTTTCATTATTTTTATTTTTATTTTTATAATTTTATATTCTCTATTTTTATTTTCAAAATTTTTTCTTTTTTTTTTTCCTCTTTCAAATGGTAGACTCTAAAATTTAGGATTAAAATTTAGTTTGTTACTGTTTGTTGTAATTTTTTGATTTAGTTTTATTTTAATTTAAAGAAAATTGAATAATTTTTTATTCATTTGGAGTGCCAACTAACTTACCACACAATAACACAAAAAGAATATATAAAACAACAGAGCCTTATAAGTGCATTTTGAAAATTTATTTTTTTAATTTTTTATTAATTTTTGTTGTGGACCTTATATTACTACTAGTTATTATCCCTTGTTAACAAGCGGGGTGCCCATAAAATATGAATTATATTTTTTCATTATACAAATATTTGTTAAATTTATAATTATTTCAATATCTGGACTAAATTATTATATAAATTAGTGAAAAATACGATATACATTAATGACAAGAAAAAGAGAGTCTAACCACTAGAGTTTTAAAAAGGAACAATGAATAAAGTAAAAAAGGGTAGTAAGTGGAGTGAAAGGATAATAGAAAAAATATATATATAAGGCTAACAAGTGGCTTCAAAAAAAAAAAAAAAAGAGAAAAAACTAGGTTAAAAAAATACAGAGACTAGCCAAATAAAAAAAAAAAAGGAAAAAATCTATGTCAAAAAAAGATGAAAGATTTAAGAGAAAAAACTAGGTCAAAAAATAAAAAGAGTAAAACTCTGAAAAAAATAAAAAACTATAATTTAAAAATAAAAGAACGATCAAAAAACAAAATGGAAAAAACTTATATAAAAAAAAAAAGATGAAAGACTTAAGAGAAAAAAACAGAGCCAAAAAATAAAAGAGTAAAAACTTGAATTGAAAAAAAAAAATTATGATCTAAAAACAAATGAATAACTATCCGTGGGGCCAAAAAAGGCAAAAAAAAATTTATGTCCAAAAAAAAGATAAAGAACTTAAATGAAAAAATGAGTTAAAAAAGGAGCTGAATGAAAAAAAAAATTGTGGTCAAACCATCCATGAGGCCAAAAACACAAAAGGGGAAAAACTTATGTTCAAAAAATATGAAAGATTTAAATGTAAAGAAAAAGAACTGAGTCAAAAAAAAGAGCAAGGACTTGAACAAAAAAAAAAACTATGGTCCAAAAATACGAATGATTTAAGTGAAAAAATAGGTCAAAAAAGAGTAAAGATCTGAATGAAAAAAAAATAGTAAAAAAAATGAAAGACTTAAGTGGGAAAAAGAGTCAAAAAGAAAGAATAAAGATCTGAATAGAAAAAAAAATAGTGATCCAAAAAAGACGAAAGACTTAAGTGAAAAAAATTGGGTCAAAAAAGAGTAAGGATCTAAATGAAAAAAAAAAAAACTATGCTAAAAAAATTTTGGGACGACTATCCAAGATCCTCTCAAATCTTGTGAAGATAAAGGATTTAAATGAAAAAAAAATTGAGTCAAAAAAGTGTAAGGATTTGAATGAAAAAAAAATTGTGATCAGACCATTCATGGGGTAAGAAAAACAAAAGGGAAAAAATTTATGTTTAAAAAAAAAGAAAGACTTAAGGGAAAAAAAAAGAATTGGATCTAAAAAAGAGCAAGGAGCTGATGAAAAAAAAATGTGGTCCAAAAAAGATATAGGATTTAAGTAAAAAAAATTTGGGTCAAAAGAAAAAGAATAAAGATTTGAATAGAAAAAAATTATGACAAAGAGAGCGAAGGATTTAAGAAAAAAACTGGATAAAAAAAGAGTAAGAATCTGAATAAAAAAATGTGATCTAAAAAAATGAAAGATTTAAGTGAAAAAAATAAATAAAAAATAAAGTAAGGAGCTGAATAAAAGAAAAAAAAAATTATGGGATGACCATGGAGGGTATCCGAAATCTTATGAACAATAGCACCTCCCTGCGCTTTATACATATGGGAATGAAAAGTTGACAATGCGGTGTCCAACTTGTTTGCATCATTTGCACCTTCAAATTCGTAGTTTCAATTTATGGAGCAGAGCATCCCTACAAATAATTTTTGGAAAAAAGAAAAAAAAAACAAAAAACAAAACCATCGATCGCGAGTGTGGTGATGATTAAACTCCGAGCTGGGGTTGAAATTCGACCCGTAAAAAATAACTGGCACCTTGACAATTGAGCCAGAAGTAGGAGAGAGAGAGAGAGTGTGTAACTTCCTAGTTGTACGACTATTATTTTCATTGGATGGCACCCCGTGGCAACCCCATCTGTCTCTTCATTATTGATGGCCAAGGTAGGTTAAGTGCTTCCATTGTAGAGAGATGCATCGATTTAACTTTAAAAATTAAAAATATTTTTAAAACAACTCATATAAAAAAAAATTCTAAAAATAATCCCCAAATATTATATATTAAAGATCCGATAAGATTTATCATGTCTTCAACATATGAGAAATATATGTCGCATCTTGAAGATGCGACATACACCATCTTTCCCGTAGGATTTTTTCAAGTTATGGTGCAGCAGCGGCTTTCTCTATGTTTCTAGGGTTTCTTCAATGCCCTTCTTCAGCAAACAACAGGTCTACTCTGACTTGTTATGAAGGAGCAATCTTCAACGGTAAGCCTTCAAACATGAAAGCCTGGCTATGGTAGAGACGTGAACTCACCCGAGCATTGAGGAGCAATCTTCAAATGGTAAGCTTTCGAACATGAAAGCCTAGCTATGATGGAGATGCGAACTCATCATGGAAATCCATGGAAGGTTTCGATCATGGTGTATGTCGTATTTCTAAGATGCGATATACATATGTCGTATGTTGAAAACGTGATATACCCTATCGTATTTTTATCATGCGATATTTAGGGATTATTTTTAGAATTTTTTTTTATCTGAGTTGTTTTAAATTTTTTTTTTTATTTTTTATGGTTAAATCGGTACATCTCGCTCCATTAGATGGTACTTCTGTTGTTGGTTGTTGGGCTAGCGAGTAAGGTACACGTGTAAAAAACATTAGGACTAATAATTCTCATGGCCGAAACATCAACCATATCTACTAGTCCATCGCTACTGCCTACCCTATGATTTAGAGGACCTGCATTTACTAATAAAGAATTTATTCGAAGTAAGTAAAGATTGGGCTAACTCCAAGAAGCTTCAGAGACGAGACTTAGAAAGCAGACAGAGAGATCCCTTGTCGAGGGATGTGTGAGGAAAATGACGGTCAGAATCATGTGTCCGGCCAAAATATTCAGCAAATTGTCCAAATTAGAGTGTTCTGAATATGTGGAAGATGCAACGTATTTTGTCCAGCCACCTTAAAATTTTCATTTTTTTATTCAATTTGTGCAATTTTTATGTACAAAGTCAAGGATAACATTGGCAACACCTCTAAATTGTAGCTTTTCAACTACTTTTATTGGCTTGCATTGGCTGTGATTCATTTATACAGTTAGGATACAAGGTATTTAGGGAATTGATTAGAGATTTTGGTTGGTGTTTATTGCCAAAATATTACATATATGGTGGTCATGGCACTGTATATTTGCTGGAACATTTATGCCTAGCAATTGAAAGTTTATTTGCGATGCATATGCACTGGGGCTGTGAGGCTGAAGTGTTGGCTGACATGTTATGAGTAGCCATTAAAGCCCATTCTCTCTTACTTCTGTGGACAATTTATTAATCAAAACCTTCTGCATGCTGGTGGTCATCGAGGGCAATAGCCTGTTTTGAGATCCCTCTAAATGATTATGCATTTTTGTTATGCTGATAATCTCAAAAGTTATATTGCAAATTTCATCGTGAGTACGGTTAGGGAGATTGTTTGGTTGGGTAGAACTTATGGCATGGTATACATTTGACGGGAAGTGCTAATCTATAAATAATGTGAAAGTTTTTGCACTACATAGTTTGTCATGGGCCGATCCCAAATTTTGGGATAAAAGGTTTAGGTTATTGTTATTGTTTTTTATATAATTTGCTAGGGTCGTTTGAATGTGCTAGCATGCCGTTATTATGAGAAGTTCATACAAACTTAATATATGAAGTACAAAAACAAAATTGAACCAAAGAACGAGCGGAAGCAAAGTATACCTCCAACTATGGATTCTGGCGACTGTAACTCTCTTTCCTGCGCTTCCGGACGAGTTAAAAACCTTTCAAGTTCTCAATTCTCTCTCTAGATGGTGTGTGAGACTAATGAATTGAATTTAGAAACTCTTGTTATGGTTACCCTTATTTATAATGGTTGTGTCATCAATAACTATTATGAAGACTCATACTTGATTACCTTTATGAATGGAATTTGTGGGTGAAAAATCCCTAAATTCCTGGAACAATTTTGCAAGGTATGGGGTGATGGACCACCATTTCTCACATTCTTCCACTTGGTCCATTCACTCGACTTGGTGACTTTATCCAAGCCGAAACTCAATAGAAAAATCACACATGAATCACAACGATAAGTCCTATAAATTAGCGAGTATTGTCTTCTATGCATTACTACGCATGCTACTCCTTATCCTTATGGTAACTGTCTTTATGAATAAACCCTATGTTTATTCGAGATCCATCTTCATGAATTTTTCTCAAAACTGAAATGTGCACATAACCTTACATGAGAAAATTCAATTCGAAGTTTTATTAAAATTGGAATTTAAACTCATATTTACAATATGATTTCTGAATTTAACTGGAGGCATACATTTAGTCATGGGATCAGCAAACATACATTCGGTGCTAACATGTTAGATTACAACCTTATTTTCCAACATACGTTCCCTTATGACTAAATACTTAATATCGATAAACTTATTTCGACTACCACTCTTATTATTTTTAACCAGAATCATCGCAGCCGAATTATCATAAAGTATACTTAATAGTGTCACGTCCCGAACCGGGGTCGTGAGCAGCCGCCCGTTGTCCTAGATGTTGATTACAATTTTACAGAAAATCGAACAGAATTTTCCCATAATTTGGATGTCTCCCATGTACAAATTAACCTGTAAAATGGACATCCATCCTGTCAAATAAATAAATGGGTCATTCCAACCTCACAACAATCAACCACATTCAAATGATATCAACCAAACCACAGTGGACAATCAGGACAATATAAGGCTATCATAAACACTAGCAGTTCTAGCCACAGACCTCTACTGTTATGCCCAACTAGAGCATGAGCAGCCGCCATACTAAGCGA
The DNA here is from genome assembly GCA_037126225.1 of Dillenia turbinata. Lineage (NCBI taxonomy): Eukaryota > Viridiplantae > Streptophyta > Magnoliopsida > Dilleniales > Dilleniaceae > Dillenia > Dillenia turbinata. Next base: position 14,448,311 of record JBAMMX010000017.1, read on the forward strand.
GTCTAAATTTTATATACATATACAACAAATTCCCAAGTAAAAATTTTAAATGCTTACAAGTGTCTCAATGCAAGTGTAATGAACCAATATGAGAGTTTCACAAATAAATGTTCATAATTTACACGGTCATCTCATAAATTATACATGGCCAACTACGGACCTCAAAATCAAGACCTTGCAGGGTTGATAGAAAATACGGACTTCATACTTCAATTTAAATTTAGATCTCACCGTCGTGAATACCCATATTCACCAATACGTTATTAAAGACCTCTAGAGTCTGATGCGTCGTTCTATCACAATAACCCTATCTGAGGGAGGAAGAGAGAGGGGTGAGTATCAAGGAAAATACCCAGTGAGTGAGGGGATTAATATCAAGTATAAATAGTGTGGGCAAACCATTGGAGTGTCAAACAAGATCATTCGTAAACAATAATTCACAATTTGCAGTAAAATATGGAATGTTCAGTAAAATGAAATTATTTAGTCAATCACACGATATCATATATATATGCATCCATTTAAAAATCAAGTATTATTTTAGAGCAAGCCGAAAATGATCCTGGCAAAGGTCAACCATGACCAAGGACAGACACATCGGGAGTTTTATTATGCAAGAATGTTTAAAAGTTACTCTCTATCCCGACGTTGGCCATGAGTTCGCTGGGGCTAGCTCATAATCGTGTATAGGACCCCGCCCGATGCTAGACAGTGGCGACACACACATCCTCCCCCTATGAGGGTTCAACCGGCCGCGCCTATAGCCCTTAGAATGACATTTGCGGATACCTTCTGCAGAAGCGTATCCGGGCATCCCGATGTCACTACAAACGTCCTTCGTAACTACGGAATCCACCAAATAATATCATATCATTTATTAACTAGTAGGCATCCAACCCATATAGTTTATCAAAACATTTCAAATTCGTGTACCAATACATTTCATCAAATCATTTCAAATCAACATACCAATGCAATGGTAGAATAGAAAACATTCTAATTTCTCAAATAATGGCACAATATTAATTCATTTCAAACCATGGATGTATAGTCATCGGAAACATAAATTTACGACACTCCAATAATCACAAAACATATTTGAAATTAGAATCACACGTCGAATGAATGCATATCGAAAGCATGTTTTGTTGAAAACACGGTAAAAATCAAGTTTCACTATTTCATGCCAGAGATTAGGGTCCCACTCACCTTCTAGGGAGGGTGATCACTCCTTATTCTCACAATTAATCCAAATTGACTCCTCGAATCTCCAAAAAGATCAACCTAATCAAATCATCATTATTGTCATCAAATTTTCAAATATCTTTAGGGTTTATCCATTTTCCCTAAATTTGTACAAACCTTAACTTTTCAATTTATGAATACACTTTAATGTCATCAATTGCATTTTATTTATAAATAAATAACATAATCAAAGCCAAGTCTAATTCAACCTAAAACCACTCAAAGTCGGAAATAAGTCTAAAATAAATAAATTTCCTACAAAATAGAAAATTTTTGAAAAAGCATACACTTTTCGATTCACATCCAATTGTTTCAAATCATAAGTCATTTTCAAAGTATGGAAGTCAAATTTTCATAATACTGAGATCGTATTTAGATTGCCTATATGCAGAACAACTTATAATTAAAAGATTACCACAGTCCTTAAACTATAACCATAATTTTTTTGAAACTCTCCTTTAAGTATGCATTTCATTTCATTCCAACCCAAAAATCCTACTATTTTCATGCATATGTCAAATTGAACTCTAATAAAAACTATTCTAATCAACCAAACATGAATCTTTCATCCTCTAACATGCTCCCTTCATATCAATCACTAGACTTAACCTTAACATTCAGGCATAGAATTTCAGGAATTGCATCCCATTCCAATCGAACATACATTTTAAACATCTTACCCTAAATTCATTCAATTAATCGAATGGATCAAAAATCACTCACCTAGGGTTTTTACAGTTCGCTAATCTAACTTCCGTGTGCAACTCAGTTCGAAATCCTACAATATCTCCAAATTGAAGCACATGTGAGCAATTAAATCTAGCCACTTAGAACATTCAAACCCTAGAACTAAAATCAGAAGTCTGTTTTTACCTATGCAGACCCGTGGCCTAGGGTTTTCCTAAATCTGTTGCTCATGTCAGCTTGGGGCTCTGTGAAGGTTGTAGAAGGGAATTACAATGGTGAACTCAGTAGAGGAGCAATAAAGGTTGCAGAGAGGCTCTCGATAGAGGGCAGAGAGCAGTGCACAAATGAGTGAGAGAGTGAGCTCTATGAGCTGTTGTGCGCGGAAGAAAGGAGAGAAACAGAGAGAGAGCTCTCTATTCGTGCGGGAAAAGGGAAGAGGAAGAGAGCGAAAGCTCTGTCCTCGCGCGCGCAGGAGAGAGGAAGAGACTTTGTTCGCACGCAGGAAAGAGAAAGCAGAGAGAGGTAGAGAGAGTAACAGAGGGAGAGATAAAAAGAGAGACGGTGGTGACTATGGTGGTGTGCGGTGGCGGCCGTGGGTGGTGGCGAAAATAGGCGGAGAGAGTAAGAGAATCAGCGAGAGGGGGAGACGGGAGAGACTAAGAGAGGGAATGGGGGAGGGATTAGGGTTTCTAACCCTAATCCCAATTTCGTTTTGGGGACACAACGTTTTGCCCCAAAACGCTGCATCTCCACCCCTTTTTTTTATAATTCAATAAATAATTATATATATATAATTTCACACACACATTTCACTAGATTGCGAATTTTATAAAAATGATATTTATTACGATTTACGGACACGACATTTTAAAATATACCAAAAATTTAAAATTAATACCCCAAAATCAAAAATCAACAAAATTAAATATTTATATATATACATAAACTGAGAAATATTATATATATATATATATATTTCAAGAATAGTACACTAGTACGAGCACTGCAGTGTCGGTATTACAAATAGCTTAGGTACAGAGTTCCAACCACGGAAGCATATGAAATATTAGCCATCTGTTCCCTTTCAAGTTCTGTCATGGGACACTGGTCCAGATTGAATCGGTCACCTTTAACGATAGGAGTTACACTCGGTGAGCGATCCTGCATTCTATATTTCTTAAGAACTTTCTTAATATAGGTTTCTTGAGATAGTCTGAGAACCATATGAAATCTATCTCGATATATTTTAATGCTAATGACATAAGACACATCACCTAAATCTTTCATGGCAAAGTTCTTAGAAGGGAACTGTTTCACCTCATGTAATATCCCTTTATCATTGGTTGCAAGTAGGATATCGTCCACATACAACACTAGGAAGCAAATCTTACTTCCACTAACTTTTTGGTATATACACTGATCCATAATATTTTCTTCAAAACCGAATGAAGAAACTGTCTCATGAAATTTCAAATACCATTGGCGGGAGGTTTGCTTATATCCGTATATGAACCTTTTAAGTTTGCAAACCAAATTCTCACCAGCACTAGAGGAAAATCCTTCTGGTTAACACATGTAAATCTCTTCTTCTAGTTCCTCATTCAAAAATATCGTTTTCACATCTATTTATTGCAACTCCAAGTCAAAATGTGCAACAACTACCAGAATGATGCGGAGAAAATCTTTCTTAGATATTGGAGAAAAAGTTTCCGAGTAATCGATTCTTTCCCTCTGGGTGAACCCCTTAGCAACAAGTCTGGCCTTATATTTTTCAATATTACCAAATGAGTTAGTCTTTGTCTTAAAGAACCATTTGCATCCAATAGGCTTTACCCTATCAGGCAACTCTACAAGATTCCAGACTCCGTTATTTTTTATGGAGTCTATTTCATCTTTTATGGCTTCCAACTATAAACTCGAATCGTTAGAATTAATGGCTTGTGAAAACGACTTAGGGTCGTCCATGACACCAACATTGTAGTCAGACTCTTTGAGGAAGATTACATAATCACTAGGTATTACTGACCTCCTGATCCAAATAGATCTCCTTAATATCGGCTCAACAGTTTCTCTAGGAGAGAGCTGTCCAACTTGACCTATTTCAGTATTAGCAGGTTATGGAATATTTTGATTGTCATCTATAATCAGGTCAACGTCCATAGGTACTGGAGCGATGCTTTGAATGTCAATCATCTTTTCAGTTGAAGTGGAAAGTATACTTGATACATTCCTTTCAGAGACTAAATCTTGAAAGGAATCCCTCTCACTGATCAAGTGATCCTTAAGAAATTTCATGTTTCTTGATTCCACAAATCTAGTATGATAAGATAGACAATAGAATATGTATCTCTTAGACATTTCGGCATATCCAACGAAATACCCATTTATGGTTCTTGGATCCAGTTTCTTTTCCTGTGGATTATAAACCCTTACTTCTGATGGGCATCTCCAAACACGTACATGTCACAAATTAGGTTTCCAACCTTTGAACATTTCAAATGGGGTTTTAGAAATCGCCTTGGTTGGAACCCGATTTAATATGTACACAGCTGTTTTAAGAGTTTCAGTCCACAAGGATTTAGCCAACTTAGAACTAGACATCATACTTTTTACCATGTTCAACAATATCCGATTTCTTCTTTCAGCAACATTATTTTGGTCCGGAGACCCAGACATGGTATATAGGGAAACAATCCTAGTTTCTTGAAGAAATTGAGCAAATGGACCAAGTGCTTGTCCATCATCAATATACCTTCCATAGTACTCTCCACCTCTATCTGATCTCAATATCTTTATTTGTTTACCGCATTGTTTCTCTACTTCTGCCTTGAAAACCTTAAAGGTATCCAACGCCTCATCCTTATGGCGAAGGAGATAAAGATATATATAACGTGAGTAATCATCAATAAAGGTGATGAAATACCTTTGATCATATGAGTTCATATCCAGACAACATATGTTTGTATGAATAATTTCTAACAGATCTGATCTCCTCTTGGCACCTTTCTTTGACTTATTGGACTGTTTACCCTTAATACAGTCCACACAGGCTTCAAAATCATTAAAATCTAGAGTACTAAGTATTTCATCCTTTACCAACTTTTTAATCCTTTCAATGGAGATATGTCCTAATTTCCGGTGCCACAACATAGAGGAATTTTTATTTATGACACACCTTTTCATACCAACATGTGTTGTGTTGTAACATGTATTATCTTGCAGATTAATTCAGTATAGTCCGTCAATTAATAGACCCATACCAACAACATTTGAATGCAAAAGTAATGTCATTATATTATTAAATTGGAAAAACTATCCGAATTGTACAAGTTTTGATACAGAAATTAGATTTCTAGAAAAACTTAGTACATAAAAAATTGTTTCCAACTGCAAGATATGTCCACTAGTCAAAATGAGTTTGCGATCTCCAATAACTTCCACATGCGAGCTCATCTTGTTTCTTGAATAGATGAATTGCTCACGGCCCACTGGTTTTCGCAAGTTTTGCAAACCCTACAATACATTCATAATGTGAATTGAACATCCAGAATCAATCCACCATGTATCATAAGAAGTCTCAGTTATAAGAGATTCATAACATACAAAAGAGATTTCCATACCTTTGACAGTAAGTTATTTCTGAAATTTGGCACAGTCTTTCTTTATGTGTCTCTTCTTTTTACAAAAGAAACATGTGAACTTCTTTTTTACAACTGGGATAGGTCCCTTTACCTTTCCTTTCAGTTTGCTTTTCTTTTCGCCTTTCCTTTCATGACCAAATGTGCACTACTGGTTCCCTTCTTCATTTCCATAAGCAACCTCCATTCTTCTTGCACACATATGGCTATCAATTCATTGATGAACCATTTAACTTTATATGTATTGTAAAAAATTTTGAAGGGACTATAAGGCTGTGGAAAGATGTTCAGAATGTAGTGCACCAGAAAGGATTCAGACATCTTCACCTCAAGATTCTTGAGTTGGGCCACTATATCTCGAATCCGCATGATGTGCTCACGCACACTATGGATAGTGGTTAGTCTCTTTGATGAGAACTTCATGATCAAGGTGCCGGCAAGAGCTTTATCAGACGTCTCAAACTGCTCATCAATTGCCTTAAGAAGAGCACGGATATCATTATACTGATTGACGAAATCGTAGATGCCAACCGATATTTTATCTTTAATGAATATTGTATTGAGGCTATTAGATCACTCCCAGTGCTCATAAAGAGCTTTATCTACTGTAGAGCTAGTATCCGTTATCCTAAGCAGCTCGTCGTGCCTTATAGCATAATCCAAATCTCGTCATCCCAAATTGAGAAATATTTTCTCCTTCCACACCTTGTAGTTCTCACCGTTCAATATGAGAATTTCAATGATTTCAAGGGTTTGTATAGCTGCAACATAAATGCTTACAAACTTTAGTTGAGACTTTAGCATATATTTACCAATGTAAAGTATATAAAATAAATCTCATGACATAGAAATTATTTGTGGGCTAAATTTTTAATTCAGATTAAATTTATTATCTTTTATGAGTAGACTGAGAAAATTACCTAATTTTCTAATGTCTGGGGACTAATTAGGAGAAATCATGCAGAAAATATTTTCCTGAATTAGAGCTTCTCTACTGGCGTACAAGACATCACTCGTGCACCAGGAAAGTCCCCAGGTAGGTGATGGGTCATATGGAATCATTTAATAACTAGCCAGCCTTAAACTTATTCCCATCTTGTTGACAATACGATCTGTCGAATTAGAAAAATCTTGTAGAAGAAAGCTCTAAAGTCAGGTAGACTATCCACACAACTAGGTTATCCAGTCTTGTCATCTGATCCTGATTAATTATTTTAATGCGACAAAAATTTCTGTGGGATAACATTTGTCACATAAAAATAAATAATCATAAATAATATTCTTTACTTTATGTGGTCAAAACCATCCCAATGCATAATTTCTTTCATATTAGGGTTGCTGTGGTCATACCCTAATAATCAGAAATCATACGAACCATAAGAATTTTTTTAAAATTTTATGTAGACTTTAACTTTTATTTTGCATGCGTTTTTATATGCTAAAACCATACAAAAATTAATTTATACAAAATTATAAAGTTCCAACGATTTTATAATTTTATACGGGTCTTAACCTTTATTTTGTATAACCCTCAATGTGGAAAAAGCCATATAAAACTAATTTATGCAAAATGCACAATTTTTCCATTTATAGCTCAATATACAAAAAATTTAATTTTAAATTCAAAAAATGGCCCAAATATGAATTTAAAATTAAAAACTAATTTTCCAATTTTTAGAATTTTTCTGAAATTTCCAGACTTTTTCGGAATTTGTTTTTTTTTTTTTTTTTATAAGTCTAAAGGACTAATCTGTAACATTTCAAAAGTTTTTGAGACCATTCTGTAACATGTCAAGGTTTATCGGGTTTTTCTAAAAGAGCTAGGGACCAATGTGTAACAGTTTAAAATTTTGTGAGTTTAAGAAAGGTTTTTGGGACCGGATTGCAGCAGATTAAAAATATTTTAGACAATTTCATAATTACAAAAAACTTTCAGGCAGAACCGTAATTTTAGAAAAATACAGACCAAAATGAAGTCATTTTGGTCTGCCACCTGGATGGACCCCGAGGGTCCCAACCTGGATCCGGCAGGTCTATATGCCGGAAAATGGCTAGAAAACTCATTTTTTTTTCCGAAAATATGGAATCACTCAACATGTACAAATCATTTCCAATATCAAAATACCAAATTTTCTTCAAATTTGGACTATTTTTTTTTTAAAAAATTCAGAACCCAAAAAATTGAAAAATTCATTGGAAAATGCAGATAAAGATTCTAATAACTCTAATACCAAATGTGAAAAGTTTATGCAAGCTTAATGTATGAATTACAAAACAAAATTGAACAAAAAAACGAGCGGAAGCAAAGTATATCTCCAGCCATAGATTCCAGCGATTGTAATTCTCTTTCCGGCGCTTCCAGACATGCAAGAAGTCTTCTAATCTTCAATTCTCTCTTTAAATGGTATGTGTGACTAACGAATTGAGTTTATGTATTGTAACTATGATTGTCCCTATTTATAATAGTTATACCATTAACAATCATTATGAAGACCCATGCTTGGTTACCTTTATAAATCGAATTGGTGGACGAAAATTTCTTAAATTCTTGGAATAATTTTGCAGCTTATGGGTGATAGACCACCATTTCTCACAGTTATCACAGACAATGTGCTGTCTTTATCTGGGTCACCTGCCAATTTTCAAGTTTATTACGCCCTTCTAAAGCCTCATGAGAGAACTATGGCTCTTGCACTCGATAAATAATGAAGGAGCCCAATTGTTCAGGTAATTGTACTATTTTATCTGTGTCATTGGTGTATATTTTAAGGAACTGGAAACCATTTTCTTCTCTGTTCGGGTCAAGCCTAGCCGCAATAAATTGGGGATCCGGGGGACTTTACACCATGTAGGTCAATCCATCAATAAGCAATAACTCAATTAGTTTTATTTTCTTTCTTTTAAACATGTGGAATTAGAATCTCTCCTATCTTATAAAAAAAATCATGTTGGTCAATCCAAGAAATGTTTCCAAATTATCATTTCTATCCCTTATAAAATTATTGCTGACCTTTATGCCTCAAGCACGTAGCATATAGAGTAAAAAAAAAATTACCTCTCTACCATATAGTTGCAGTAGGTAAAACCATAACATGATTTCAATTCAATTTTTGGAACTAGTCTTTTTATTTTTTAATAAAAAGAAAGTAAAACCATCGACATTTTCATATTCCTCACATTGAAACCATGCATTTAGTGGGATGATTTTGTCTATAAATCTACAAACTGTGGTGTCGAGTAAAAAAATTGGCATGTTTTGTGTTCTCTCAGATTCTATCAGCTAGACCTTGTGTGCTGGAACTTTGCTTATTATTCTCCTTTGTGCCGATCATATTTTCATTTAGCAGGGTTTGCTTCTCAAACACGAAGAAATTCTTATACATGGTAGTAGCTCATATTTATAGAATACGCCAAATGCTAGATTCCATATCCTCAATGAACTCTCGTCTCTGTACATATACATATGTAATCTGAGGCTCTGCAAGCAATACATTTGGTTTCCATAAAACCCGCAAATGTTTTTCCCCGACTATTGTGATTGGCAAAGGACCAGGGAAGGTTTCAAAATAATAGGCACCATTGGTGACCCACTGATGCATGCTTTAAATAATCTGGTAAACAATTTTAGGAATTCACAGGAGTTTAAGATCCATCAAACCAGGTTGAAACTGAACAACATTCAAAATTTAGTACTTTGTTACCACAGAGATCTTAAATTTATATAAATGACTTGTCTAACATACTGTATTTTTTGAGTACGTATAATTTACAAATTATTTTATATTTTTCGATATATATTTATTCGGAAGATTAAAGAATAGAAGGTCATTCCACTAAATATGACTTACACTAATGCTGGAGTTATGAAAATGTGACATTGAAAAGCTAGAGTGCTTGAAAACTGGTAGTCATTGATTGAATTCAGTTCAGCTCTAAATCACTTAGCTGAAAGGGGTCTAGTCTGCTCCTCTCTTTTCATTTTTTTTTTTTTATAGATTTAATATTTCATTTTATTTTACTCTATCTATAATAAATTTAAATTAAAAATTATATAAATTTTATCAACATTAAATAATTAATATTAAAAAATTATTTGAGGATCTAAAACCGGGTCTTAATTATTTAGTTGTCAAATGAAAAACTCTATAGGAAAATGTATATAGCTTATGGAGTCGTGCAAGTAAAATATATAATTATATCCAATATATGTAGTCTAAATACGTGAAAATTTGAACTAAGTTATATTTCGAGTTTATATATATTAGATTTTTTATTTCATTTTTAATGATTTCATGGTTATTGAGCATATTTAATAATTATTGATTCATCGGAGCTAATGCAGGGAGTCTGGTTGGACAATTCAAACACAGAGGCATGGAAAATATATATTAAAATGGTTCATAGGTCAAACAATTAAGCATTCAAGAATGATAGGGTTAAGTCCAATAATGTCACAATCAAAATAGGTTGTGCTGACAGGTCAGCAATCAATCTAATAAGTAAAAGTGTTAAATCGTTTAATTAAATTTTAGATTTAAAATTTGAGAATGAAAAAAATTTTATTGGAAGAGTTCTTCTTAATTTGGACCTAACATCACTTGAATCGAATTAATCAAAATATGATTTTAACTACTGATTGATTATACAGAAAAAGAATTATGCTGAATTCTTTAATTATCTTATGGGAAGAAAAATTATTATCTTATAGCTTGAATTTAAATTCTATTAGTAAGACTTTGTCCAATATAGTCACATATTAGGTATGTATTAATGTATATTAATTTAAGTTAAAGTCTTCACTTAGAAAATTTATTATGCTTACGTAGTCTAGAATACAGAAATAATTGGTAATTATCGAACCAAATTATCATTTTATTTGAATATGGGTCGAGTGATATCCAACTATTTTAGTGTGCAGACCTGGTAGCATAGATCAAACCAATCAGGTTAATAGAGGATTGGTCCTTGTTGAGTTTATTTTCGAAAGCTGAAACCAGTTTTATTTAAGGTTAAATACAATTTACAATAGAGATTACAAAAAATATTTAACTTTTACTTGCAAAATTTTATATATATTTTTTTATTTTTTATTTTAATAACCCAATTTTATTATTAAAAAATTAAAATAATTTGAGATTTTTCAAATAAAGTCTCAAGATAGACCCGGCAAAGGGAAGATAGATCTTACCTACGGACCATTCGTACTCGGATACCATGAGGGCCAGAAGCAAGAAAAATAGCTTGGGGCATTTTATGATAATATTAGTTTTTAACAATTATATTAATTCACAGGTATCAAATTTTACATTATTGAGAAAAAAGCATTATTTTTTTATTAATTTTTCTCTTAAAATTAAAGTAACCCTTAAAAAGATATAAAAAACTGATGTAAAACCCATTAACTATAAATATTGAAAAAGTGCCCATGAAGTTTTAAATTTTATATTTTATAGCCCAAAAATTTACACTATTTAATTAACTATTATTTTTTGAATATAAAAAGATAAATTTAAGGAATACATATAATAACTCAAATTATATGCACAAATATGTATACATATTCTCATTTATGTGTAGACTTCTTAATAAAAGAGCAGAAATATTTTAAATTGTTTATATAAACGGTGAATGTGGGTTTTACCTCTATAGATTCTAGCTCCTTCTACTCGAACAAGTGCTCCGAATGATGAATTGAAACCTATAAAAAATCATTGGAGGATACTCCGACATGGGAGAGTCTAACGCTTAAATCAGAAAAAACAGTTTTCGAGAGAAATGAAATAGACTGAGCAGCAGAGGACGAGGATCAGAACCCTGTGGCTTGTGTGTCAAGTGTATTGTAATCAGAGAGCATATTTGAGATGTGGCGTGTAGGATGCTTTTATAGGTCGACCGCCTGTGAGTCATGTGTATTCATGATGTTACAACTCTAGTTTTCTTGGGATTTGTCAGGAAATATCAGAACTCTTTAGTCAAATATTTTCAAGAGATCTAAACTCTTTATCTCTTAAGAAACTAAAAGAAACGAGGGGATTATTTCTTTATCGATTAGATTTCGAAGGTTTTCTTCCTTATCTAAGAGTAATAGCTTGAAACTAAATAGAAAGCAAATTTTAATATGAATTTTAGTCGAATAATACCTCTGACTGATGGGCCCCTTGTGAAAGTTACCGGTTGCCTGCCGAAGAGGAAGTGTCATCTTGAGTTTACCGAATGCCTTCGAAGATTGTGGACCGATTAGATCACTATCGATAGATATTATACAAAGTGTTGGGCCACGTCTGCCCTTCGGGGAGATAGATCCTCGCTGATTGACATGTCTAGGTACGAAATACTTGTTGGACCGTGGGCTCACGGGACTAAATGTTATCATAACGGGCCTTTGGGTTAAGTCTCATCATTTACTCCTAACTCATGGTGTCGTTTCGTAAGAAAGGCACCATGAGTCATGACGTCACAGAGTGGAAGCTAGAAAGATACAAAACTTTTAATACGATACGTGTTACTTTGATCCTTGCGAATTGTCTTCAGTACGCTTGAAGGTGCGTGATGTTAGAACGGACTGAGAATGGTTGCGTTTTTTCTCTCAATCATTTCACCTTTCGAGTACATTAATATGTTGAACTCTTGAATAAGTGATTATGAAATAAATGTTTCGTGAGAAGTTAGAGGGATTAAAGCCCTTCATTCACTGCGCACGTTTCTCATCGAACTATTTCATCTGCCAAAGGTAGCAAAGATCACGCATTTTTTGCTATAAATAGGCGTCGCTTGATTCAGTATTGTTTTAGGAAGATTTTGTATGTTATCGCCTTTGTGAGTTCTTTTTGCTAAGAATCTGCTATTCTAAGAAATTTTTCGATGATGGGTCTTGAACCACAAGACTCGGTAGTATCGAATACTTTTGCCGATGAGAGGCTCCATCAAGAATGGGATTGTTGATGCGAGGTCCCATTATACCATCTGGTATTCAAACGTCGGGATGGGTTCTGTCGCGGTTCTCGTTGGGGTTTTGAACCTCAGAGGGGGGTTTCAAAACAAGTCCCTGCTTTAGGTTGAGTTCGTCGTCTGACTTGTATTTTCCCGAGTCAAGCAATTAAGGGAGTCGGGAGGTGATGAGAGACCATACATGGCAGAGAATTTGAAACCTAATGCATTCTCACAATTTTTTTGTAACCTTCTCATATCCTCCTCTACTTATTTTTTGCAGTTTTCTTCTCCCTGTTTGGCTACGAAAAATTTTGAAATTCTTTCTTCTGTTTTCTCTTTTTACTGTTTTTGTACTCTCCAGTTCTGTCGATTGTTCGTGATTTAATGGCAATTTTGTCTGGAGATAATACTATAGATTTTCTACATATTCCTTTCGATCTGACTCAGGGACTTGTAAACCGTGTTTGTCTATGTGACCTGATTGTACTTATTATATGGAAATAAAAGAAGAGTTTTATTTTACTTACTTGTCGATCATTGTCTCTTGCTAGACTTCCATTATTTGAGTTTGAATGAATGATGTAATCGGCGAAATAATCGTTTGATGGGCTTGTCAGGTAATGTCTTGTTTTATGAATGTCATTTGCGAAGGAAATATTTTCTCGCTTGATTGTTTAACCCTCTTGATGGGGAGATATATCCTTTATTTTGTTTGTTTGAAATCAACTGGTAGGATGGGTCGTATCTACCCATCTGAGAGTTTTGTCTCTTACTGATGACACGCCTTATACGTTAGGAACCAATCGATAAGAACTAACTGATGGAATGGGTCGTGTCTATCCGTTTGGGAGTTATATTCCTTATTAACGACACACAACGTTCGATAGAAGCTAATCGATGGAATGGGTCAGTTTACCTGTCTGGGAGTTATATCCCTTAATAACGATATGCAACGTTCTATTGAAACCAACCGATAGAATGGACTGTGTCTACCCGTCCGGGAGTTATATCCCTTATTGATGACACGCAACGTTTGATAGAACCCAACCGATAAGAACTAATTGATGGAATAAATAGAATGGAAAAGTATAAAAACCTTACTGGATAAGAGACTCTTATGATCAATGGAGATGATTAGGCTTACAGATAGTAGATGCTCAAATTTTTTGAGTTCCAAGTCTTGGGCACAGTCGAGCCATTTAGATTGTTAAGACAATAAGTCTCCGGGCGAACTATGAAGCGTATCTGATAGGGGTCTTCCCAATTGGGTGCAAGCTTTCCCCTAGGTAGAGATTGACCGATAGCCTCCACTTTCCTTAGGACTAGTTCGCCTGGTCTGAACGTTTTGTTTCTGACCCTTCTTTTGTAATACTAAGCCATTTGTTGCTGATACGCAACCATTCAAACAGATGTAGATTCCTATAGTTCTAGGAGCAAATCTAATCGTTCTCGCAAGGTAGGTTCGTTTCGTGTTGTATTGTATGTCTAACCAGAGCGAGTGAATTTCTATCTCCACTGATATGACGGTCTCACTTCTATATGTTTGGCTGAATGGTGTTTCGCCGGTTGCCCTTCGAGGTGTAGTACGATATGACTAGAGGATGCTATAAAGGTATAGTGCGGTATGACCAGAGGATGCTATAAAGTTCTTCTATCCATTTCCCCTTAGTTTCATCCAATGTTGTCTTTTACACTTGTAAGATCATTCTATTCGTTATTTCAATGAGTTCATTGGTTTGTGGATGAGTGACCGATGAAAACAGATGGTAGATTTCCAATTTGTTGCAGAACTCTTGGAAACTCTTGTTGTCAAATTGCTTCCCGTTGTCGGTGATGAGAACGTGGGGTATTCTGAATTTGGTGATGATGTGAGTCCTTAAAAATGACTGAGCTTTGGCTGCTGTTATCTAGACTAGTGGTTCGACTTCCACTCACTTGGTGAAATAGTCGATAGCCACTATGAGAAACTATCACTGCTCTATGGCTAGAGGGAATGGTCCAAGAATGTCTATTCCCCACTGAGCGAACAGTCAGGGACTTGCCATGGGACTGAACTTGGTGGAAAGTAGTTAAGGTACCGAAGAGAAATGTTGGCACTTATCACACCACTTGACATAGTTGTCTGAGTCGGTTTTCATGGTTGGCCAGAGGTATCATTGACGTAGGGCCTTGTGAACTAGATTTTGAGCCCCCCAAATGGCTGCTGCATATTCCTTCGTGAATCTGTTGAAGGACATAGTCTCATTCTTTAGGGGTTAGACACCTCAGGTATGGATTAGCGAAGGATTTTTGGAATAGACTCCTGTTAATGATTGTGTAATGAGCAGCCTTTCGTTTCACCTTTACTGCCTCCAATGGCGAATCCGGTAGGCGATCATGCTTTAGATACACTTCTATGGGACTTTCCAGCTAAGGGGTCGGTTTGCTACAAGGATCCTTTCGGATTCGTCGATGCTGGGGCGTGACAGACTTTTGATATAGACTGTTCAACTAGAGGCGATCGAGTTTAAACTGGCCAATCTAGATAGTGTGTCCGCTTGTGTGTTTTCTGATCGAGAGATTTGTTGTATGTCCACTTTTTCTAACATGCTCATCCTTTCGCATAGCTTGATCAAGTGTTTAGCTATGATTGGATCTTTAGTTTTATAGACTCCTTCGATCTGCTTGACAACTAACTAGTTATCAGTGAACACTCGAATGCTTCGAGCCCCTAAGGACATCACGATTCGAAATTTTGTCAGCAAAGTTTCGTACTCTGCTTGATTATTTGTAGCCCTGAAGTATGAAGGGTGTATTCGGCCTTAAAATCATCTAGACCCATCAGTATGAGTCTGGTAGCACTTCCTGAGGAGTTCAATGAACCATCAACATATAACGTTCAATCCGGTAGTGACCATTTTTCATGGCTACCGATAGGCTCATGTTCAGTTGGAACCGGTAGGGTACATTTGAGGATGAAGTTTGTTAGGGCTTGGCCTTTGATTGTAGGTCTCGGTTGGTACCGAATGTTGAACTCACCCACCTCCATGCTCCATTTGATGAGATAACTAGAGGTATCTCTTTTTTGAAGGATTTGTTTCAGTGGCTAATCGTTGAGCACCATGATGGTATGAGCCTGAAAGTATGGCCGAAGTCGCCTAGCCGAGACGACTAAAGCGTAAGCTATCTTTTCAATCGATTGATAGTTGATTTCGGATTCTTTTAGTATTCGGTTGATATAGTAGACTAACTTTTGTACGGTTGACTCATGTCTCAGAATGACAAAGAAAAGTGTCCAGTTAGAGATAGAGAGGTATAGGTATAGTTTATCACAAGGAATAGGACGAGAGAGCAGTGGGGCGATGAGGTATTTCTTAAGTTGCTTGAAGACCATTTGGCACTCGGGCATCCATGCAAATTTCTAAGATCTCTTCAAAGCATCAAAGATGAGTTTGTACTTTTCCTCTACCTTCGATATGAATTGACTTAGGACTAATATTCTACCGGTAAGACATTATACCTCTTTTAATATTTATGGTGGTGACATGTTTAGTATGACTTGTATCTTTTTGGGGTTCGCATCGATTCCTTGATTGGTAATCAAAAAATCTAAGAACTTTTTGGATGTGATTCCAAAGTTACACTTTGCAGGGTTGAGCCGCATATTGTAACGCTCCAGTATTTGAAAAGTTTCTTTGAGATTGGCAACATGGGTATCCAAACAGGTGCTTTTGACGAGCATGTTATCAACGTATACTTTCACGTTTCTGCCAAGTTGGTCCTTGAAGACCTTGTTAACCAACTGTTAAAAAGTTACTCCGGCATTCGTCAAGCCAAATGGAATGACTCGATAGCAGTACATGCCAAACTCTATGATGAAACTCGTCTTTTCCTTGTCTTCTGACACTATTCGTATTTGATTATAGCCAGAATAGGCATCTATGAAAGTCAAAAGTTGGTGACATGAGAAGTTGTCTACAAACTTATCAATGTTGGGGAGCGGATAGTTGTCCTTCGGACACACCTTGTTGAGACCGGTGAACTTTACACACATCGTTCATTTGTTGTTAGCCTTTTTCACTAGGACCATATTGGTAACCAATCAGGGTACTTAACTTTGTGGATAAATTCGGCTGTTAACAGATTCTGGACTTCTTCCTGTATGACGCATTGGCATTCTAGAGCGAACATTCTCTTCTTTTGTTTGACTGGTTTATATCTAGTGTTGATTGTTAACTTGTGGACTATAATTGAATGGTGAATACCTAGTATGTCTTCAAGGGATCAAGTAAAGACTTTTGAATGTCGACATAGACAATCGATAATTACTTTTCACAGATATACTGCCAGATTAGCCCAGACTCGAATGGTCTGGCTTGGATCATCGGTTAGAGGAATTTTAATTACTTCTTCTGCAAATTCAGGCTTAGTCATTGATTTTACATCATCCCTAAACTCTGGGGTATCAATTGGAAAGTTTCCTTATTCACCTTCGACTACGAAGAGAGCGTGAGGATCGGGGTCACTATGAAGAATAGCGATTCCTTTTGATATTCTAAACTTGATCTTAATTTGTTTCGTGCTGGGTAGTGTCTCTAGTTTGTTCAGACTAGGGCGACTGAGAATAACATTGTAATGTGAAAATACCTTCACCACATGGAATATAAGTTTAACGGTTGCATGATTGATGAGAGTTCATAGCGTTACAGTGAGAGAGATAACACATTCTAGATAGATGAACTTATTAGAGAGTCCCTTGAGAGACCCAGTGGGAGGTTGAAGATGAGATGAGTTAAAACTCATTCGTTGGAAGGCGTCCTAAGTGAGGAGGTCACAATCCACTTCTTGATCAATAAGGACTCTCTTAATAACGTAAGATTCCATTTTGATGGTGATGATTAAAGGGTCGTTGCAACTAGGATTGACTCTGATTAGGTCGTCATCGTGGAAGCTAATAATTGGACTTTTTCTCTTGACGGATGCCATGTTTAGAGTAGTAATGAAAGATGAATGGTATATTTGTCCAAAGAGTCAATCTGGTTCCTACAGACGGTGCCAATCTGTTAGAAGTAGATTTTGACTCTGTAGATCCCTACTCCTTTGACTTAAATGAGTGCTCCGAATGATGAATTTAAACCTGTAAAAGACCGTCAGAGGGTGCTCCAATGGGGAAAACTCTGACACTCAAGTCAAAAAGAGTGATTTTTGAGAGAAATAAAATAGATTAAGCAGGATAGAGTTGAAGATCAGAACCCTATGGCTTATATGTCGAGTATATTATAATTAGAGGGCGTACCTGGGATATGGCATGCAGGATGCTTTTATAGGTTGGTCGCTTGTGAGTCGTGTATATTTGGGATATTACAACCCTAGTTTCCTTATGAATTTGTCTAGAAATTTCGAGACTCCTTAGTCAAATATTCTCAAGAGATCTAAGCTCTTTATCTCTTAGAAAACTGAACGAAAACGGGGAGATTATTTCCTTATCGATTAGATTTCAAAGGTTTCCTTCCTTATCTAGGAGTTATAGCTTAAAACCGAATAGAAAGCAAATGTCAGTATAAGTCTTATTCGAATAATACCTCTGACAGATGAGCCCCTTGTCAAAGTTACCGATTGCCTGCCGACGAGGAAGTGTCATCTTGAGCTTATTGAATGCCTTCAAAAACTGCAGACCGATTAGGTCCCTACCGATAAATATTATACAAAGTGTTGGGCCGCGTCTGCCTTTTGGGGAGATAGATCCTTACTGATTGACACGTCTGGGTGCGAAATGCTTGTTGGACCGTGGGCTTATGAGACTAAATGTTACCATAATGGGCCTTTGGGTTAGGTTCCATCAATAAATAATATTTTTGTTATTTTTTTTTACGTTGATATTTGATGGTACATAGTCAAAATGGTCCGAATCATACTGGACTCGAAACTAACCTTTAACTTGTCGAACGGTTCACGATAGCTGTTGTCAATGAGGTCGACATCCACCTGATTGGTCAACCGTCTTGCTAATCTAAAGGTCCACACATTCTCGGTACCTATCGGTCAGGTTCTGCTCGATGGTCAACTGTATGGCCTTAACCCCTCCTTGGTGCTTTGTGATTGTTATTCAATCTGCTAAGCTAATAATTACTCTTCCCTAAATCATGGAGAGAATTTATGTAAATGGAAAAAAGATCAACAATCATAGCCGATAAGGAAAAGAAGTCCCGTGACAATCTAGACTTTCCAAACCGCTAAGAGTTCAAAATCTTTAAGAATCCTACATTATGATTTTTCAAGATCTCGGGACACTCTTATAAGAAAACTAAAATTTCAAGGCCCTGTATGCACACAACTCTCTTATACGGAGACTTTAAATATATATATCACTAAGTTAATCAGCCAAGTATGAGCTCTTTGTTACGCCTCGATCCTCATATCGAGCACGCAACAACCGCCGCGTTGTCTCAGTATACGGGCAGAATCTCCTCATATATTGGGACTCCACAAGGCAATATTACTGAACGATAAATCTTCCAATACACAAATCCATTAAGATAAGAAAATCATGAAACAATACACACGTAAAGAACCCATCTGGTCCATCACTGTACACACAAACATGCATCGGTACACATTTGGGAAGGGGTTCCTGTACACGCATGCATGCAGTGTGGTCATCCCAGCTAATCCAGAATTCTCAGTACAAATAAAGCATTCAAAATAAAAGAAGTCCCAAATCATAGTCGCAGGATTTTACTAATACTTGTCTGAAGAAAATAAGCCTGCATCAGTAAAGTTCAAACGGTATGAGATATACAGAATTTCATAATACCAAAAGTAACTATCGAAATTTAACATTTCAATCCAAATGTCGTTGTACAAGATAAAACATTTTTCAAAAATAGTTCAATCTAAATAATGAAATCCCAAATCATAATCGTCGGCTTTTACCAATACTTGCCGAAGAACTCAACTAGTATCAGTAAAATCCGCCCGGTATGAAATATACAGAACTTCCTTTCCAGGGTTCTATGATCTACAATTCCCAAAAACCCTATACTACTAAATACCTATGCAAATCAGCAAAATATCTTTTGCAAGCTCCAACGTCCAGTCTCCGAATTAAGAATTCTTTGAAAAATATGGAAAGAGAGGTGAGTACTGGGAATACTCAGTGAATGGAGTGCAATGCTGTGATTGTGTCCAAAAATGAAGGGTAAATGTGGGGCAGTCAAAGCATATCTCATAAACAACACTTTATATATGTAAAAGTATTTTCCATAAATCAAACAATTCGCAATACATGCATCCACATCAATCATTCGTTTAGAAAATCATAGGATCCCATCGAAAACACTTCTATCTTAGGTTTGGCCGAACTCAGACGAAAGCCTGCCAAGGATTTTTCAATCCACTGTTTCAAAATATACCCTATTCCTTGGCGTTGGCTCGTACTTCATCGGGGTGCAAACCAAATATAGTATGACTTCGGCAGAGGGAGGGACGTCTAACTCCCCTACACATCCAATCCCAACCACGTTACCTCATCGGGTTGCTCCGTGGTGGGCATGACTATAGCCATTAACTACCAGCACCCTTCATTTCTCAAACATTCCATTTCACAAATCATGTGCCATAATTTCCAACAAATAATCATCAATTTCATGTCATAGCAATTCATAAAACAATATCAAATAACATATGACACACATGCATTAATAAACACAATGGATGCATTCATACATCACATTTCAGTTCAGACATCCCACAATTACAAAACAATTTATATAAAACATGCAAAAATATTTCAAAATCATTTATAAAATAATTTTAAAACAAGTTACTCATTTATGAATACAATGAACCATCCACTCACCTCTAGAGAGGGTATTCACTCTCAATTCATCAATCTAATCCGAATTGATTCCTTTCAAGTCTCCAAAAGGTTAACCTAGACCAATCATCATAATTTATCATCAAATAAGGTCCCATCAAAGGGTTTTCAATTGTTTCCTAATTTAATATAGCCTTAATTTGTACATCCACAAATTCTAAACTCTCATTTTATCAATCTAAGATTATTTGCCTAATTTTCTTCCTAGTTTACATAATCATAATATTTTTCATGCACATTTTAAATCAAACTTTAAGGTAAGCTTTTCTAATCAACCTAACAAGATTCTATTATCCTCTAACATGTCTTCTCATACTAGACAACCTAATTTCCTATAAAAGTTTAGACTTAACTCTAATAATCACATATAGAATTTCAGCAATGCATCTTATTCAAATTCTACACATTTTCAGAATATATATAAAGCTCTCATCCTAAATTCAGCTTAAATTCATTCAATATTGAAGGGATTAGAAATTCCCTCACCTAGGGTTTTCACAGCTCGCAGACCTAACTTTCGTGCGACTACAACTCAGTTCGGAATCCTGCAATGCTTCCAAATCGAAGCAAAGTTCAGAAATTTAAGCTTAATCACTATGAAAATCAAAATTCTAGAGCTATAGGTTAGAACTTTCACCCTTACCTGTGTAGGAGATGAGTGCAGGCAGTCTAGGGTGTTTGAAGGATCCACTGGGCATCGGTTTGGGGCTTCAACAGAAGGGAAGTGCTCACAGCAGTACTGCGCAAGCGAGCAAGGGAGGGAGAGAGTGAGAGCTCTACTGTTGCGCGTGGGAGAGAGGAAGAGAGAGTTCTGTTCGCACGCGGGAGAGAGAGAAAGGGAAAGAGAGAGAAGAAGAAGATAGAAACAGAGAGAGAAGGGCGGCCGTGTGCGATGGAGCTCGCCGGCGAGTGAGAGGGAGACGCGGCGGAGGAGGAAGGCAGAGAGAGGAGGAGAAACAGAGAGAGAGTGAGTGACGAGCGAGTGAGAGAGAGATAGGAAAGAGAGAGAGTAAATTAGGGTTTGTAACCCTAATTGATTTGGGGGAAGGGCAGTGTAGCGTTTTGGCCAAAACGCTGTGCTTCCTTCCTTCTTCTTTTTAATATATATATAAATTAATTAATTAATAAATAAATAAATAAATAAATATCCACATATATACTTATATACCCACTTTTCACTAAATTTTAAATTTCATAAAAAAAAAAATGGGGTTCACTACGAATCGAGGATACGACATTTAAAATATACTAAAAATTCCAATTTAATACCTTAAAATCAAAAATCAATAAAATTTAAAATTTTTCTTTTATAATTATCACGATATTTACATAACATCTCTAACATCGAATTTTTGGTGTTACACTCTTGACTTACACATAACACACAAAGTCATACTAAACTTTCTTTCAGTCTGTTTCTCTCTCTTTTTTTAAAAATCGCTCTCTAACTTGGGTATCGGAGTCTCTCCCGCCGGAGCACCTTCTAATGGTTTTTGGTAAGTCTCATCGATCAAGACCATCAAATGACTAAGCAATTCTATTCAAGTTAGCAGAGCTATTATTTGTGGAGTTAAAATCACTTCCAACAGATTGGCGCCGTTCATGGGAACATAGAGATTTCCTAACCAAACTGATTCGCATCATCATCTTCTTTTCCTTTTCCATCATGACTTCAGTCAAGAGAAAGAGGGTGGTCATCGGATTTGATAACGATGACTTAACGGGGGTTAACATAAACCAAAACAACCCCCTAATCATCACTACAGGAATAGAGTCTTACCTCGTTAAAAGGACTTTTATAGATCAAGGAGTGGATCGCGACATTCTCCTATGGGATACCTTTCAGTGAATGGGTTTCACCCCGTCCCATCTCCAACCCTTCGACCAACTTATCAGAGGGCTCGCTTATGAATACATATATTCAAAAGGTACAATCTCATTCATCATAAGCTTGGAGATGCCTCCTCACCACGCTACTACCAAGACCACTTTTTATGTGTTAAAACTTCAATCCCCCTATAACGCCATTCTGGGTCATCCTAGCCTAGACGATCTTAAAGTATTACCCAACACTAGACACATGAAGGTCAAATATAGGACGTCTTTGGGGATTGCCCCCCGATCTATCGACCATCCCTATATCGAGGGAAGAAGGAGAAGTCCTGACAGTAAACACCATGGAACTTAGAGATAACACCGAATAGTAGTCTAAATCTCAACTTGGAGAATAAGTAATTGAAATCCCCATCACGGACATGTCCAGTTAGATCGTCCAAGTGGGAGCCCATTTGCCAGAATCTCTTCAGAAGGTAATCATAGATTGTCTGTGACAGCATTCTAAAGCTTTTACATGGTTATCCGAAGATATGCTTGGTATCCACCCATCGGTCATAGTCCACAAATTGACTGTAGACCCCAATTGTAAGCCAGTTAAGTAAAAGAAAATGGTGTTTGCGCAAGAATGCCAATGTGCAATATGAGAAGAAGTTTATAATCTCTTGTCCTTGGGGTTCGTCCAAGAGGTAGAATACTCCAAATAGTTGGCCAATTTAGTCATGGTTAAGAAGACTAACGATAAGTGGAGAATGTGTGTGGACTTTAACAACCTCAGTAAGGCGTGTTCAAAGAATAGCCATCTGCTCCCCAATATCAACAAGTTAGTCGACAATTCATTAAGTCATCAACTCTTGAGTTTTATAGATGCATACTTTGGGTACAATCAGATACGTATGGCCCCAGAGAATGAAGAAAAAATTAGTTTCATTATGGAATTCGGCACCTATTGCTATAAGATCATGTCATTTGGCCTTAAGAATGATGGGTTAATCTTCCAATGCTTGGTCAACAAAGTTTTTGGCGAACAGCTTGATAGGAATGTGGAGGCCTACATCGATGACATGTTTGTCAAAAGTGTTAATATCGAGGGTTACATCACAGATCTATAAGAGACATTCTAAATGCTAGAGCGATACGATTTGAGACTCAATCCAGCGAAGTGTACGTTTGGAATCACATCCAGGAAATTTCTGGGTTTCCTAGTTATCAATCGAGAAACCGAGGCAAATCCAGAGAAAATTCAAGCCATACTTGACATGGCACTATTGAGGATAGTAAAGGACATGAAGAGCCTCATCGATAGAATTACAGCTCTGAACCGATTCATGTCGAAAGTGGGAGAGAAGTATAAGACATTCTACAACGCTCTAAAAAAGTCCTAGAAATTCACATAGATGCCCGAGTGCCAAGTCACGTTCGAATGATTAAAAGGATCTCTCATGTCACCCCCACTCCTCTCCCGACCGGTCCTGGTGAGAGACTCTACCTTATCTCTCTATTTCTGACTAAGTATTTTGCTTGTCCTTGTTAGATAGGAATCCACCGTACAGAAGCCGGTATACTAGATCAACTGCATACTCCATAAATCTGAGGTCAAATATCAACCCATTGAAAAGATAATGTTCATCGTAGTCGTCATAGTCAGACACCTCCACCCATACTTCTAAGCTCATACCATCGTTATGTTGACCAACTAACCTCTAAAGTAGATCTTGTGAAAGAGAGACACTTCGGATCAACTTAAAAAATGGAATATCAAACTAGACAAGTTCGACATCGAGTACCAACTGAGGCTGGCCATCAAAAGCCAAGCCCTTGCGAACTTTATTCTCGAGTGCACATTTGAGATGCCTATCAAACAAGCCCCTACTAACGACCATGAAGAATACTCACAACCTGAATAAACCCTTTATGTTGACAGGTCATCTAACTCCTCAGGAAACAGGACTGGACTTATTTTAGTGGGACCAGATAATTTCAAAGCCAAGTATGTCCTATATTTCAACTTTCGAGCAACCAACAATAAGGTTGAATACAAAGCTTTTCTGACCGGATTGCAGATCGCAGTCTCATTGAGGGTTCAAAACATACGAATCTTTACCGACAGCCAACTGGTTGTTAAATAGATCATAGAATTCTACAAAACTAAAGAGCCAACGATGGCAAAGTATCTATCCAAAATACACCAAATGATAGACAAATTTGATAAGGTAGATATACAACAAATTCCCCGGTCAGAAAACGTGCGAGCTGACATACTCTCGAAAGTAGCCAGTTCCAATTTGGTAGTGACCAGTTCAATAGTTTACATAGAGAGCTTGCCATGTCTAAGCATTGAGGAGTCTGAACATATCCTGTCGGTGAATGGCTCACCAAGTTGGGAAGACCCTATTAAGGCCTATCTAAAACACGAGCAATTATCGAGCTCATCATTCGAAGCTGCTAAATTGAGGCACAAGGCCACCCATTATGCCATCATCAATGATGATCTCTATAAGAAGTCTTACACTTATCTATATCTAAAGTGCCTAATGTCTGAAGAAGGGAATTACATACTTAGAGAGATCCATGAAGGGATCTACAACAGTCATTTAAGCACTTGGAATCTAGCGAACAAAGTTCTTTGACAAGGGTACTACTGGCCAACTATGAAAGTAGATGTAGACGATTATGTCAAAAGATGCGACAAATGTCAGTGCTCCTCGTTGATACCATATCAGTCCTCCAACGAGCTCTGCCCGATAGCTAGCCCATGGCTATTTGCCCAATGGAGAATGGACATCCTGGAACTATTCCCTCCAACCATCGAATAGTGAAAATTCTTAGTCGTGGCTATCGATTGCTTTATCAAGTGGGTAAAAACTGAATCGTTGGCCTAGATCACCACCGGCAAAATACAGAATTTTGTATGGAGGTCCATCATCACCAGATTTAGCATGTCCCATGTCTTAATCATAGACAATGGAAAGTAGTTTGATAATAGAAGCTTTTGGGACTTCTATGGCAGATTAGAGATCTAGTATCGTTTCACTTCTATTGTCTACCCCAGACTAATGGTCTCACCGTGGTAACCAATCACACGATCCTACGGGGCTAAAGTTTGCCTTAGATGAGGTTAAAGGTCGCTGGATAGAAGAGCTCTACAACATCCTCTGGGCTTACTGAATGACACTACAAAGGGTTATAGGAGAGACACCATTTAGCTTAACGTATGACTGCGAGGTAGTTATATTGGTCGAGATCGGCATTCATTCACTTTGGGTAGATCACTAACAACAGGGGACAAATGAGCTTACGTTGTGAGATAGACTAGACATGCTCCTCGAGTTAAGGGAAACTGTATTTATTCGAATGGCTACTTATCAATAGTGAACGACAAGGTACTACAACTGATGAGTCAAAATTAAAACGTTCAAGTCGGGTGACTTGATACTCAAGAAGGTGGAAATCACCGGTTAACCCCAACCAGGAGATAAGTTGGTGCCCAACTGGGAAGGCCTTTACAGAATATGCTATGAAGTCTGCTCTGGCACATATCGTCTTGATCACATAGACGGTTCGATTGTACCCAGAATCTGGAATTCCAAAAAATCAATGCATCTATTATCAATGATGATCGACACCCTCCTGTGGAAACACGCACTATTCCACCTCTAAATGAACGACTAGGTAAGACCTCTGCGGTCCTTCACCTCTTTGTATTATCTTATCTGTCGATCGGTCTATTTTCATACTCATGCCTCTCAAAGCGTGTCGTCAAGAGATCTATCTCGTTGTTGGGTGGATACGACCCATCCTATCGAACGAACACGTTATCAATAAGGGATGTATCTGGGTTGAGCTCTATTAAAAGAACATATCATCAATAAGGGATGTATCTCCCTAATGGGTAGGCACGGACCCTTCACTCAGTTGAGCTTTATCAAAAGAATGCGTTGTCAATAAGGGATGTATCTCTCCGATAGGTAGGCATGACCCCTTCACTCGGTCGAACTCTATCAAACAAATGTGTCATTAATAAAGGACTTGTCTCCTCAACGGGCGAACATGGCCCATTCACTAAGTTAAGTTCTCAAACGAACAAAAAGAGAAAAACCTCTGCTCAGGTAAACGAAACTCACTCTCTCTGTTGCAAAGCAACAGTATCCTGCGCCTAACGACTAAGCCTATTGGCCAAGTGATATCCTATCGTTTAAGTTACTCACTCGGAGGTTCAGCACTCGACAGACTACTAATGAATGAAGTGATTATTTTACCGACTAAAGCAAGATCGACAAGTAAGTAACAAAAACTCTTTTTTTTTTTTTATTTTAATATAATAAGTACATAATAGGGTGTATAGTTGAATACAATGCGAAAGAAAGTTTATAAGTCCTCGAGTCGGACTAGGTTACATCGAGAAGGATACATTAAAGACTGAAATGACATGTTGACTACATGTTGGAAAGCCAACCAGATGCAAAACAGACATCATGCAATCAGAGAAAACCGTGAATTAATTATAAGAGAAGCTGGAAAGAACTTTGAGAATGTAGGAGTTGGCTAAAAAAGAGAGAGAAAATGTGCATCAAGTTTCAAACCCTCCCCATTGTCCAAACTCCGCTGCTTCCAGAAGACATGATGGGACCTCGAATCAGTAGCTCCATCCCTGATGGAACCTCGCTTCAACAGAAACCTTCTAAGCTATCAAAATTTATAGCTCAAAACACATGATCAAACTATCTCTCATAAGTATAGACTCTCAACCGAAGGGATTCATAGAATTATTGCTATTTATAACCGCGAAGACATGACCTTCGCAGATTCGAGCAGACGAAACGACCCAATGAGAAACATGCACAATGATTGAAGGGCTCAAGCACTCCAACTTCCAATGTAACATTTATTTTTGGATCATTTATTTTATGGTTATCCGCATTTATGCTCCCATGACTTTCTAAGAAACGACTTTTAACTTACTCCTTACATCTCTCATTCGAAACGACATAAGAAATAGGGGCAAGTGATAGTATATGGCCAAAATGGCCTGAATCATTCTAGGCTGGAAACTAACCTTTAAGCTTGTCGAATGACTTACGATAGCTCTGTTGTTAACCTGGTCAACATCCACCTGATCGGTCAACTGCTTGGCTAATCTAAAGGCCCACACTTTCTCAGTACCTATCGGTCAAGTTCTGCTTGGTGGTCAACCGTATGGCCTCAATGCCTCCACGATGCATAGTGATCGTCATTCAATTTGCTAAGTTCACTCCTCCCTAAAATCATGGAGAGAATCTTACGTAAATGGAAAAAAAAATCAACAACCATAGCCAATGAGGAAAAGAAGTCCTGTGACAATCTGGACTTTCCAAATTGGTAAGAGTTTGAAATTTTTGAAAATCCTACATTATGATTTCTCAAAATCTCGAGACACTCTCATAAGAAAACTAGGATTTCAATACCCCGCATCCATACAATTCTTTCATACAGAGACTATATATATAGCCAAGTCAACCAGCCAGGTATGCACTCTTGACTTATATATGTACACAAAACTCTTTTTCAATCTATTTCTCTCTTTTTTAGAAATCGCTCTCTAATTTAAACGTTAGAATCTTTTCCGTCGGAGCATCCTTTAATGGTCTTTTACAAATCTCATCGATCAAGATCATCAGACAATTAAGTCATTTCGTTCGAGTTAGTAGAACTATTATTTGTGGAGTCATACCGCCTATAACAATATTATTAAAAAAATAATTCTGAACGGGTAAGAAATTGCATTACAATCGTAAAAATAATTAATTATTTATTAGCATTTTTATTAAATATTTTTGTGCGGTGACATCACATGAAGAGACGAGAGTGGAGTATTTCATAATCTGAAAGTATCTCCGAATTTTAGCCTACTTTTCCAAATTTTAAGCCGATCTTTTCCTGTTCAACTCGTACAAAACCATGAAAATATCTTTTGAAAATTGCACACTACCCCAAATCATATTCAAACATTTCATTTGCCAAGAATTGTTCGAAAATCTGCTCCCTCACAACCGATAGCATCCTCTCACGTGGAAATAACGACAGAAAAAGAAAAAATTTGAAAAACCAGGCTGCATTTCTGAGCAAAACACTAGATGGTACGAATTGACAGTTTTGCCGCCCATTTGCTAAATGACTGTGATACTCCTAGATCCTTACAATAAATATTTTATTTAGAGAGTTGTTTACAATAAATGGGGAGCTTTTGCCTATTTGATTCGAAAATTTTAAGGATTTTTTTTTGTTTTTTACAAAATGCATCTAATTATATTAGGGTATAGTTATATACTTATTGTCAAAAATCATTCTAACGCAAGTTATTGTGAAATTCAAATTAGGATAAAAATAAGATCGATTTTTGAAATTTTTGTGTTAAAAATGAGATGAGACCTTCATTATTTTAGGGGCTTTTTAGCCAGTTTGAAAACAAAACAAAATTTCACCCTCTCGCCTATTGTTTTAAAAATGCGAAACTGACCATTTTCTTTTGTCGTTTTGGAACTACCGAGGGAACTCTTTTGGTGGGGGTGGTTTTGGAATTCTGGAGGACAAAAATACAAACGGCTAGCCCTACTGCTAGGGGTCTCACTCTTCATGGCGACTTGCATTGCACTTCACTCGCACTCGCTGCTCGCTCTCTCCTTCACAAATCCAATCCCTTTCGCTCTTCCTTTTCCACTTTCCATCCCAAACAAGTTCCAAAATCCCTTCCCTGTCCTCTGGTCTTCTTCCTCCTCAACTTCATTCTTTTCAATGGCACCTTTTTTTACCGATGACTCTCCCAATCCTCTCTTGTCCGACTTCGTTTTCCCTCCTTTCGATGTCGTCGAACCCAAGCACTTTCGCCCTGGAATTCGCGCCCTCATTAAACAACTCGTATGATTCGTTTGATTTTGGTGTTGAATTTGGATTCTCAGGGGTTAGGGTTTTTGATTGTTGTGTCTGTTTTTTGTTGTGCAGGAGAGTGAATTGGTTGAATTGGAGAAGAATGTGGAGCCGAATTGGCCCAAGTTGGTGGAGCCATTGGAGAAGATTGTGGGTAAGTTGACTGTGATTTGGGGAATTGTGAATCATCTCAAGTCTGTTAAAGATTCTCCTGAGCTTCGTTCCGCCATTGAAGAAGTTCAGGTATTTTGCTCAATGTGATGAAGATTTTTTCAATTTCATTATGTATTTCTTTCATGCTAAATTCTCTAGTTTCATATTGATGATCATCTCGGTTTATGATATTTTTCTGAAAAATTGTAACATTTGTTAAAGGAACAGGACCTAAATTTTGGTAGTCTGATCTGTAGCTTGAATTAAAATGACATTGAATTTATGGCTTTTTAGATGGAAAATGATTTTTGTGATGAAATATATTTTCATCTGCTTCAGCATTCTACATTTATTGGACAATTTAGATTATGGAAAATCGTGCAGAAAAAATTTGTCCAATAGCAGTTTGATTGTTGGACATGCAGACTCAGGATAAATTTATGAGTAAAATAAAATTCTTGTGATAGTTCTGCAATCTATGTGATGTTGTAATATACGGTAAAGGAATTATACCGAATATGGGTGCTAGTTGGTCAAGGCAACATAGGTATCAGCAGTTTGGAGGTGAATTAGACTGGACTGAATATAGGAACTGTGTGAACTAGTATGCTGGCATTAAATTGGACAAGTAATATGGTATATCAAAGGATAGCAAGGGTAGATAAGTTGTCTCATGGGCATGCATTGTAGCTTGAATCAAAATGAACTTTGTAACTTTTTAGTATGTTTGGATTAATTCCTGAACATGCGCAGTGATTGATCAGTGTGCTCTGAGACTCTCAGTCGATAGACGAATTATTCCTGGTACCATGAGCAACAGCTTGGAATTGGACTAGTAAAGGACTTACCTTGCCAGTATAAAATTTGTAAATAACAAGGTTAAGAATTGCATCAACAAACACCATGCAACACTTTTTCTTGAAATTTACAATTGAAATATGGGAACTTGGGCGGAGGGTTAATATCATTTTTACGACTGAATTATTTGTTTCTAGTATCGATCCAAGTTGAGCTTTCTTTAGCTCAAGTTGCATCTCCTTCTGATTTCTGTACATTATTACTTGCTGATACAATGCTGATGAAGTGTGAGGACCGTTAACTTACGTTGCGTTCTTTTAATTAACTGAATTGGCATGCTTGATCTCTGCTGCATTTCAGTCTATATTGCGCTTACATCATTTCTGATTGGCATGTAGCCAGAGAAAGTGGAATTTTCACTTAGATTGGGGCAAAGTAAGCCCATTTATGAAGCTTTCAAGGCTATCCAAGAATCAAAGGAGTGGCCAACACTGAGGGAGGCTCGCAAACGAATAGTTGAATGTGAGAATTTTAACTTCAGCTTTTCAATTTGAGCATGACAAATGGAGCACTTATCAATTTTTGAACTTTTATTGGCCTTTGATTTTCTGTAATTTTAATTATGGCTAATCACCAAAGCAACCTTCATCTAAGTTAAGTCTCAGTGAGTTTTTGCGATGTCTTTCATGGTCTCAACTATTGAATAGGTTTTTCTAGGTCAGTGTTGATTTTGGTCAAAGCATGACGAGATTATTGCTTCACTTTTCTCATTTCATCCATTGGCTAGTCTTGTGAATAATTTTAATGTACTCATTTGCTTTCTCTTTGTCCTGAGTCTTCCTTGATATTTTCTTATGCTGAAATTATATCAACATACTGATATTCTTTGGTCAAATAGAAATTTTGTGTGCTTTTATATGCATAGTAGTGCTGATTCCCTGTGAATAATTTCAATGTATCACATATTAATTTCAGCTGGTTTCCTTCTATAACCCTTTGGTATCTCCCTTGTATAGTATGCTTTTCTTTCTGATCCCACTGTTTCTTCTAAGTTTGTGCAGTCTTCCTCGACCTGTTGAAATGTTTTCATTCTGCAGCACATTGACTAGACGTATAGAACTCGTAGTCTGATATTGACTGATATTGGCTTACTCTTTTTCATTTTTCGTTTTCCTGTGATGTCTCTGTATTGCCTTGCTGAGAAGCAGAACAGCTCCACAAGGGTAATTTTGGATGCTTGTGGAAGCTGACTCGAGTTATTGAGTTCTCTTCTATGGCAGGGTAACATGCTGTGCTGCTTGGAAATCATTTTGTTCTTCATACCTGATACTTAAATCATAGACTTTGTAGTTTGTATCTAGTGTGTTAGATTGGCTTCTGCTTCACTTCAGCTCCACCCAAGTTCATGAGAGATCCGAGCTTCAAACCTTATGCAATGGCTTCTGGCTAAGGCTATTCTGAATTTATACTAGTTGAAATGCTTGGCAGATAAGAGAGAGATGCCTTGTTCTGCATTCTATTGAGAGGCAATGTCCACTATAATGAGTAGTTTTCGTCCTATTTTTGATATTTGGAAGAGTTTAGTTTGCACTTGGTATATTTTTGTTTCTCAATGACTTGTAATTTATTTATTCTAACTGCAGCCCAGATAAAGGAGGCGATTTTGAATGGTGTCTCCCTTGAAGATGAGAAAAGAGATCAGTTTAACAAAATTCAGCAGGTGAGTTTTTAATGCAAATATTAAATTTTAATGCCATGGGATGGTCTTTACCTTACCCTTTTTTCTTTCTTTCTCTTTTAGTGAGAGGACGAAATAAGTCATGCTCAATTATGTCCCTCTTCTCATTAGCATTAGCACTTTGGTTGGTCTTGTTTTTCACTATGAGTTGTACTGCAGGAGTTAGAGAAACTATCCCATAAGTTTGAGGCAAATGTCTTGGATGCTACAAAGAAGTTTGAAAAACTGATAACAGATGAAACGGAAATTGAAGGATTGCCTGCTACTTTTCTGGGGGTGGCTGCACAGACAGCAGTTTCTAAGGTATCATATGTTGGATCATAGTTGTGTCAATGCAGGTTTCTCTTGAAATATGTTATGTTATGTTTTACGCTGTTCGTACAGGGCCATGAAGATGCCACTGCTGAAAATGGGCCATGGATTATTACTCTGGATCAACCAAGTTACACAGCTGTCATGCTACATTCTCGAAATAGATCATTGCGCGAGGAGGTTTCCGTGCTAATATAACCCGTGCCTCTGGTAGAGATCTTGACAACACACCAATCATTGACCAAATTCTAAAGCTTAGAGTGGAAAAGGCTAAGCTTCTTGGCTATAAGAACTATGCAGAGGTATGGTGTATAATATTTAGTATTCTGACTTTAGTTGAGGCACTGAAAAATATTCTATCAGGTAAGCATGGCTACAAAAATGGCTACAGTTGATAAGGGTCAAGAACTTTTGGAAACACTTCGTAGGGCTTCCTGGTATCCTGCGGTCCAAGGTAGCATTCTCTTTTAGATCTTTTTATTGTCAATTATTTCCTTGTCATGCCAAAAGAGGTTAATTCTTGTAGGTGTTTATAAACCGCTAATTCAAGTGGTGATGCAATTTGTTTTTAAAGTTATTTTTCCCTGATTTCTCACATTATACTAATTCTATTATATTCCATGTGATTTCCCGAAGATCTTATACCTATAAGTTGTTTGCTTTTTGATGCGATCTTTTCTGTTTAAAAGCTCTTACTTATGGATGATCAATACTTCAATTTTGAGAAACTGTGGTTTTTCTTCTGTAAAACTTTTTGTTTTTCTTTTGCAGATATGGAAGACCTAAAAAAATTCTCCAGAAGTCAGGGTTCAGCAGAAGGTGATGATTTGAGCCATTGGGATATCAGCTTTTGGAGAGAGAGGCTTCGTGAGTTGAAGTATGACATCAATGAGGTTGGTCAAAGTTCCTCCCTTGAGCTACATACATTCGCATAAACTAGTTACATGGTGACCATGGCCATGACCTCTTTATTCCAACGATACTTTTTCCTTGTTCTTTTTGTTTTAATGGGTGTTTTTTGCTTCTTCCATGATATTCTTTTAGGTGCATTTCTATTTGCCTTATGCCTTTTTTTTTTTAAATAAATTAACAAATGAAATTGTCACTTTTTAGGTGGAGCCGGATGTGTTTTTTCCCTTAGTTGTGAATGGAGTTTAAGTGATGATAAATTTTCATTATGCAAGTATCATTTTTTTAGTTTTTGATGAGATTGTTACCTTATGGTTGTGACTTGGGATCTGCCATGTTCTCTAGAGATCAAGGGGGTTGCAGGTGAAAAATCGGATTTTTGAATAACGGACAATTGGTTAATTAGCTTTGAGTGATGCAGACAAGGGAGTTGACTTTACTAGTTGTGAAACAATAGATTTGTTTTAATTAGAAGGCTCAGCAAATTAAGCAAATGGGGTCTGATGTTTGATGTGTTAAATGTGGGTGGTATTCACCTCCTTTGACAAATTTGAGAGAAGGCTGAAACAATCCCAAATGAAAGATCATATCTGTAGTTTCTGTATTACAACAGAAGGGGATGCAGATGTTTGATTTTTTTCTCTCTATCACAAAACATGCAAAGACCCTTTTTATAGACTCTTTAGAGCTCAATGACTCTTAACACTTCTAGTTAATGCTTGTTGACTCTTTGGACTATTCTCAACTTGGAAATATAACAGATATTAACGGCAGTAAACTTGGGAAAGAAAAAATCCTGTCACTAATATGACAGCCTCATAAATAACTAACTACACATAGAATACCCTGTTTAGACATGTAATTACTGGAAATTCTTTTATACTGCAAAATCCTTAGCTTTGCGGTTCATTATTGTCATCATAGAGCTTAGAGGATTCAGAGAGGAGGAAGTTTGTAGAGGAAGGTTTGCTTCTCCTTTTCTGTGTATTCCTTTGGACTTCATTTTTTGTGTTTCATCCCTATAGGCTGAGTTTTTGCATTTCAGTTCTGATGCAGTAAAATCTTCTCACATTGTGTTACTTATCTAGTGTTTCAATTGCTCAAGGAATTGATATTCAGTTTTTTGTGGTTTTGCATGGAGAAAAATCACTTGATCCCTGCTTTTTGATTCCCACAGGAAGAGTTATGCCCATTCTTCTCTTTGCCGAAAGTTATGGATGGTCTTTTCAATCTGGCAAATATGCTTTTTGGAATTGAAATTGAGCCCGCTGACGGTCTTGCTCCGGTAGGATGGTTGTTCCCGAAAGTTTACTTGTGAAAAAACTTTGTTCTATCATTCTCGTAATATGGTTGGTGATATGTAGGTCTGGAATAAGGATGTCAGATTCTATTGTATCAAAGATCCTTCAGGTAGTCCAATTGCATACTTCTACTTCGACCCATATTCTCGTCCATCAGAAAAACGAGGAGGTGCATGGATGAATGAAGTTGTTGGTCGCAGTCGGGTAATGTCACGGGATGGGACCTCTTCTAGGTTGCCCATTGCCCACATGATGTGCAATCAAACTCCGCCTATTGGGGGCAAGCCAAGCCTAATGACCTTCCATGAGGTAAAATTCATACAAAACCTTAGAAGTTGGAATCAGCATTCATCTTGTACAATTGATGCTTAATTAGATTTTTGAGGGGGATTCCTTGCCTTCTGGAGACTCGAAAGGTATATGTTTTATTATTTGAATCTGATTTTCTACTTAAGTCTGTGATGTTGAAGGATAAGGACAAGAAGAAGAAGAAACAGGGGAAGAGAGAGACAGAGAGGAAAATAATAAATTTGGGGTGAAAGATAATTCTGTTTTACTCAAAATATAAGTAGAAGGCAATTAGGGTTAATCCCACTTTTTATATGACAATCCTAAAAAGGAATAAATAAAATGATAACTAAAATATGCTAACTATTGAAATCAAACTGTAATGACTGACATAATAAACAAAAATAACTAAAGAGGAACTATCCCTCACAAAAATATGCCATTGATTAACATAAACACAAAAAGTCCCAATGCAACTTACAATATTTGCGAGTCCATACATTCTATTGTGGGTTTTTAGGATTAATCTTTGATTGCTAATATAAGGCTATATTTATAATTTTACATCTATAAAATGTTGGCATAAGAAAAGAAGTTTGTTGGTAGCATTAAGTTGCTTTCTATTGATGCAGGATCATTCAGATAGTTATTAACTTTGCTTTAGTTTCTTCAGGTTACTATGCTGTCATTGGGTTTTTATGTTTTCACACTTTTTAAATGAGTCATGGAACTTTTAAATAAGTTTGATGGCTAGCATTGAAAGAAAATTATTTTAATCAAGGGCTGACATCAAAATCGCTGTAACCATAGTTTATAGAAGCTTCTTAGTTTATTTGCCTGCAGGTTTCCTTATTGTTTTGATTAAGAAGAAAAAAAGGTGTTAAAACCTAGTCCTCTCTATCGTTCCAACTCCAAATATTGCCTATTCCTAGTTGTTTTTGCTCTTGATTTTCTCTTATCATTGGAGGTAAACCTGAACTTGCAAAAATTGAGTCGATTAGGATCTAAAATCTCACGTTCTTAATCAAAATAATAAAAAGCTGCTAGAAAATAACCTCAAAAGCCTGTTTAAACTATGCTTACGCAACTCTATAATCTAGCCCTTGATTACAAATAATTTCCTTTATATCGTAGCCATCAAACATCATTAAAAGTCACATGACTCATTTAAAGGTTGTAAAACATAAATATTTTATGGTTGAGACAGTTAAATAATAAACTAACAGTTACTGAAGTGAAAAATAATAATTATAAGTGTTCTCTCAATACTCATGCATCAATTATATATAAAACTCTAGAATAAATATAGGCCGTTAAGTTTTGTTAAAACGGGTAGAGTTGGAGTTCTTTAACAGTGAATGATTTGAATTTACAAGATACGTTTGTTTTAGTTCACTTTTCCTTTTTATCTTGTTTTGATGAAAAAGTTTCCCAATTTGATACTGTTCATGTTGATTTGCCTTTAATTTACTTTTGCTAAGGCCAGAGAAGTTCAGTTATTTTTATGTCCCAATTATGGTGGACATATGTCAAGGACATCCGAAAGCATCAATCTGACTTTGGCATGGACAGTGTCTTTTCTGGTCTTTCTTTATTAAGTTGTCCTTTGACTTTGACTTGGACATCTGAAAGTGCTGTAAAAAAGATTGTGCATGTTTTAACTTTCAACTTTTCAAAAAATGGACACAAATTTTTCAGCTTCCTGGTATATGTGGAAAGCATGACACAGGACAGGCGTTTCTGACTGTTTATAGGTTCAACATGCCTCCAATGAGGTGCAGTTACTTTGTGAAATTACCATCATTGCATGCCCCATATGTTTTTTGAATTAAGCTTTTGATGGCCTTTATAACAACCATTCTATCTTAAGCAATTGTGCAGTCAGATGTGCATGTTTGGTGTTTATTATAGTACAGCTTTTTTTGAGGAAACTAAATTACTTCTCAGGCTTGACACAATTTCAAACTGGTTCTAAGAACCAAGTCAATCAATTAAGCACAACCTCGTTCTTTTTGTGGAGCGTACTATCGTCTTGATAAATGATGCATTCTGCAGGTTGAGACTGTCTTCCATGAGTTCGGGCACGCCTTGCAGCATATGCTTACCAGGGAAGATGAGGGTCTAGTGTCTGGCATACGGGGGATAGAGTGGGATGCAGTAGAATTACCTTCTCAATTTATGGAAAATTGGTGTTACCACAGGTAATCCTGTTGTTGAAGTCTTATCGTTTAGGTATCTTTTCAGACTATTACTATATTCCTGGATATACTTCCATTAGCAGGAAAAGAAAATGGCTTAAACAAGCACCTAGATGATGCACCCCCCTAAACCCAAACCATCAGAAGAGTTTCTTTAGATCATATTGACAAGATAGTGTAGCATTTATCCAACTGTTTATGTTCTTGATATTCTAACCTCATTTTATGAGAAGCTACAGTAATGACAAGGTAACAGATGCTCTGAAACATATTTTCTTGGATAGTTTGAGAATAAAATGTCCAAGTAATTGTGTGAGACCATTTGTGAGAAACCCATTGCCCCTTTTGTTGAAAAGAAGTACAACTCAACCCACCATCATCACCAAGTCCATCTACTTAGAGGCCCAAAAGTCCAAGTTCTACTCCTCTCACGAAAGCCCAAAAATCAGCCAGCTTAGTCCAGTCTTTTTGGGTAAAAAATGGACAGCCTGAAGCAGCCAAAAGTCAGCTAAAAGAGGCCCAAAATGGCCCCTTTCAGTCCAGCCAAGGGAGCCCAAGAGGGTTCCCCAAGAAGGCTCCCAACTAGCCGTTGGGGACTGCCCAATGGCTAGTGGGGCCCAGCTGTTGGGAACAACACCCAACAGCTATTTTTCTAGCCGTTGGGTGCTGTTCCCAACAGGCTAGAAGAGAGGGCAACCAGCCCTCTCTCTCTTTATTCCTCCATATGTTCTCTTGCCCTCTTCCCTCTATAAATATCCACATTTGTAACCTTAAAGAGTATGAGTTATTGCTCTCTCCTACCAATGTATACTTACTTTGTTCTTCAATAAATTCAGAAATTATTTTCACTCTTTGTTGTCTTTCAAAGATTGATACTTCAACATGGTATCAGAGCAAACTTCGATCCCTTCCTCTTCAAGATTGGGTGATCCTCTACGTTCCATCAACTTTACCCAATTTCAAAATATATCATCCATCCAATTGAAAGGAGAAAATTACTACCAATTGGCTGGTTTGATGAGGAAAGCTCTAGAACTTCACAATTTAGAGGGTCACATTCTTGATCAACCTCTTGAAGAATCTAACTCTTTTTTTAGAGAATAGAAGAAAAGGGATAACCATGTGTTTTTTCTTCTACTCAATTCCATGGATGAAACCCATAAGGCCATGGTAACATGTGCTCCAAATGCCAAGCAAATATGGGATTCGATGTACTCTCTTTATGGGATGGAATCTAATCTTGGCAGAATTTTTGAGCTCAAAAAGCAAATATCAACCATCAAAAAGGAAGAAACGTCACTTCCTCAATACTTCGGGGAATATACGGATGCTTGGAATGAGCTTTCCACTCTCCGTCCGGATTCCCTAGATCTCAAAGTGCTCCAAAAGAGGAAAGAAGAAGATAAAATCTTTGGTCTTCTCATAGGTCTAGATGACTCATACTCTCTTCTTAGACAAGAAATTCTCCGAATGAAGGAATTCCCTTCATTTGGAGAAGTTCAAAATATGATCCAACGGACGGAAGTTAGCATGCGTTTGGAAGAAAATTCCAAAATTAGGCTTGAAACTCAAGGTCACATGGCTACTATTGAGGAGTACGTGGCTGCCAAGGCGCATCAAATTCCCAAGAAAAACGAAGTATGTGCTTATTGCAAGAAAAGAGGACATACAAAAGACAAGTGTTGGGGTCTTCATCCTCATTTAAAGCCTAAGACCTTCAAACCAAGGGAGCAAATTTCTGGGGCAGCATGATGCACTTCACGCCAAGCTTCAAGGACCCACCATGGCTGATTTTGCTGCTCTTCAAAGTCAACTCAATGACATCTCCAAGAAGTTCCAACAATTTGCTCCCTCTAATGGTAAAAATCAAAGCACTTTATCTTCTTTTAATTCCAATGATTTTCTTATTGATTCGGGGATGGACCATCATATGGTTAGGGATAAAAGAAAAATCAAGCGTTTTAAAAAACTCCCCAACCATAAGATAGTCCGTGTAGATAATGGGCAAGATTTGAAAGTTGAGCCAATTGGGGAAATTGAACTTTTTGGAAAATCATCAAATGCTTTATTTGTTCCTCAATTCATTTCAAATCTTTTGTTTATTAGCAAGGTCACTAAGGATCAAGGGTGTAGAGTTGTTTTTGACCCAAACACTGTTACTTTTCAGGACCTCAAG
Organism: Dillenia turbinata; assembly: GCA_037126225.1. Taxonomy (NCBI): domain Eukaryota; kingdom Viridiplantae; phylum Streptophyta; class Magnoliopsida; order Dilleniales; family Dilleniaceae; genus Dillenia; species Dillenia turbinata. Next base: position 14,487,275 of record JBAMMX010000017.1, read on the forward strand.
TCGAATCAATTGATTGGCAAGGGTTTTAGAAGAGGGGATCTATATTTTTTGGATCAAAAGCATCATGCACTCGTAGCTCGTGTCAAAGAAGATGCATCTCTTTGACACAAACGTTTTGGGCATTCTAGTGATCAAGCTTTAAAGCGTCTATTTCTAAGTATTAATATTGAAGATAGACATTGTAAAGATTGTATTTTGGGAAAAAAAAACCTGATCAATGTACTCAAATTCAAAAACGATTTATAAAAATGCTTTTGATTTAGTTCATTCAGATTTGTGGACTTCACCTATCATGTCTCATTTAGGTTACAAGTACTTCATTACCTTTGTAGATCAAAAAACTAGGTACACTTGGGTTTATCTCTTGAACACCAAAAATCAAGCTTTCGAAACTTTCGAAAGCTATGAGAGATATGTGATCAAACTTTACAATGCCAACATTAAAATCCTAAGGACGGACCATAGTGGGGAATTCACTAGTTTGAAATTTGAGAACTACCTTAGAGAGAATGACATTGTACATCAAATGTCTTGTGTATACACACCTCAACAAAATGGGATGGCCGAACGAAAAAATAGGCACATATTAAAAATAACTAGAATTATGATGTTTCATGTAAATGTGCTTAAGAAATTTTGGTGCGATGCGGTTAGAATCGCTGTCCATTTAATAAACCTTATCCTATCTCAAGTCTTAAATGGCAAATCACCCTGAGAAGTCCTACTAAATAGAAAACCTAAGATAACTCATTTTAGAACATTTGGTTGTGTATGCTATATTCACATTCCATCACATGAGGGATAAGTTAGATCACAAAGGTAGAAAGTACATATTTTTAGGCTATGCTTCTTTTAAAAAGGGGTATAGGTGTTATGATCTTAAGATTAACAGAACATATACATTTAAGAATGCGATATTTGTGGAGAATGAGTCTTTTTTTGTAGATAACGAAGGCCAGCAACCATCAAAAGAGAAGAGCGCCCCAAGCACGTGGGATTTCTTCTTCTCCCAAATTAATCATCTCCATCAATTGAAGAAGGAACCTCCCAAGAGACTAATGAACAATCTCAAAGCAATGAAGGAGAATGATCAAACTCCATAGAAGAAGAGGCAGCCCACACTTCAGGGGGAGAACAAGAAACCGGAGAGGAAGAGCCATCCGAGCATGTTGAGGAAGAATTAGATGCACCACTTCCTCAACTTAGGAGATCAACAAGGGTGAGACGACCTCCTTCAGAATGAAAATTTTACTATAACCTTATCTCCACTATCATCCTCTTTTCGATTATTATACTACCTCACTTGTTTCTCCGAGCCACCAAGCCTTCTTGAATGGGATAGATAAAGAACAAGAGCCTAGGACATTCGAGGAAGCATCTAAGGATCCAAGGTGGAGAAGAGCCATGAAGGAGGAGCTAGACGCTTTATCCAAAAATGGAACATGGGAGATCACATCTCTACCCAAAGGCAAGAGGGCCGTAGGATGTAAGTGGGTGTACAAGATTAAGTACAAGAGCGATGGATCAATTGAAAGGTTTAAAGCAAGACTTGTGGCTAAGGGATTCACTCAAACCTATGGGATAGATTACAAGGAGACCTATGCCCCTGTTGCCAAGATGAACACAATTAGGGTCTTGATGTCTCTTGCGGTAAATCATGGATGAAGCATGTACCAAATGGACGTAGCAAATGCCTTTCTACAAGGAGATCTTGAAGAAGAAGTATACATGCAACTTCTCCAATGACTACAACAACAAGGAGGAAACGTGTGCAAGCTACGCAAGGCAATCTATGGACTAAAGCAATCTCCAAGGGTATGGTATACAAAACTAAGTCATGCTTTCTTTAATAGTAGATTTGTTAAATGCCATAGTGATTTATCGGTTTTTATTAGAAAGAATCATGATAAGATAGTGATAGCTCTAGTCTATGTAGACGATATCATCGTAATGAGAAATGACATGCATTTAATAGATATAGTTAGAAATTTCTTAAGTTCTAAATTTGATATTAAAGATTTAGGGAGAGTAAAGTATTTCTTAGGAATTGAGTTAGTCTATTATAACAATGGGCTAATTCTATCCTAAAGGAAATATGCTCTTGATATTTTGCAGAAAACAGGGAAGCTAGGAGCAAAGCTGGTTTGTAGCCCTGTAGCCACCACCGGATCTCTAGTAGATGATGAGGAGCCTTTTGAGGATGTAGAGAGATATCAGAGGCTTGTAGGACGGTTAATCTACCTCACCATCACCAGATCGAATGTAGCCTTTGCAGTGAGCGTAATTAGCCAACACATGCATACTCCAAAGAAGGGCCATTGGAGAGTAGCCGAGCGAATCCTCCATTACATCAAAGGGTCCCCCGGATTGGGCATTTGGATGAAGAACAATGGGAGCTCACAAATTGAAGGCTTTTATGATACAGATTGAGCAAGCGACTCCAAGGATAGAAGGTCCACTACCGGCTATTGCATGTTCGTAGGAGGCAACTTAGTAGCATGGAAGAGCAAGAAGCAGCATGTAGTATCAAGGTCAAGTGCAGAAGCCGAGTATAGAGCAATGACATCGGCGGCCAATGAGATTGTTTGGTTGAAGGCCCTAGTAAAAGAATTAGAGTTCAAAGTTTTAACTCCGATCGACTTATATTATGACAATCAATCGGCCATCCACATCGTTTCCAACCCGGTGTTCCATGAGCGGACGAAACATATAGAGGTTGATTACCACTTCATCCGTCAAAAGGTGGAAGAAAAACTCATCACCACTTCTCATATTAAAGGGAGAGAGCAACTAGCGGATATCTTTGCAAAAAGGGAAATTGCAGCTCACCTTCAAGTAATCTATGCGCCCAACTTGAGGGGAGTGTTGAAAAGAAGTATGACTCAATCCACCATCATCACCAACCAAGTGCATCCACTTAGAGGCCCAAAAGTCCAAGTTCTACTCCTCTCATGAAAGCCCAAAAATCAGCCAGCTTAGTCCAGTCTTTTTGGGTCAAAAATGGACAGCCTGAAGCAGCCCAAAAGTCAGCTAAAAGAGGCCCAAAAGGGCCCCTTTCAGTCCAGTCAAGGGAGCCCAAGAAGGCTCCCAACTAGCCGTTGGGGACTGCCCAATGGCTAGTGGGGCCCAGCTGTTGGGAACAACACCCAACAGCTATTTTTCTAGCCGTTGGGTGCTGTTCCCAACAGGCTAGAAGAGAGGGCAACCAGCCCTCTCTCTCTGTATTCCTCCATATGTTCTCTTGCCCTCTTCCCTCTATAAATATCCACATTTGTAACCTTGAAGAGTATGAGTTATTGCTCTCTCCTACCAATGTATACTTACTCTGTTCTTCAATAAATTCAGAAATTATTTTCACTCTTTGTTGTCTTTCAAAGATTGATACTTCAACACCCTTAACATGGTATAGAATGTAGATGAAAACATCAAGGACAAATTATAAAGTGCTGAGCTTTTGCAATTTGTAGAGACAATTATCCGTGGAAAGAAAATAATTACATGATAGACCATCTTGCTAACAAACATAACCTCCTACTGCTTACCTTCTACCACTTTGCTGCTTGAGAATTGATTTCCTTATTGTCTTGTCATCTTGTTTTCAGACAAACATGTAGATATCCTTTTTGCTATCCTTCTATACCCAAAATGATATTCTCTATTTTGGAGCATTCTGGTCCTTGCGGTAATAGAGATCAATGAACGTGGGGACAAAAAAAAAAAAAAAAGAATAGGAAACAAAAGTTTCAGCAGATTTTTATATATGAGATTTTAATCTGGCTGAAGTGGAGCAATATCAAAAGTCTTTCAAATTGAAAGACAAAAAAAAAAAAAAAAAAAAAAGAATAGGAAACAAAAGTTTCAGCAGATTTTCCGGCCATTGAACAATATCATCATTATAGTCTTTCAATTTGCATGTTAGATGATTGATTTTGGATAATGCAGGGATACTTTGATGAGGATTGCAAAGCACTATGAAACTGGAGAGAGTCTCCCTGAAGAAGTATATAAGAAGCTTCTTGCTGCTAGGACTTATCGTGCAGGTTCTCTGAGTCTATGTCAGGTTAGTGCGATATATAGCAGATAATTAGTTTAGATAGGATATTGCTTACACTACTAAGCGCTTTTATTCCAATACAAATTTGCATTTGTACATGTGCCAGCACCATACATACTGCTAATGTGATTCCATTTTGGATTTTGATTTTATGGATCTTGATACGAGTCAGAACTTCAGTTGTTTCTAGGATGCTTGCTTATAATTTCCATGATATTTGTAGATACGGTTTGCAAGTGTAGACTTGGAGTTGCACACAAATTATATTCCAGGAGAATCAGAAACCGTTTATGATGTTGATCGAAGGATCTGTGAAAGGACTCAAGTCATCCCGCCACTTCCTGAGGACAGATTCCTTTGTAGTTTCGTCCATATATTTGCAGGTAAGTCATTGTAGTTAGTATACATGCAATGTCTTACTACTTCCACTACCTTTGAACTCCAATCTGATATTGTGACATGGAACTTGTCTTGGTGTTTTGTTTATTTTAGGTAGATATGCAGCTGGATACTACAGTTACAAGGCATTTTATTTCTATTCTTTTTTTTGGTTGTTTAGCAAAGGGCTCATTTTCTCTCTCTCGTTTTGGTTTATTTATTTATTTCATCTCTCTCTCTCTCCCTCTCTCCCTCCCTCCCTGTTTGTGTGTGTCACTGCATAGTTACCAAGATCATTTTAGCCACAAGTGATCCTCCATCTGGATCTTGCTAGCCCAAACGTGGTACTTTTGCCATACAAAAAGAAAGGAGATCCAAATTTAAAAGGCTCGAAGAAATTAACAAAATGCAAATTACAAAAAAATGGAATGGAATGGAATATTTACTCATAAATGCACAATATTCGATTCTTGTTCCTCGCTTCTTTATTTGTTCAATTATTGGATAAGATTTGCCATTTTGCTTTACATGTACCTTACAATAAACCCACAGACCAAACATGTGAAGAATTTGAACGAAAGCAAACTACCACCTCAAATAATAGCGCAGGCATCTACTTAAGCCTAACCTTCACATACATTGTATCACGGAATCCACATTTCCAAACCTGTACACTTAGAGATTATATGATCAAGGTAACATTGTGCCAGTGTGTATGCTTTTCAGTTTAATGTGTGGTGTGTTTGCTTTTACTGGTGCTTACATCATGTTGAATGTTTGGTTTTTGATATTGCTCTGACACAGTAGTCACGACATTGTCTTTACTTGTGAGGGAAAGATAGATATGGCCCCTTTTTCTTTACGTCTTCCTTAGGCATACTTCTAAATGTTGGATATTCATAATGTAGTGGGCAGAGGTGCTGTCTGCTGATGCTTTTTCAGCTTTTGAGGATGCTGGATTAGATGATCAAGAGGTATGTCTATAATGTTGTTTCATAGTGGATTTGCCTGCTAGTTTATGGTGGCATGACTCATGTCCTTTTCTTTCAAATCTGATATATGTGTTTATTCCAAAGCACACTATGTGTCTTTTATCTATTTCTTTTTTGTAAATTGTGCATTGTGGTCTAGTATGATGGTTGATTGAGATACATAAAACTATTCAACCTAAATTCACTTCATGTCTTTTAGGATATATAATCAAGTAACACATAATACCTTTATTGTTGAAAACAAGGGGTATACTTCAGGCTTTGGTATCTGGAAAGTCTTACTGAAAATAGAGTTAGTTTCTGAGTGTCTCTTTCAAGATGATTCTTTTTACATGTCATTTTTCTTGTGCCTCTTAGTACTTGTTCAAGTATTTTCCATCTCATCAGTTCATGTGTCTGTCAACTATGGCTCTTTATGATGTGGCACAGCTAGGGATGGGTCAAAGCCAAGGAAGACATTTAAGTAAGCGCACAGAAAATCTTCTGTTGCTATATAATGAATTAGCTTTGCTTAAACTTGGTGCTGATTATATGTATGAGGGGTAGAATGCCAACATATCTGCCTTCTTTGGATCTAAATGGTAAGGATGACGTGTAGTCCACGAAACTCATCTTATACATTGATATATCTTTAAGCACCAAAATGAAGTGGGTAATTGTGCGAATAGCAGCTTCTTGGCCTCTATCTTGGGTTGCAGGGTAGATAGCCTTTCCTTTTACCTATTAAGGCTTTCCCTTGGGCCAAAGCACAAAATAAGGCTATGTGGGATACATCTGTCTAAAAGTTTGAGAAAAGGTTAGGAATTTGGACTTGAGAGCATCCAAAGGAAGTTTCTGTGGGCATGTAGCGGAGACGGAAATTTAAAATTCAGTCATATGAAATGGTACTTGGTGAAACTCCCAATTTAGTGGGGTTGTTTGGGTATCTAACAGATTTTAACAAAGCCTAGTCAGTGAAGTGGTTATGGAGATTTCTCTCTGAAGCAAATAATTTGTAGAGAGTATGATTGTTTAAAATGACACGTCTTTTAATGGGAAGATGACCAATGATGTTGTTGCATCTTTTGCAGTGGGAGTTTGGAAGGAAATTAAGAGAGGGTGGGAAGTGTTCTTTGGCAGGAATTTTGAGGTAGGTAATGGGTTGAGAATCTAGTTTTGGCTTGATGGTAGGGACAGCTCTTGTCCTTTCAAAAGATGGTTTCTTGATCTGTTGATTTGGTCATGGATAAGGATGCTCTTGCTAGTGGTGTTTCCATGCATGGAGGGGTCATTGGAGTGTGATTCAATTAGGCATACAAATGATTGGGAGTTGAGAGCTTCCTTAGGTTTTTTCTAAATTTTGGAGGGGTGCATATCATCTTGGATAAGGGTGGATTCAATGTTTGGATGAATTCGTTTTCAGACCATTGAATGCCAGCTGAGGCTGGACTCCATGGTTGAGGTCAGGGTGTCTTTTTCTGTGGAAGACCACTTGGAAATTTGTCACTCCTCCAAGGTTTAGTTTCTTTGCACAGGGGAGGATTTTAACTGATGTGTTCCTGCTAGGGGTGGCCTGATCTTTACGACAAAGGTTAGAGATAAGTGGGTTCAGGACCAAGACGAATGCAAATAGCGAGTCAACGTTAGAGAAATGCACCTGCTATTTAGACCACTCGATCAACCTAAATACGACAAATCAAGTCACACAACAACACACTTGGGTTGAGGCATGAATTGGGGTGCTTGTGAATTTGGATCACCAATCTACTAATGTAGATTGACAAGGCAAGATTGTACAATAATAAAAGAATGATAATTTTCTTACAAAGAACTTAATCAATGATTAATTAATGAATCTGAACTGCCCTGCTACACGTATGGTATTGGCTTATTTATAGGCTAGAAGTCATCCATAAATGGCAACTAGAATTGGTCAAATTCTTGTCTTAATTTTGACCACAATTTAGGCAAATCAACTAAGGTTAAGCAAGATGATAGCTTTCCTAAATAAAGCAAATCATCTTGCCCAACTAACAAAATTATAGAAAAGGAAACTAATCAGGAAACGCAACCTCGTTAGAGTCAAACAAGATAATATCTTTCTTAAACAAAGCAAATCATCTTGCCCGACTAACAAGACCATAGAAAAGGAAACTAGACCAAAAAAGGTGACTAATGAAAATATGCCATAAATGCATCACAAAATCTATTAAAAGCATATCTCAATTGATTCGTTGCTTCTTTCCGTATACCCCCTCTGGCTTGGGTATTCTTTGGGCCTCTTAAACATCCAATTGAGCTTGAATGAGCATGATTAAAGCCTCATCAGCTTCTTTCATTTGGGCTCTAGTTTCTTGTGCAAGCAGATTATTAAATGGGGCTCTGGTTGCATCTTGGAATCTCTTGAGTCTTTCCTGCGTTATTGGACCTACTTCTTCTCCCAAGGTCACATCCCTTTCCAATTGAGTTGGGTCATGCACACTGAAGGAATTGCCCTCCTTGCCCTCATCATTAACTTAAGATATCTTTGAAAGGAGATGTATTCTTTTGGTTAAAAGGTGCATTTTGTGCAAGGAAGAGCTTGAGACCGTTGGGAATTTGCTGCTCCATAGTGATTGGACTTGGGGTTTATGGGAAATGGTTTTCTCTTTTATGCATGTGTTTTGGGTGACTTTCAGCTGTGTATTAAGTGAGTTATGGGCTTGGAGTGGATTAAGGGTTTGTACAACAATGGGAAGAGGTTTTGTTATTTTTCCTATGCCTGTGATTTGGATGCCTAGTGGTAATGAAACAGAACAGAGGAATTCTTGATGGGTTAGAGACTCCTTTGTTAGTTTGAGAATATTTTCTTAAGAACTTTGCTTCTTGTTCCTCAGCAAAATCTTTTGAGAGCTTTGTTTAGGTGGTTGACTTTGTAGATTCTTTGGGGATTTAATGTCTAAGGCTTGCACCTCCTTGGTGCTTGGTCTCTCTCTGTCTTGTTAAAAGACTTACTCTTTTTCCAACAAACAATTGGTATATAGGAGGGAGTGGAAATTGAAAGGTCTGATTAGAATGACAGTCCCTTCTTTTTCATGTGCTAAAAAGATGGACTTTTTTATGAGTTGACAATTGGATTACGAGAAATGGCATCCTCAAGAGAAACCAAAACGTTGAGAGGAAAGGCGATCAGAGAACCGCAATGGTTTCCTTCCTGCTTTATATTTTCAAGAAACTAAAATAAGAGGATTATAATATTGAATGACTAAGGTTTTCTACTCATGATCAATGTTTGCTTGCAAGAAGCAGTGATCTAAGGTAGTGAAGTGGATCACATGCAACTAGGATAAGGAATGCTCAAAAGAAATTAAAAAGAGCATAGAGAAAGAAATAAGGAGATAATTAGTAAACTAATACTGAAGGATTTCCATCCCTTCTTTTTTATTGATAAGAAAGCTGAAAATCCTCTAAGGAAAGTACTAAAAGGAAAATAAGTTTGCTTTACGTTATTTGTAAAGACATGTTGCTGCAGAATATCTTGAAGTGATCTGATGTTTGGGGTTTTAATTTGTTAGTTTATTTCTGATTTCTAATAGGGTGTAGTTTGATCGTATTTCTTTATTTGTGTTAGGGCAATATATATTTGTGCATTAAGGTCTTGTTGAATGTTATGTTTTAAATAATGAATTGACCATTGATATTGGTATCTCATCTTTATCTCCCTCTCAGCCTCTTCTTCTCCCCCTCTATTAGTTTCTTTCTCTCTTCTTCCACTGCCGTTGTCCCTATTCTCCTTCACCTCTTTCTCTGTTACAAGGATTGACCTTTATCTTCTTTTTTCTTTCTTTTTAAATTTACATACTAACCTCGTTAGGGGTGCTGAAAAGGTGCAAACACAAAAACATGCTAAATGCTTACATGATTGTATATTGTGACTACAAAATCAATGATGGTATCATCATAAATGAAGGCTTTAGGGGTAATCTTCTTTTTAACCTTCGATATTTCTCACTGCTGAATTTCACTGCTCAAAAAATATTGAAAGCAGCAGAAAAGACCAAGTCCTCCCCACGAACTGGTTTCTTGTGAAGAACATGCCCCTATGCCTGTTCTACAAAGGCAATCGAGTGAGAATCTTGTGCCAAGAAGACTTGAGGGCAAAAAGAGAAATAAAAATTGGCCACGGCTACTCTAGGAGGCATATCACTTTTTAAAATTTGCTTCCTGTAAAATTGATGGCTGTTGGCTCCTGGTTCCCCCCATTAAGAATTTTTAACAGGATATAGTGCTATCGTTTGAGTAAACCGTCTCCACTTAACCTTGTGGTTTTTATCTGCACCCCATTATACAACATTGGAAAAATGTGTGTTCTAACCTGAGCACTTGAAATATGATTACCTCCCAAGAAACAAGCCTAAAGGTGATAAGAGAGGAAAATGTCTCTTTTTCTCCAGGATGAAAGACGAGGAGAGTCCGTTTACTGGCACTGAACTATTTCATTTTGTCATATTGAACAAGTGTGGAAGCCTAATCTGCAATAGTGAATTGCAAGGTCTTGAAGTTCTCCCTGCCATTGGTAGTTGACTATCCCATTGGAAGTATCATTCACCATTAGGTTGTGCACCCCAAATTTGGTACTTTGGTAGCAATAACTGCTATTTTAAGTGCCTATCTTTCTCTTAGAATCTCCACAATTGCTGACCATGCAGAACGGAACCCCTCATTTCCTCTCTGACATAGTCAGAAATTATTATGTGGGATGATTGAAGAAGGGCTTCTTAAGTGCAAGTTTACTTCTTGTGAAAGGTATTTGTGATTTCATCTTACAAATTTCTTCTCAAATTTCTCGATGATATCAATCTTGGAACCAACTAGTTCTTTAGCTCAGCACTTTGTAGAAGGCTCAAGTAGATCATGGATGGAGAACCATAATTGTGCCAAAGAGAAAAATAAGCTAGAAACTCTTTATTGACCTCATTCCCAAGAATTCAGCATGCTGTTATATTTATCTTCACATGTGAAAATGTTTCATAAACAAAGCAACACATGCCTAGGAGAAAATTTCCGGCCGATGTTTTGTGAAAGAAGATATCACTCCGGAAAGGTTGGCAGATTTGGTTGGACAAATAGTGGCTCCTAGGTTGATGTTATGGAAAGTTGGTTTTGTGATTTTCTTGTTGTGGGAGATTTATTGACAATTTAGTTGTTTTGGGGGGCTTATTTTGAAGTTTTAATTATACTTATTAAAATAGAATGCTGTATTTTTAGAGGGAACAAAAAAAGAAGACTTTTGGTAGAAAAAATATGGAGAGAATGAAGAGAGAGAGAGAGAGAGCTTGTGAATTTCAATAGAGAGAGAATTAAATTTTAGAGAGAGAGCCTTGTTAGAGAAATAGGATTGTAGAGTGCGTAATGAAGAATTCGTGGTAAATAGATTTCTTTTTCTTGGAGGGGGAGGATGAGTTCCTAAAGTCGGGGATGCAAATAAGATTACCCTTTTGTCTATATAATATCTCCCACTCTAAAAGCCCGATTTCAATTTCGCATTCCAAACACATGGAAACAGGAAATTGCATGCCTTGTTTAGCGCTTCAAACCCTCTTTTACCTCATACGAAAACCTGCCTAAAGGAAAAGAATAGCAGCTCTTACTTCTATCCCACTATCAACAATAACTTTATCAAAAAGTGATGTGCCAACTGTGGTTGCCTTGATACTCTATTTGGAAGATACTTGTTGCCAACAAATTCACTTGATCATTTAATTTAGGCACAAATCTCAAGAATAATAGTTTTCAACTAATTAGCCTGGATGCTTTTTACTTATGTTGTTCGGAACTGGAGGAATGAAAGTCAAGATCATTCTCCTGAAATTTTTACTCCTTAATTTGAAACCCATTTTTCAGTAAAAGGAATTCCTGTAAACATCTTTGGTGGCATTCTGATCCTCCTGGTAAAATCACATTCTGTCAATGTGACGATTGATGATAGTGATACCATTCACCAATTGACCTTTCATATGTTTTATTACGATTTCACTATGGTATTGGACTTTTTTCTTTCTGATGTTTACATTGAAATAATCAAGTGGCTGGCATGAGAATTGCTTTATGAACCTTGCATATGCCTCATTGCTGATGATTGTGCTTACTAATTAAGTTGCCTAATTCAATATCATCAACTGTAAATAACTTCCCTTTAAAGGAAAGGCATTTCCTTTGAACAAACGGCATCTACCGTTCACTTTTCTTATCTGGAGCATCTGTAATTCAACAGGCTGTGAAAGCTACTGGGCATAGGTTCCGGGAGACCATACTTGCTCTTGGAGGTGGAAAGTCCCCACTGGAGGTTAGATGAATATATGTACTTTTGCATATTTTCTGTCATGATCTTTTATTACTTGCTGTAAGAAAGGCTTTTGTTCTTCAACCTTTTTGATACCAAGTATTATCTTGGAACAATTGAATTTTGTTGCCCGGAAATTGCCGATATCTTCTGTTATAGGTGTTTGTGGAGTTCCGGGGACGCGAACCTTCACCAGAGCCTCTACTCAGGCACAGTTGTTTATTGCCTGTCACTGCCTTGGCATAAGTCCATTAGTTAATAATAAAATTGGCAGGACAAATCTGGAGGCTTGTTACTTCATCTCTTAAGGCATGTGCTAGAGTAGTTGTTTCTAGAGGTCTAAAACAGCCATACACATCTATTCTGCAGTTGAGCATAGAACCTTGTATACTTTGGACCTGAGACTTCTCTGTACCTCAACCATAAAATGAACAACACTTGGGTAGAAAAAAAATGAATAAAATGATCTTTCAGATCTCTTTGCAAAAGTGGTAACTTGCTTATGGAACCAGCAATGATTGGTTACACTTATTTGATATTTCTGAAAACAGATGATGGTTGAGGTTTATGCTTGGTTGAGCCTAAGAGAAGCTACTACAATGGCTTATTTAGTAACTTAGTTTAAATAATTAACTATGCTAAGAGTAATTTAAGATATTTAATTGTTTAATTTTATCTCATATATATATATTGTATACTATAAATTATTTCATGAATTTAACTTTATATTACTCTTAATAACTACTTATTACTTTTGTTTTATTATATCAAAATAATATGTGTTAGATATAATATAATTTACCATATGAGACACTAAACTCCCTTTAATTTGAATAATATCTATAATTTTTTATCAATATTTCTTTAAATAAATTTGAACTAAAACGGAAAATTTTGTAAATGGAACTATGGTCGATTTTGCATGTGCCGATTATAAAATGATTGAAAATAATATAGTTACATATAATAATCAATTATTTCTAATAAAATTATATTATAATGTGGTAAGTGAAATAATAAGTATAACTTGTATATTAATTAATTCAATAAAAAATGATGCAATCACTAAACTATGTTTGTCATTATGTAATAATAATCTAAAATTAAATAAAAATCTTATAATAATTAATAAAGATTTTTAGGCTTCTTTTTAAGGTTTTTGGGTCTACATTGATCTAATCCTAAAATTTGTCAAATCATACGGCTCTGGATCATATAAATTAAGACACACATATATATTTTTTTTGGATAAGCCACCACCCAGTATTTGAGGTGCCAGATCGACCTGTTGACACACACACACACACACGCGCACACACACACACACATATATATACACACACGTATATGTATGAAGCTAAGATGAAAAGTTTGAAAATGCAATAGCAGGTGTTCTCCAACCACATCACTTGTCTAGCTAGACTCAGAGACACCCATTTAAATGGCACTCTTGACAACGATTTAATATTCACCTTGACGAATTTTATTTTATTTTTTCAATGGACTCTTTCTTAGGAAAAGAATAAAAATACAATTATAGGGCAGTGATCATAAATTTGCTTTAATGAATAATGACTATAAAAACATGCAGGCAAATAAAAGCTGACAGTCAATGTCATTAATAATTTATTATTTTATTTCAAAAGAGTTGTGATTTTGATTTATTTAATAATTATATGAATAAGATTATATTTTCACCGTATAATCTTAAATTTATCACATATTTATTTATATCCTTATTATTGAGATTAAGATTCAGATTATTATAGTATAATCTTAAATTTATGGGTCACCATAATAATAATAACAAAAATAATTTAAATCCGAGATTTCACAATTTCAATTGTTATAATAATATTTATACAAATATCTGCTTCCACTTTTTTGTTTTTAAATGAATCTTCAATTATTTGGATGCCTATGTACCAAGTTGGTAGGAAGTTAATGGGAGGCCTTGCCTTCAAAGTTGGGTTTAAACTGGTGGAAGTGAATTGGTTGGCAACAAACACTCCCACCCACATGAGCAAAAAGTGAAATTATGAACTCAACCCATCGTTTTTTCCATCTCAACAACCTTATCTTCTCGTCTACCAAAAAATTTAATTAAAATATTCTGTATTTGTATAAAAAATTTTGGTTTCATAACTTTTTTGAAAAGTTTGATTAGAATGACAAAGTTGAATATTTGTTATTAATTAAGTTTTAATTTCGAAACTTGAAAATAAAAATAGTTATATTAGAAAAATTGCTTTTAAATAAAGTCTGTAAATTTTAAAGTATGGTTTTCCGTACCAATAATTAAAGAAAAAGAGAAAAAAAAAACATATTTGGAACCCCATAGTAGGGTTGGTGTAGTGTAAGTTTCTAAAACAATGATACTAGGATATAAACATTTGTTCCTTCCAAGTTCAGCTTACAATATATTTACCCATACTTTATTCTTATATGTAAATTAAGCTAATTTTAGCTCCACTAAAATGAGATAAATCTTGTTCGATGAACCTCCGAACCTAATGGACAATGACTTGAGTATAAATGATTCATACATAAATTAAATTACCATTGACTTAAAAAACTTGATTAAATTTAATTTATTTGTTCATTTGATCCGCATTGCACACCTTGAAAAAAAAAGTAATTATCATTGTAGGGTAAGAAGTATTCTTTCGTAGTATCTTTAATTCTTAATACGGAGAGTTATACAGAATTGATCTAAAAAATAAAAAAAAAAAATCTTAAAAAATTCTTACCAAAGAAAAAATTTGATTTCTAACCTAAGTTAATCGAGTGATCAAAACTAAATCAATCTCTATATGAACAATATTGATCGAGGGTTAAAAACTCGATAAATTTATAAATTATGTTGGTCGAGTTTTTAAAACTCGACCAATTTATTTATTTTTTCTTTTCGAGCCAATTCCGAACATTGCTCTGGGTAGAATTTTAGAATATTTTTTAATTAAAAAAATAAAAAGAGAAATTGTATTTTGTTGGTATGTTTAACCGAACATATATGATGGCCATGCCCATGCTTATTAAAAAAGAAAGAAAAATTTCGTAATTTTGTTTGAGAAAAGAAGAGATAATTTTCCTTCGTTTCCAGTTTCCCAGCTACTCAACGAGTCTAATGAACATCACAACGCCTCAACCTCAACAAGGAAGGTGCCAAAGGCGAATTCTCTCTCTCTCTCTCTCTAGTGATGGCGAGGGCAGGAGGAATAACAAATGCAGTAAATGTAGGGATTGCAGTTCAAGCTGATTGGGAGAATCGAGAATTCATCTCCCACATTTCCCTCAACGTTCGTCGCCTCTTTGACTTCCTCGTCCAATTTGGTACTTCCCCTGTTCAGATCTCTCTCTCTCATTCATTGACTTCTTGTCAAAATTTCAGATTACCCCATTTCGAAATTTTTTCTGGGCAATTCTTGGTTTTCTTTGTTAAACATAGACAAGTATATAAATGTCATTTTGGACTTTGATGTTCTGGGTCTTGTCACTTTTTTTTTTTTTTTTTTTTTTTTTGTACCGATTGCAAATTAGGTTTTCGATTTCGTAATTGTCTTCTATATTACCCCTACTTTAAATTTTACTTCTCTTGTACAGATCAAGATCATGAATGTTTGAGTTGGTTTTCTGTGCTATCCTTTCTCACAATCATGGGTCTGCCAAACATGTCCTAACCAATGTTTTTGTTCATTGCTAGATTGCATTTCCAAATCCAAGCCAATTTTCGACTTAGAATTTTGACTTATCGAGTACAAATTTCCTTTTGAGAAGTTGGCTTCATGAAAATATGCCCTAGAAATAGTTGCCAATTTAGGAAAGAAGGAACTTCTTACCATAGAATTTAGGCGTGAATCAACATTTTTTTTTTTTTGGTTGTTGGGGGAGAAAGGTGGGCAGTGGCGGTCCTTGTCTTCAAATTTGATGTTTGTTGTGATTTATTTCTATAATGATGCCAAAGGATGCAATGACCTGGACACTTATGATGTTTTCAGAGGCTACAACAAAAAACAAATTAGCATCATTGAATGAGAAGCTTGACACACTAGAGCGTCGTCTGGAGCTGCTTGAAGTCCAAGTTGGTACTGCAACCGCAAATCCCCAACTCTTCACTTGATCCTTTGTTATTAGCATCGGATGAATTTCACTGTCTACATTCGCCTGTTGCCTGTTGAGTAAGGTTTCAAGTGTTTGTGTTCTACTTGGGCTAGACTGAAATATAAATGATTTTGTTGTCATCATTAGTATCTCATATAATTGTTTGAGAGCGATGCTATTGGTTTTGGGCCTAGTTCATGCAATAAGCCATTTTCTACTATCCTTGTTTGTTTGGGGATATATAAATTTGAAAGCCATATTGACATATGTTAAATTTCTCAAATAGTGGTAATTACATTCATGCATGTTTAGCCCTTAGGCTCTATTTGAAAGTCTTGAGGGGACAAGAGAATTAAGGAGAAAGGTGGTGTTGTCTGGATGATTAAAATAATTAATGGAGGGGGTGGTATTATTACTGTGTTAAATTTCTGTTTGGTTAGCTTGCTTTTATATATTTGTATAAGATTTAATTGTTCATGCACACAGTTGAACCCCACAAAAATTGATGCATTAAATTACACATGTTGTTAAGTTCCATTCACCAAAGGTTAGAAGACTCGATTTTTACTTTTGACGAATTTGATGGGTGGAGTGGATGGCCACCATTGATCAACGCATAAAAAGGTTAAGTCAATATCCCCAAATGAATGTAAAACTGACTTCCTTGTCCAACTTGATATCTCTCTCTTGTTTTGAGGGTGAATGGGAGAGGTGAGATAATTACAAAACACTTGTACCTGGTAAATTTGGAATGCAGGTAAGTTTTTATCAACATTCCATGCCCTTTCCAATCCCCTCCAAATTGGAGGGATCACAATTTTTAACTGTTGGACGCGATTGGATGTCTCCCCCCCCCCCCCCAAAAAAAAGAAATAAAGAGATAAAGAAAAAAAAAACACCATCCGGTTTCCCTCCTTATTGGAGATCACTTCCAAAGATTATGGGATGGTACTTAACCACCTCTGATCTTCCCCTCCCCTCTTAATCCCCTTCATCTAAACAAGAGGTTGGAGTCTTAACCTAACTATTTTGTCAGGTTGGGTAGAGTGTGATCTATTTATCATTTCTCATGTCCTTGCTTTGTCATCAATAAAATTCCCTTTCTGTTCAGTCTTGTATCAAACATTTTTTCTTTTTAGCTCCTTGAACTTGTTCTCTATACATCCCAAAAAAAAGCCTTTTTGTTGCCTCCTTGCGTATATCTAACAGTAAATTCATCCAGTGCTGTTTTGTTGTTGTTAAAGATCCTGTTCTGGCTCAGTGTACATGCCAGAGTAGGCTATTGTTTGGGGAGCAATTTCATATTGCTGAAAGAAATTATGCCAATTTTATCCTTGAATTAAATTTCTCTATATGGTTGTGCGCGGTGCATGTGGACCCTCATTTCTTATTCATTTAAAATATTTTCTTAGGAAATTATTTTTCTTGAATGGATGACTTTTCACATGGAAGGGTCTAATATATGGGAGAGAATTGCTGAAATGCACCTGTTGCTAGTAACTGGCAAATATATTCAACTATTGCTTATAGTTAATGAATTTTGAAAAACTGGATTTACATGACTTGGAGCATCACGTAATATTCTATTTTTTTGTTTTTGTTTTTGTATATATATATTTTTTAAAATTATACTAGACAGCCCAGAAACTAGTTTGGTGCATTTATCAGAAACATTCTGATGTTTCCCCACTTTTGTGCTGCCAACACCATAGTAAAAGTTAATTTACGACTTCCTACCGATGGTCTATAGTTGACAAAGCCTAATTCACCAAGGTTGCAGGAAAACAACTCATATATTTTCTTGTAGAATGTAGATAACACTGTTGGTATATCATAACCAACACTTTGTTTTCTAGACCATCTGATTAATCTAGTATTTATAGGACACATGCATAACATTGTGTCCGATCATGTGATTATTTTAATAAATTTCCCTCTTCTCCCTTATGGGAGCACAGCAATTAATCCAGTAGGATACTAGAAACATTTCTGGCACTCCATTTAGTATAAAGGCACAATCTGCAACAAAAGCATGCATAAACTGTTAGCTGTTGTTTACTAGTCTGGATTCTTGATGCACATATACAATAGAGATATATAGCAACCTTGTTTCTTCTTAAAGGTGTTGCAGAAAGTGGTAGTTCTATTTTAGCATTTAGCTAAATGAAAATTGAGTACAAAATGAGTTGTAGTCTCTCATCAAACAACTGAGGAGACAACCTAGCTGAAGTAGAATTGAAAAGTGCACGCTTCATCCATCAAATCACCTATCTTGGCCTTCTAACCAAAAAAAAAAAAAAAAAAAAAAAAAAAAAAAAAAAAAAAAAAATCACCTATCTTGGTTGTGGAGGACCTAAGGCTTGTGATGGGATGGGTGAAGTGTCTGCTGGAGATTCTGTGTGAGGTAGACTAATTTTTCTCTCGATTGAGTAGTGGCGAGAGCCGGCTTCATGTATTCGGATGCATTGTTCTCAATGATCAAAGCATAGTCCAATTCCCACACAATGTCAGACATGCATGGTCGGTAAGCTGATAAGGGTTCGATGCGGGGTAACGCCACCTCCACCACTCTCCACATTGCTTCCGAGTGATATACTCCCTTGATGCTAGGGTCCACAATTTCATTCGATCCTTGCATCCCTAAATGGTTTGGCCTGAGAAGAAGATTTGAGACCCATAAATAAAAATCAGAACATGCTTACATGATTGTGTATGTGTTTGTATCTGAATGTTAGGGTCCACAATTTCATTCGATCCTTGCATCCCTAAATGGTTTGGCCTGAAGAGAAGATTTGAGACCCATAAATAAAAATCAGAACATGCTTACATGATTGTGTATGTGTTTGTATCTGAATGTTTATATGGCAAAACTCAAGTGTACCATCTTTGTGAATCATAATGAAAAGTTTAAATGTTTAGCAGCAACATGAAAGTTCAAATAGAAAATAACACCATACGCATTCGACCAAGCTCCACTCATTGCGAGGCCTGTGTATGTTGAGTGGCTCTCTACCACTTATGATCTCCAGCAGAGCAATGCCAAAGCTAAAGACATCGCTTTTTGCGGACAAATGCTGAGTCGAATAATATCTACATAACACAAAAAATAGGAAAATGTTTCAGGATATAACATCTAGTTTATGGAGTAAAATTTCAAGTAAAGTACTTACTCAGGATCCAGATATTGGGATGATGATGATGATGATGATGAAATCTCATATGAGAAATAATCAATATTATAAAGATACGATATATATATATATATATATAATATTTGCAATTGCAAGCACTTTGAGTTGGTGGTACGAATTCTTTGTCTTCTATTCGAGTAAAGTTGATACCAAATATCCCTGTATTCAAACACAAACTCGAATTTTTTACTGATATATCAACTCAAATTTGAATTCGATGAATAGTAATAATATAACTTGAAATTAACTCATTTATAATTTAATAAATTTGAAAACTCGACGCGTTTATAAATATGAATATTTATATAATATATTAATTATTTCACTTAATTTAATTTTTTATATTATAAAAATATATTGATATATGTTATTGACTAGTTTTCTCAAGCTTTTCAAAATTTGTTGCTAAATTTAGTCACGGATTCCAAAATCCGCCGCTAAATTTCACATTTGCCCGCCCACCACCTGCCCGGCCCCCTATTGCCTCCGAACCCACTGCTGTTTTTATTTTTTTACAAAAAATATGCTCTTATCCATATTCGAATTTAGGTTCTATATTCAAACACAAACTCGAATTTTTTACCGATATATCAACTCAAACTTGAATTTGATGAATAGTAATAATATAACTTGAAATTAACTCATTTATAATTTAATAAATTTGAAAACGCCCAGATTCAAATCTAGATTCTATATTCAAACATAAACTCGAATTTTTTACTGATATATCAACTCAAACTTGAATTCGATGAATAGTAATAATATAACTTGAAATTAACTCATTTATAATTTAATAAATTTGAAAACTCGACTCGTTTATAAATATGAATATTTATATAATATATTAATTATTTCACTTAATTTAATTTTTTATATTATAAAAATATATTGATATATGTTATCGACTAGTTTTCTCAAGCTTTTCAAAATCTATAGCTAAATTTAGTCACGGATTCCAAAATCCGCCGCTAAATTTTGCATTTGCCTGCCCACCACCTGCCCGGCCCCCTACTGCCTGCAAACCCACTGCTATTTTTATTTTTTTTTACAAAAAATGTGCTCTTGCCCAGATTTGAACCTAGGTTCAAAAAGATGTTTAAAGCGCAGTCAACCATTATGTCACATTAACTTATCTTTTATATATATATATATATATTTTACTTCTTTACTTTCTTTCTAAGTTTTACCATTAAAAATACAATTCCATAATTTAATAAAAATACAAAATACAAAATTATATTGAATAAAACAAAAAATTATATTTAATAGAATTACAAAATTATTTTTAATAAAAACACAAAATTGTATTTAATAAAATTATAAAATGATATTTAATAAAAACAGAAAATTATATTTAATAAAAATCAATACCCTAATTTAATAAAAATATAAAATACAAATTTATATTTAATAAAAACCCAAAATTATATTTAATAAAAATATAAAATTATATTTAATAAAAACACAAAATAATATTTAATAGAATTACAAAATTATATTTAATAAAAACACAAAATTTAGCGACGGATTTTGAAATTCGTGACTAAATTTAGCGATGGATATGAAATTCGTGGCTAAATTTAGCGACTGATTCCGGAATTCATGGTTAAATTTAGTAACGGATTGTGGAATTCGTTGCTAAATTTAGAGACGGATTCCAGCGACGGATAATTATTTTCGTCACTAAATTAGCAACGAAAATTAATTCGTGGCTAATTAGCGATGAATTTCAAATTTGTTGCTAATTTTGCCACGAAAATTATGCAAGAATGTTCAAAAGTTGCTCTCTATCCCAACGTTGGCCACATGCTACTCCAACTAGCCCGTAAATACCATATATATACATATAAATAGTCACCCGTGTAAGGAGCCCCACCCGGTGCTAAACAGAGCCGTACTCGCGTCCTCTCCGATGAGGGTCAACCGTGTGCGTCCACACACATGATGATCTGGCGGATACCTCCGGCCGAAGTGTATCCGAACACAAGGGGTGCCTCTACCAAATGTCCTTCGTAGCTACGGATGCTATAGGAAGCATATAACAATACTATCATATCAGTCGGGTGTGCAGCCCGCATGCATCACATCATTACGTCGGTTGGGCATACAGCCTCATGCATCATATCATAATGTTGGTCGGGCGTACAACCCAAATAGTACATATAAATTCATTTAAAGTCATGTGCCAATACATTTCATCAAATCATTTCAAATCAACATACCAATGCAATGGTAGAATAGAAAACATTCTAATTCTCAAATAATTACACAATATTAATTCATTTCAAACCATGGATGCATAGTCATCGGAAACATAAATTTACGACACTCAAATAATCACAAAACATATTTGAAATTTAGAGTCATACGTTGAATCAATGCATATCAAAAGCATGTTTTATTGAAAATATGACAGAAAATAAGTTTCACTATTTTATGCAAAAGATTAGGGTCCCACTCACAGTTCAGGGAGGGTGTGTCACTCCCCAAAATGTACCACATTGTATAAGTAATATGCTCCCCTCGTTCGATCACCAAGTGTCACTACAACGAAAAAACACAATATGTATATATATGATTTGTGCCACACATTTCAAAAGCCACTATGTTAAATTTATATTTTTAAATAAATTCTATGTATAGAATCAAGACTTAGGGTCTCATAGCTAGGCTTCAAATGTGCACAAGTGTTGTCCCCTTTTCATCACCAAATGTAAATTTCAATTCTTCATTTCCGAAGGCACACAATTCAACCCAAAAGCTCTAAGGTTTCCCATACCTTCCAAACAAACAATGCCACTTTAAATCATCCAAAACCATCACTTTCACACCCTATCTCTTTGTATACCCCAAAACAATCCACAATTTTCAAAACTTTATATGCTCAAGTCTCACTTCCTTTATGCATAAAACAGTCAACATTTGCATTGCACTTTTTGTAACATTCAACCTTTAAAATTTAGCATGCAATACACCAAATTAAATTCACCACTCCTTAATAATATTCCACATTCAACA
This sequence comes from Dillenia turbinata, assembly GCA_037126225.1. Classification (NCBI taxonomy): domain Eukaryota; kingdom Viridiplantae; phylum Streptophyta; class Magnoliopsida; order Dilleniales; family Dilleniaceae; genus Dillenia; species Dillenia turbinata. Next base: position 14,509,310 of record JBAMMX010000017.1, read on the forward strand.
ATTCTTGCACATACACATACTCATATGCATTTCTTATATTTTTGGTTACTCACCAAACTAATACACATCTTATCATATTAGCCTAACATACATATATTATCCATACATGCACACACCCATATCCTTGCTTCGTTTCCATTTCAATCAATAGACATATATATTTATACATCATTCTCACACTAGCATTTTGCATATCTTTCATCTTCATCTCAACCAACAAATACACATATATAACACCACTTTAGCAATACAATTCAGTGCAATGAAATTTTACTCGATCCTCAATCAATTTTTCCTAAGACACGATCACAATTATATTATTAATTTCCAAACATTTTTAGGATTTATTCATATTTCCTAATTTTATAAGAATCCAAATTCTTCAATTTATGAATACACTCTAATGTCATCAATTGTATTTTATTTGTAAATAAATAACACGACCAAGACTAAGTCTAATTCAACCCTAAAGACCTCTCAAAGTCGGAGACAAGCATAAAATAATAAATTTTTTACAAGATAGAAAATTTTTGAAAAATCATAAACTTTTCGATTCCCATCTAAATGTTTCAAACCATATGTCATTTTCAAGATGAAGAGATCTAGTTTCATAATATGGAGATCGTATTTAGATTGACTATATACAAGACAACTTATAATAAAAAAGGTTGCATCGATCCTTAAACTCAAATCCCAAATTCTGACTATTTTCATGCATATGTCAAATTAACTCTAAGGGAAATTATTCTAATCAACCAAACATAAATCTTTCATCCTCTAACATGCTCTTTTCACAACAGACAACCTAGTTCATACAAAATTCTAGACTTAACCTTAATAATTATATATAAAATTTCAGAAAACCCATTCTACTCGAATCTAACATACATTCTAAACACATAGAAGACTTTTCTCCCTTAATTTACCATAATTTCATTTAATTGTCAAAGGGATTAGAAATTTTTACCTCACCTAGGGTTTTCGCAGTTCACAACCCTAACTTCCGAATATACTCCGTTCAGTCCAAGACCTGCAGGGTTCCAAACTGAAGCAAACTCTATTAGTTAGTCTAAATTACCAAAAGAATCAACTCTAGAGCTACTGTTCAGAGAGTCGCTCTTACCTGCGCAGAGAAGAAATCGCATGACAGCATAACCTAGGGTTTTCTTGAAGCTCTGTAGGTCTCTGCAGGTCACGGTCTAAGATTTTCAACGCGGCTTACAGAAAGCTCTTGGTAAAGAGCAGAGCATCACCGCGCGAACAGGAGAGGGAGAGAAGCAGGGTTGTTGCGGGCGCGAGAGAGAGAAGGACAGGCAGTCATGCGCGCGATGGTAACTTTCGATAAGAGATGTTAACCGCGGGAGATAGAGAGAGAGACGATAGAGAGGGAGAGGGTACAGTAAACGACAGAGTGAGAGAGAATGCGAGAGAGAAACAAAGAGTTAGAAAGAGAGAGAGAGTAGACAGAGAGAGAGAGAGAGAACTGAGAGGAAGGTAGAGAGAGAGAGTGGCGGTGAGATCGACGGTGGAACGCAGAAAGGGCGGAGGAGATGGGGATAGCGGCGGAGAGTGAGAGATCTCGGGAGAAAGAGAGAGAGCGACGGGAGGGAGAGAGTGAAAAAAATTAGGGCTTTTAGCCCTAATTGCATTGGGGGAGGGGGGAGTGCTGTGTTTCGGCCGAAATGCAGCGCTTCCTTCTCTGTTTTTTTTTTTTATTTCAATAATTAATTATATGTATTTATATATACACACACCAACTTTATTTTCAAGGTTCCAAATTTTAACAAAATAAGATAAGTTTCAAATCGGAAATACAGTTACTTTAAATATACAAAAAATTCAATTTAAAGACTCAAAAATCAAAAATCAATATAAATAAAAATTTTTCTCTATATATATAACTAAGGAATATTTTATTTAATTCATGAACAGAAGTATAATAGTACGGACACCGCAGTGTCGGTGTTACAGAAAATATATGAAAAATTTATGAATAGTAGCCGCCTCCCCTTCTTAAATGGCATGAATGCTAGTTCCTTTTTTTTGTTTTGTCTCTTTCCCAAAAAAATGAGGACTCCTTCAAATTAGAAAAATAAAAATTAACTATTAAAATAATTTTATCTAAAGTAAAATTTCTACTAAAATTAACTGAAATTAAAAAATCAAATTTCTTTTTTTCTTCATAGGCCCAATATGATGTCTTGCTTCATTTAACTCCAAATTACCTCTTTAAACTCATTTTGTCCAATTCTTTTGATTCCAATTAGTTACAAACAAAAATCAATAAAACCAACCATTAAATTTGATTTTAATGCCTCTCAACTATTCTTTTCTTCACTCATTCCCCTCCTTCATTTCATCATCCAACAATTCCAAGCAGAACACATTGAAATATTTAAAGCAAAACAATCTAGAGAATAAGTGATCATAGTTTTATAACTTTAAAAGAAAACATAGGCATCAATCAAACTCAATAATCTCATCAGAATTCAATATACCAAGATCCAATACTCTCATAAAGAATTCACTCTATACACTTAAAGTGTTTAAGAGAATTTATCAATAACTCTCAAGATCAAAGCATAGTATGATATTCCCATAAACTTGCTTATTAATCAAATCTCTACCACTGAATATATGAATTCAAAACAAAAATTCGGGGGTTTTTGCAAGGGTTGTAACGTGGTTTAGGTATAGGTAGGATAAAAGGTAAATATGATATATAATGCATATCAAAGAAGCATGTCAAAGATTACAAAACATTTCTACTATCAAACTCATCCCATAACATGAAGTACAATTAACCCAAAGAAAAATATCCCAAACAAGATTATCTCATTCCTCAATCCAAATTTCTGAACTTTTTTTTTTCAAATTCCCTCATCTCAATTTTTTTAAAATTTTTTTCTCTCTGTTTGTTTTTTTTTTCATTTTTTTTCATTTTTTTTTTGAAAAACAATCTCAAAGATGAATGAAGAGTGCATACATAAATTTTTCCAAATTGTATGAATAAATCTCTAAAAACAATCCCCAACGTAAAATTACCCCATTCCCTTTATAAACAACCGTCCATTCAATCTCTAAACACATGTTTGTTTGATATGAGGACCAAAAAGAAGGTTAAGCGCAAAAAAGAAGATTGTGTGTCAATTTGTGTGGTTATAAACAAAGAAAAAAGAATAAAGGCTCAATTTGGTTCACTATGAGGATGAATATGCACATGAAGGTATTTTTTAAAGAGAGATAAAATGGGAAAACCTAATTGCCCTAATCATGTTAATACATGAATTCATGGATGTAGTCTTAAAATGCATAATAAAACAAGTTCTAGAATAAACATACTATAATTGATAAATATTAATGAAGAAAAATTAGAGTAAAGATGATGATATACTCTTAAGGCTCAAAAACTCACAAAAGTGTTTAATGTTGTATCGAATCTTGTACATTTTCATCTAATTCAATCATAAAAATCAATGGAATGCTTAAAACATTTTTATCTAAAACAACTAATCACATTTGTCTCATTCATACGTTTTAACTCACACCAACAACATATACTAACTCAAAATTATTTTCAGATAAAAATCAAGAGAGTACGAAATTCCATAGAAGATAGAAGAAATGATATCGGCATATAAAATGCTCCCCCACACTTAAATCCTACATTGTCCTCAATGTATACAAAAGGTAAGAAAGGAGAAAAGAAACTAGGCATTCCTGGAACAACCATCTTCTCGTCTATCGTCAGATTTTGCACATTTTCATCTGATAATTTATCCTCATTGGTATGAACCCTACGAGATTGTTGGGATAGCATAGGGTTGACGTATGGTCTCTGAACGATTCTCCTAATGCCATGTTCAACTCCTATATTGTCCTGCTTTGCCCGTAATATCTGTAGTTCTGTCTCTTCTCGCTCTATTTAACATTCTATTTGAACAGACAGAATTCGAAATGCAGTTGTCGTGGCTCATAACTCTCTGCACATGTTAGAAATAGTACTATCTTCACCGCCTTGGTTGGCCATTGCAAGGGAAAATTTTGACTCTGATACCACCTAACGCGGGAGAGATAGATGAACAATAACAGAGTTTGAAAAGAGAAAATCGTAAAACCTTCAAAATGAGAAATATTACTTTCAAAGAAAATATTATTAATAATGAACATTATAAATATTTATAGGGAATACAAACCCCATAAATTAAGAAACTATAAAAACTAGGAAACTAGAGAAATATAGAAATTAGAAAAATTAGGAAACTAAAACTAGAAAAATTAGAAAACTAGAGAAACTAAAAAACTTTAAATATTAAGAAATTATAAAAATTAGAAACTAACTAAATTAACAGATCTCTTTCCTTTTTCTTGAGCCACTCGAATAATTATTAGAAATTTATCCCACATTAAAAAGTTAATGTGATTTTTCTGATTCTTCATTTTATATCAAGGCCATAATCAGAAGGGAAAAACAAATACCACAATAAAAATTTCTTCTGTTATGTTTTTTCTTTTCTAGCCAACAAAAAAGATCGGTATCGGTTATAATGTAGGGGAAAAATAACAAATTAGAAACAAATGGTAATCCCAAAAAAAAAAAAAAAACATACGACCTATATTTCATGACATTTATATTTTTGAAAAGAAGAAATATGTCAAAAGCAACCCTTTGGTTTGGTACTCCCTTGGTATATGTTACCTCTAAGGTTCATCCAACTATTAACATCGTTAGCATGTAGAATAAAAATACAACCAAAAAAAAAAAAAAACTAAAAGTACATGAGCAAATGTGCAGCCTCTCCTTCTCCTCTTTTGGGATCTCTAGGTCCTCTGATTCTTTGAAGCAAAACGGAGAATCAAGTAGAAGAAAATCCTATATAGAACAGCCCAACCTATCATTATGATCACCAGTTCCCACTTCTTCTTTTTGTCATCAGAATTTATGTGAAGCCCTTGTAAAATGCCAACGCCTGTAACATAGCTTCCATCTGTAAAATTCCCTAAGATTTGATTTGTCTGATACTGATTCATCAGAAGTCCTTCATATGGATATGTCATGGTTGAGATCTTGTTCATCCACACCCAATAAGGAGGAATGTCATGACTATTCAAGAAGTATCCGCAGAACAAGAAGAAGAGGGCTGTGAAGGCGATGACTGCAGCATATCCCAATATGTAGTTCGGCACAACAGAGCTCACAAAAATCACAAATGAGTTGGTGGAAAGGAGAGACATGTAGAGGACAACCAAGAAATACAGGAATGACCCACGAAGTTCTAAGGCAAACCAGACAATTCCTGCATAAATACCAGCCTGCACGGCGAGGAAAGGAAGGTATGTAATGAGGCCTGCAATGGTGTAAGAAGAGGCTCTATAGGCGTTGTGAGAGGTCTCTCGGACAAAGATAAAGCGCTCTTGAATGAAGGCGGGGACAGCATCATTGGAAGAGAAGAAGAAAAGACAGACGGTGAAGATGAAGAAGCTAAGACGATTGGTGATTCCTTGGAGGTCAGCTTTTGGATGAAGGAACATGGTTGCCATCATAAAGCCCATGATTGTGAGCACCATTAGTCTTGAAAGGAAAAGCTCTGGGGTTCTACGAATGTTGATGAAGTTGCGGCGCATTAGGATCCATGTCTCTGGGATGAAGGAATTGGCAAATTTGGGGCCTAGATGGTAATGAGCCATGTTGTTTTGCTTGACATTTGGAGTCAAATAGTCATCTTCATTCACAGAGTAGTCACTGCTATGTGGTGTTAGTGTGCCTGGGAGAATATCATTTGAATTGGCGTAGTAACCCACGGGTGAATGACTGCCAAAAAAAAAAAAAAGAGAGAAACAATTCATGAATTTATCTTCTCACTTTGAAACCATAAACGAAGATCACACAGCAAATGTCATTTTTCAAGGCTCACATGAATGACCAAATCTTATATTGCGTATATCTTGTTCAATGAGTAAGCCAGTGGTATGGTACCATATCTAGCCCTAAAGTACTAATGAAATCAAAATTTATGAGATTATAGTATTAAAGAGAATATTTACTTCATGTGGTTCAGCAATTTTCGTTCAGTCCCAGGGTGAGAAGGTGTAAACCTAAGTGTTTTCACAATCCCACTTTGACTTGCACTCCATGACCTGGAACCAGGACTTCTGATGCTGCTGTCAAACTCATCTCCCCAGTTTGCTTCCAAGTGAAGTCGCTTTCCGCTCTTCCCTCTATAGCTACCATGTTGGTCCCCACGACTGCTGCTTTTACGAGGTGGAGGAGCAGGGGATGGAAGAGGAGAGGTCACCGACATTTCTTCATCAGACAGCTGCGGAGGTCTCATCCCTGTAAGAGCAAACTCTGCCAAAGCTCGAACACCGTGCTCAGATTGATCATACTGTTGTATAACATCAATTAAGTACTCTATTGAGCTTTCTCCCTTAGGGACTTTTCGCCCCATTCGACCTAAATGGAGGCTAACATCCTTTGGAGATCCTTGGTACATGAGCTCACCACGAGCCAGAATGATGAGGTGGTCGAGAAGCAACTGGATGCGAGATGAAGGTTGGTGAATTGTGAGGATCACGGTACTGCCAGAGCGAGCAATGTGGTTCACCTTCTCAATCACACTGTGAGCGCTTGTTGAGTCCAGGCCTGAGGTAGGCTCGTCCAGGAAGAGAAGTGAAGGGCCATGAATTATGTCCACACCAATTGAGACTCTTCGACGCTCACCACCAGATACTCCTCTTGTGCCTTCGTCACCTATGTAGGTGTTCCTAGATGACTGCAATCAAAGTAATGTTAATAATGTTAGAAACAGGAAAAATAGTCTTTACAATAACAACAAAGAGTTTTAGTCCCAATAATTAGGCTTTCCCTATAAAGCGACTGTTTTCAGACCTCGAATCCGTGACCTCAAGGTTACCAAAGAAACACATCAAGATTCACCAAGAAAAAAAAAGATTTTTTATTAAAATAATGAATGCCCACCAATCTTACGCCATAACCTATCCCCATCTTTTAAAAATCATAGAACACCACAGGCTTAAAACCTTCAAACTTGGAATAACCATAGCTGTGGTTTTGACGAAATTGATGTCAAATGGTCCCGTCATTTTGAGCTCTGAGAAGTTCTTGCAATTATTGGAGATTTCCTGCATAAGGTAAGGAGTTTATGCTGTGCAAGGCATCGTCAACGATTCAAGATCTTTCCAAATTTGAATTGCCTTGCAGATTCCACAATATTTTTTTCTTTTTTCCACCTCTGCGATGGCAGAACGAGTCCTTTTAGTCTTGGGCACCCTTCTTCTTGAATCGGCAGCAATTGGAGCTTTCTTGATCAACTTCTGCTTCAGACTCCAGGAATAAAAGGTCAAGATTTCGCGAGACACCAAAAGCAGAGGATACGTCCATTATTGTAATAAATGAATCTGAAAGCAGCAGAGGTCCAACAGCAGCATTATCAACATTCAAGGTTAACCTTGATGCTAAATCTTCTCTGGGGAGTGTCTCAACCTGAGAAAACAACAAAATCCATGGAATCTGCAATAAACGGCTCATGCGGACCATCACGTATTCCTGTTAGGACATAGCCCAAGGCATTGCAGCAGCAAAAGTTGTGCTAAGACGCCTCCAAGAAATGTGCCATATAGATGTATATGATGAATATCAATAGCATCCAAAATTTTTTCAAAAGCTTGAATCCACTCATGATGGTTCCATACACGAGGAAAAACAGTCTCTACATTCTCAATAAATCATATTTCTTATAAATAGTTAAGAGATAGCAGATATATAAAACCTATTTTGTACGGCATTTCTAAAAATGAGTTTGTCTATACAATATCTATGACACAGTGCAACACTTTTTTACTTGCAATAATGTAAAATTTGTCATGTTTTTAACAGATTATTATATTTTTATCAATTTGTTGCTCATGTCAAACTTTAAAGGGGAATAAAAGGCCGGGACATGATACTAAGTATTCCACATAAGCTTATGCACAATGATGAATAAATTTGGCATAGATTCGAACATTTATTCAAGTTTTTGACACCTTTTTGTGCAAGTGGGGTTTTGAATAACTTACTGATAATCCAAGTTGCTCAATCAATCTCTCCACACGCTCCCGCTTATCATCCCTGGAGATAGGTCCCAAGCGAAAATCAGCAGCAAACATCAAAGTCTCATACACAGTGAGCATAGGAAAAAGCCTATCATCCTGCATAATATAAGCAGAAGTTCTCTTAATCAAACTAGAAGTGACTCCCACACCATCCAATGACACCCTCCCCTTAAGACTCCCTCTCGCAATTCTCCCCGCCAAGCCATCCAAAAAGGTTGATTTTCCTGCACCACTAGGCCCCATCACTGCAGTGATGCACCCTTTTGGCGCATACCCGGTAATCCTATGCAACAGGTCAACTTCTTGGCTTGTCCAGCTCCCATCAATCTTTTGCTTCTTAGTCACAGTGTATGTTAGGCTTGAAAACTCTAAACCACCTGTATAATTCAATGGCTTGCCTATGTCAATCACAGCATCACCACGGCCATCACGGTGGCGATGACCATTAATATGTGGAGCCATTTTTGAGACTTTTAGTAGGTGGGTTGGATAGTTATTGAGATATTTTATCAAACATAAAAGAGAGAGAGAGAAGAGAGAGAAATAACTTTACTTTCTTCTTCTCTCAAATTGTTGTTAATGTGTTTGATAGGGAATTAAAAGGGAGAGAATTTGAAAGAAAAGGACTTGCACAGCTGGTGGTAAACTTCTCTAAGGAGGTAGTTTCAAGGTTCGTAGCAAAGCTATCTTCATTGAAGTGTCCGAATTAACATGTTTTGATCGAAATATATGAAAGTTCCATCTCGTTTTCTTCATCGTCTGGTTTTTTAAACGCATAAGGTACTGTTGGTTTGGAACTAAACAGCACCCAAAAGCATCTCTTTCCGTATGCTATGTGAGTAGTTATATTCAATGGAAACCGTCGTGTTGCAAAATATTCTTTAAACACGAACTAAAATCACAACTTTTTGACTTAAAATGGCATAAAATTTTTATAATTTTACTATATTACTTTGCCTGCTGTGTCGATTATTCTACGTCTATATCTCTGCCTCACCTGTTTTTTATGGACAAAAAGTTATATGCTCAAGCCGGCTGCATCCACTAAACAAAGATGTTTAATTTTGGCAGCGATGGCGAGAAACAGATGTGGCTGATCACGAAATGAGCGACATTTTTGTTGTCATTTTGGCTGCTTTGTTTGGTAGTGATGCAGATGGACTATGGTATCCAAATTTAGAGGGTGCATACGAACACTACCAGAAAACAGACTTTAGCGACGGATAGTTATTCATCGTTAATTAATAACAAAATTACGACGGAATAGCGACGGAAAAATTAGCGACAGAAAAATTCCGACAAAAAAAATTTCATCGTTAATGTGTCGCTGAAAAAAAATATTCAGACCTATTAGAGACAGATTAGCGACGGAAAAATCCGTCGCTAATAGGTCCGAATTTTTTTTATTGAAAATAATTTTTTATTTTTATTAAATATAATTTTGTATTTTTATTAAATATAATTTTATATTTTTATTAAATATAATTTTGTATTTTTTATTAAATATATTTTTATTTTTTATTAAATATAATTTCTATTTTTATTAAATATATTTTTGTATTTTTATTAAATATAATTTTTTTTTATTAAATATAACTTTTTATTTTTATTAAATATAATTTTATATTTTTATTAAATAAAAGTACCATATTTTTAATATTGAGAGTTACAAATAAAGTATAGAAATAAAAAAAAAATAAACCAATAACACAAATGTAATGGTGACATGGTGGTTAAGACTCTTAAGTTCTCTCTCTCACACCCGGGTTCGAACCTGGGGGAGAGTATATTTTCAGAATATTTTCAGCACATTTACGCGCGGGCGGGAAGGCGGGCGAGGCGGGCACATTTACGCGATAGCGGGTCGGGCGGGCGGGTGGGTCGGACGTCCAGCTTCCGGCATTTGGGTTTGGTCTTCTTACTAACTTCACCGACGGATTGGCAACGGAAATTTTCTGTCATTAAAAATTTGTCGCTAATCCGTCGATAATTTGAAAATTCTAAAATAAAATTAGCGACGGATTTAGCGACGGAAAATAGACGGGAGGTACGGGTTCCAGATGGTGGTGGAAGCGGGTCGGGCGGGTGGGTCGGACGTCCAGCTTTCGGCATTTGGGTTTGGTCTTACTAACTTCACCGACGGATTGGCAATGGAAATTTTCTATCACAAAAAATCCGTCGTTAATCGGTCGATAATTTGAAAATTTTAAAATAAAATTACCAACGGATTTTTTAGCGACGGACTAATCCGTCGATAATTTGAAAATTCTAAAATAAAATTAGCGACGGATTTAGCGACGGAAAATAAACGGGAGGTACGGGTTCCGGATGGTGGTGGAAGCGGGTCGGGCGGGCGGGTGGGTCGGACGTCCAGCTTTCGGCATTTGGGTTTGGTCTTACTAACTTCACCGACGGATTGGCAATGGAAATTTTCTGTCACTAAAAATCCATCGTTAATCCGTCGATAATTTAAAAATTCTAAAATAAAATTAGCGACGGATTTAGCGACGGAATTTTCCGTCGATAAAAAATCCGTTGGGAATTAGCGACGGAAAAATTCCGTCGCTAAAAAATCCGTCACTGATCTTTCGTTAAAATTAGCGAGGTGACTTTCAGCGACGGAAAAATTCATCGTTGAAACCGTGTTTTCTGGTAATGGAATTGACTTATATATAGTATATTCTATGTGCTTTTCATGAAAGCCTCCTTCGTGGAATGGAAAAAAGATTACATTGAAAGAATTTTTCTAAAATTAGATCCGATAACGCTCAAACTCAAAATATGATTTCAAAAACAGATTAATTAAAAAAAAAGTTTACTTTTTTCGACCATACTGCTTTATCATACAAGGATATAAAGGTTGTCGATTCCTACAAGGAACATTCTTTTTCTTTTCATTTTTTTCTTGTAAATCTTCGATGAAATCTTGTGTAAAAATAGCATGCAACTTGCAAACTAAATTGAATAGGAAAACCCTTGTTGGCTTTCAGAGTTTTGGGAATTCAAACTACTTTCTGTCATGTATCAAGTTTGGCTTGGCTGCCAAGTTCCGCATTAGTCCCACCTTGTGCTCGTTTTTTTCTTGCAAGATGTGTGGTCACATAGGCTTCCATTCAAGCAACTTAAATGCTTCTTCTAAACTTGAGAGATGAAATTCTCGAAGGGGCAAAAATATCCGGACCCCTAATTAGTTTACTTTGTTTTAAAATTAAAATTTCTATTTTTGATTGAATTTAGGGACCACCATAGTAGTTTTTGATATAGTTTTATTTTGAAATATAACATTTATTTGAAATTCATATAGAGTTTTTTTTAATCAACTTATCTGACTAATCCTGTTATAGTATTATGGGGTCCATTAAGAGATTAACTGCCTTAAATCTTTTTTTTTTATTTTTAGAATTTAAATTCGAGACTTTGGTCAAAAGAGTAGAGTGATCGACCATTTAATCCAAAAAAGTTTGTTATAGAGTTAATTTTTTTCACCAGAATCATGAAAAGTGTTACGGTAAAATAATAAGAACAAATTTTTTCACATGATTACAAAATAAATCAAGTGATTTGAATTCAAATTTACTCACTAAATAAAAGTATCTGGATGAATATTCCTCAAAATATTTATGTATATAGAGTCTATTTTTTCACTCTGAGGTAGAATTAATTTTTTTTTTATTTGGTATTGATAGAATAGAATAAAATCAAATATATGTATATATATATATATATAACTTTTTAATACAAAATTTAAGTATTTAATATGATATTAATATTAGAGAAAGAGCCCAAATTCGAGAATGTCTAAATCTGGTCTTTGTTTTGCAGAGGTTAGCAGCTATGAATGAAAAATGTTAAATCCTTTATTTCCTGAAGGATCTGGAATATCTACACTTATCAATGGGCAACTTAAAAGTTTTTCATGATTAGATTTCAGAATATTATACAAGATAGCCCCAACAAATCCCCATTTTTACCCCCTCGTTTATTTATTTATTTATTTATTTATTTTTGGAATTGGTCTTTCACTTTGATCACAAAAACCGGGGGGAGTACATTGCGCGCGTTGCAATTAGTGATGTGTCCAATTGATTGAATGAATAGATTAGAATTAAAAGATTGAAATTTTTAGAAAAATTAAACTTTGAACTGTAATTGTATTGCAATTGTATATCTTTAAGTATATCATATATTTGTATATTTGTTATATTTATCTAAGGAACACCTTAAATTTCTCAAGTTTTCAACAACTTCTGCTAATCTACTTATCTTTTTAAGGGTTTTATAACATTTTTGCATTCATTATTTGTACTTTAGATTTTGGTTTGGTTGGAACAAATGAGGGATTTTCACTGTACCCATCCTCTTATCGGGTCAGGTTTTTAAACTCCATTGAACCAACGTGCTAATAAAACCATTCATAAGAAAATATATTTAATCTGTAGTATATTGATGAGTAAATAAAAAATAATATGCCTAGAAGAATTAAAAAAATAATTTTTTTTAAATTTTAGTATAATTTTTTTATTTGTGTATTTAATTTTTATCTATTTCTGGTAAATGAAAAATAATGTGGTTGAAAGAAAAAGGCTAATGCATCTTGGTTTCATTGCATGTCTCCGTTTTGACCGAGCAGGGGAAAAAAAAAAGCTAAGAGAGTTAAAAAAAAAAAAAAAGGATTTTAGAAAGGAAAAAAAAAAGGAAAAAAGAAAAAAGAGTGTGCTGTTTCTTTCTCTATACAATGAAAAGGGGTAGTTGTTTCTCGGTTGGGTTAGCTGTCGGTTTCATTGCATCTTTCAGTTGACCAAGCAGGGAAAAAGAAAAGAGAGAGAGAGAGAGAGTTAAAGAGTTAATTTAGAGGTTGGAACAGGTGCAAGAAGAGCTACAAGCAGTAGATCTATCTCTTTGGTAATTTATGTCCACTCGTTGGTGTTTCTACTTCTCAGTGATTTCTATTTCTCATTAATTTCTATTCAGTAATTTCTACTCGATGTACATTGCTCTACTTCTAGGTGATTTCTACTCCAGATAACTTATTTCTATTTCTCGGTAATTTCTGCTCATCAGTGTATATTGCTATGCTTCTCCGTGATTTCTACTCCTCGGTAATTTCTACTCCTCGGAATAATTTTTATTACATGGTGTATATTACTCTCCTTCTCGGTGATTTCTACCCTGATAATTTCTGCTTCTCAGTAATTTTTACTTCTCGGAGTAATTTTTGCTCCTTGGTGTACATTTCTCTCCTTCTTGGTAATTTCTACTTTTCAGTGATTTCTATTTCTCGATAATTTCTGCTCCTTGGTCATTTTTACTTCTCGGTGTACATTGTTATGTTTCTGGATGATTTCTAGTCCTCGGGTTCTCGGTGATTTTTGCTTCTCTGCTTCTCGGTAATTTGTAGTTCTCGGTGATTTCTGCTCCATGATAATTTCTACTCAGTGTACAGTGTACTTTGCTCTGCTACTTTTTGATGATTTTCACTCCACGGTAATTTCAACTCCTCGATATTTAATTTTCACTTTTCGGTAATTTCTACTCCTCAGTATTTAATTTTCACTCCTTGGTAATTTTTACCCTTCAATTTTTAATTTTTACTACTTGGTTACTCCTCTGTATTTATCAGTTCAATGGTTTGGTGGTTACTATCTTTTTTGGTGCAATTCTCCCCATCTTTCTTGGTACAATTCTCCCCATGTCACACCCCAACCTCCGGGTCCTGGTACGCAATAATCGTCGCGCTACCTTGAAACATATGTGAATCTCACCTCGTGTTTCAAGACCCTGCAAGACATTCAAACTATTCAAATAAAACTATAGGTCATCTCGGCCTCCTAATATCATCAATCAACAAAACACAATTACCACTTGAGGGATAGGAAGCAAAACAACAACTAATTCCCAAGTAAATCTCATGAAAAGAGAAATTTAAGGTCCTTAATAAAAATTTATATATAAACAAATTCAACCAAATTCAAAATACAAAGTTAAATAGTTTTCTAAATAGTTTTCATACAAAATTCTTTCTTTGAGTCAAACTAACGATACGTCAAAGACAAAAACGAGATTTATAGTAAAAGGAGTCTTTGACAGTGATCTTTCCCAAAATCTGGCTCAAATCGACCAAGAGTATCAACTAAACTTTCTCTGAAAAAGTAGTGAGAGAGGGATAAATATAAATTATACTCAATAAGTGTTTATCATGCTATAATAATAAATGAGGGATGATTGTAGATGTGTCAAATAAACATCTTAAAATTATGTCGTCATAGCATAAAAAAAAAAAAAGATTTATCACATTGCAAACATGATTCAATATACCATAAATAAAAACAATATGCATCCATTCATATCAATATAGTTTCCAAAACCATAGGGTTGCTAAAACTCATAGTTCTCGATAATGGTCTATCATGACCAAGAGTGGAACAACTAAAAGTTTTCATATTTGTTTCAACTTATAAAATATCTCAATCTTGGCGTTGGCTCGAACCTTCCTAGTGGTTCAACCAAGTTAGCTGAGGAGAGAACTTCAGAGGTACCTCTCAAATGCAGCAACCTCCTCAGTCAAATAAATGTCCAACCATGTTGCCTCGTTGAACTCCACACCATGAAAGGAACAACTATAGCCATTAATTATACACATAGTATCATTTCATAATTCATCACATCATTTATTAGAATATGCCAACGGTTATTTAAACGAATTTTCGGTGCATAAATTCAATCAATCATATTCAAAACAAATCAACAAACATGACACATTATTTCCAAGCAATACATAGATGAATTCTTTTTTTTTTTCAAATTCCTTTTCAGAACACTCCACAATCATAAAATAATTTGTAAACAATTTTAAAAACATTTACAAAATCAATATAAAACATTTCCTCACTTAAAACATTTACAAAATCAATATAAAGCATTTCAGGACACTCCACCTTGTCTTTGTATTGCCTAAAAAATGCAATTCTACTGACTAACCAAGTTAACACGTGAGTGGAGTAAGGTGACCCGGTGATTTCACAACTAAGAAGTTTGCTTTGTAACTCAACCAAGGCGACTTGCAAATGACACACATCCACCCATGCCATTCAATTACACATACGGCGACTCCAACACCCATAAATGCACTTGTCACCATATTTTTACCCATACAAGTCTACTTGTCATCACCACAAGTCCACTTACCTCTCACAAACCCCATAACCACAAGTCAACCCATCAAACCCTCAAGTTCCCTTGTCTCTCAGAAATCTCACATATACAAGTCTACTCACACAATCCACAAGTAAACTTGCTTCCCAAATTTCATAAATACAAGAAATACACCACATTATGCATCCAAGGTGGTTTGAACCCTAGAAATCAATTTTTTTTCCTTTTCTTTTCCTTTTTCTTTTTTTTTTTTTAATCTAATCACTATCAAGCCATTTCAATTCTTTGATATTTAGGTGGAATAATAATAATAATAAATTTAAAATCTAATTAAAATTCTTTCAAAATTACACGAAATGCAAAAATTGTAAATTCAAATACCTGTCTTCCCCACCTTCTCGATGTACATTGTTCTACTTCTTGGTACAATTCTCCCCACTTTCTCGTATCACTTTGGTTTCTCTATTATCAACCATCATGTTGATGCGTTTTGATAGATACACATTAGAGGATATGACCCATTTTTTTTTAAATAATAATAATATAAGGAGAATATATTGTTTGAACTACCGCATGGTAGACCGCGCCCTTTGACGGTCTACTGCACAAAGCTGCCACGGTAGACCATGCTAGCATGCACCGTCTCTTTCTTTTTTTTAACATTCTTCGTTTTTCTTCTTTTCAAACTCATTTAGTTTTTTTTTGTTTTTACCATGCAGAGGTCGCTGTTCCCAATTTTTTTTTTTTTTTTTTTTGGTTCTTCTTCTTGGAAAAGTAGGTAAAAAAAAAGAAGTAAAAAAAAAGGGAATAGTAGCAAATTGAAATAGCGAAACAAAAATAAAAAAAGGAAGGGTGAAAGGTAAAAAAAATAAATAAAAAAAGAAATCTAAAAAAAAGTCAAAATAAGGGTGAAGGGTGAAAAATAAAAGCAAAAAAAGAAAAAAGAAGTGAAAAAAAAAAGGAGTGAAGGGTACACTACAAAATTAAAGTATTATAGTGACGGTAATATTTATTATCGATGAATTTTAATAACGGTTTTTTGTGTCCTATTGCAATACTTTTGACAAAACTGTTAGGAAATATATATATTTTATGACGGTATAAAATTATTCGTCAGGAAAAATTTAGCAATCGTCAGCAAAGTTAACACAATCATCTGTAAAAATCGATATTGAATTATCACGATTATTACTCGTGATCAGTAAATATGAAAATTTTAGAGATGCTTTGAAAACAGTCACTATATGACCGTTTTTACTACCTAACCATACCGTTTGCATAAATTTTATATCTATACTAACTCATATATTATACACTCTGTAAAAGTTATGTTCAATGCAGACACTTATCATTCGTGATTAGTAAATATGGTAGAATTTTAGAAACGATTTGAAAACAGTCTCGATATAACTATTTTTACTATTTATTTAAGCATACCGTTTTCATAAAATCAACGCAATTTTGACGATTATTATTTATGGTTAGTAAATATAACAAAGTTTTGGAGACGGTTAGACAAGTGTTTATATATGACTTTTCTTTACTATCTAGTTAACTATACCGTCTGTATAAATTTTAAATCTATACTAACCCTTATATTGTACAGCCTTTAAATGATATGTTTAATTCTGATGTTTATCATTTGTATTTAGTAAATATGACAGAGTTTTAGGAACAGTTTGAAAATAGTCTCAATTTGACTCTTTTTACTGTCTACTTAAATATATTGCCTTCATAAGTTATATTCAATTTTGATGGTTATTATTTGTGATTAATAGATATGGTAGAGTTTTAATGACAGTTTTAAAAACTATCTCTATAAATATTATATATCTACATATTACATATTACTATTTGTTACAATATATTACTACTATATATTAATTACAATTAATATTATATTATATATTTCTGGTTTATATATTAATATATCCATTATTACTATTAATATTATATATTACTATATACTATTGTATTATATATATTACTACATATTACAATAATTACTATACATTACTATATATTATTGTATTATATATCATTAAATTATATTATAATATTCATTAGTATTGTATTATATTCTATTATATATTAATATTATATACTCTATATTAATATTATATATTATTGTATTTTATACTATTATATTATTACATTAGAATTATTCAATATATATATTATATTAGTATTCTATTATTACAAATTACAATATATTTTTTAATTACTCGTATATATTTTTATAATTATTTATTAAATTATAACTATATAGTACTATATATATTACTATAAATTACTATATATTATTATATATTATTATATATTACTATATACTACTATAATTTATATATATGGTATTTTCTATTACTAATATATTATTATAATAACTATATATTATAAATAATAATAGAGTGATATGTCTATAATAGATGGTAATGGATGGTAACAAGTGATAAAACATGACAATAAGTGATATGATAACAAGTGATAATAACATATTATATTATCAAATAATTTAGATAATCATAATTTTATATAAATAATTATGAATATTATATAATATAATGTTAATTAATATTAATTATTAATAAAAATTAAAAAAATGAAGAATTAAAATTAATTATCGCACATGGGACTGGCGGCCGCCTCTATCCGCTAGCGCCCGCGCACGCAGGAGCCTGGTGCCCGCCTCCATGTGGAAGCGCCCGTGCAAGTGGGGGGCTGGCGCCTGTCCCCCTGCGCTCGTGGCCACCCATGCAGGGAGTTAGCGCCTACACACTGGCGTGGCACTGTATTTTACTATATATTACTATTTATTACTATATATTACAATCTATTATTAAATTATATTATATTATATATTATTGTATTATATATTATTATATAACTATTATTATATTAGCATACAGTATAATATATTTTTTAATTACAATTAGTATATACATTAATATTAAATTATTATTAATATACATACTATTATATATTAATATTATATATTATTACTATATGTTATTATATATTACTATCCATTACTATTATTACTATATACAATTGGACACTCTTACTGCATATACATTACTATATATGTTATTACAATGTATTACTATATATGTATTACTATATGTTACGCTAAGTATTATATTTATATTGTTATATTGGACACAAAAGAATAAAAAACAAAAATTAAAAACACAAAAAAAAGAAACAAAGAAAAAAAAATAACTAAATATAGGAGGGGCGGTTCTACCGCCGATGGAACCACCCTCCTATCTTGAACTTTTTTTTTTCATTTTATTTTTTTATTCTTTTTCTTTATTTTGTTTTTTTATTCGTTTTTATTTTTTTATTGTTTTATCTATTGTTTTATTTTTTTATTTTGTTTTTTATTATTTTATTTTTTACGCCTTTTTTTCTTTGGTTCTTTTTATTCTTTTGTTTTTAATTTTTGTTCTTTTGTTTTTTTTCTTTGTTTGTTCTTTTGTTTTTGATAGTGCATTTTTTTTCCTTTTGTTTTCTTTTTTAAATCCAAAAGAAACTTTTTCATGATTAAATCCGAATTTTTCTAAAATTTTTATCCTAAAACCATTTTTTTTAATGAAATCCGAGCATATGCTCACACATATGCATTTTTATTTAGAAATTGGTACAATTCTTGCCGCCGCTTATGAGCTTTTCAATATAGCAACAAGGTAGATTTCTTTTTATTTGTTATCACTTAATTAGTAGTAATAAATTGTGTTAATATAATATAATAGTATTGGTAAAAGTACAAAAAAAATGAACAAAAAAGAACCAAAAAAACAAAAAAAAAAATATCAACATAGAAGGGGCGATTCCACTGTCGGTGGAACTGCCCTCTATGTCGAACCTTTTTTCATTTTCTTTTTTATTTTTTTATTCTTTTTTATTTCGTTTTTCTGTTCTTTTTTACTTTGCTTTCTTTATTCTTTTTTATTTTCTTTTTTATTCTTTTATTTTTTTTATTACTTTATTTTTTACGCCTATTATGTTAAACCTTTTTTTTTCTTTTCTTTTTTTATTCTTTTGTTTTTAATTTTTGTTCTTTTGTTCTTTTTCTTTTTTTGTTCTTTTGAATTTTTTTTGTTCTTTTATTTCTCCTGCACAAATTCATGATAGATCTTTCCTTTTGTTTTTTAAATCAAAATGTGCTATTAACAACACAAACTTTTTTGTGACTAAATCTGAATTTTTCTAAAATTCTTGTCCTAAAGCCCTGTTTTTTTTTTTTTTAATGAAATCCAAACACTATGCTTTCATGCTCACACAAACTTTGGAGGATAGTACGGCTGTGCATTGCACAGCCTGAAATTACTAGTAATTACAACAAAATAAGAAGCGGTATTGATTAAAAGTATAAAAAAATGAGGAATAAGAACAACGCGGGCAATGAAAAAAGAGACAAGAAAAAAGTGTACAGGCAATGAAAAAAGAAGCGGAAAAAAAGTGCAAAACAGGCGGCTTTTCAAAATTATTTTGTGAAAATGATACATTATAAATCATTCGGGTGGAAAATTTCACTATTAAAACTTCAACTTCTCATTCCCTCGAAAGCTCCCATCCCTTGACTCATTTAAACCTCCAACTCACTTTGTAAAATTTGATCAAACGTTATTCGCTTTTTTTTTATAAAAAAATCATTTTGGGGTTTTGGTTTGGTGTTTGAAAGATTCGGATGAGTATTGTAGCTAACCACGAGAATCACATCCATTTTAAGAACAAGTTCAGTCTGCAATCATACCAAAATGTTATCCAGGTTCAAAAATAAGCATATCATTTTAATTTGGGGAAAGAATTTTTAATTATTTGTATTTAATTTTTTATTTTGAGCAGTCATCACGAAATACAGAGGCCATGTGCTGTCAAGATGTTTTGAGAATTAGAAAAAAAAAAGTGCATAATCTTACTAATTTCACTTTTGTCTGATTTCTTTGGGTTTTAGGGTAATTTTACCGATTTTACTTTTATTTTTGAATAATAATCCAAATTATTTGTATTATAAGAGATACTGGGAGTGCACATAAAACCCAACCATCATTATCACCACCTGATTCCATCCCACAGAAAATATTTTCATTTATAACCATTCATTCTTTACAATTTCAGAATGTAATTATAGTCATTTTACTACTGTAATGATATTAATTTTGATTTTTATGAATAGATTGAAATGAAAGATTGTGTGATCACTATTTATTTAATTTTGGAATTATTTGGTTGGATTGTGCCTTCAAGTGATGATAACATTTTCTGTGATTGAAGTGAATTTTTTTTTTTTTTTTTTGAGATGGTAACATTTTTGTACATGCAATAATATAATATTGTGGTAACAAGCAATAATATTGTTTTAACCGATGATATAAGGTAGTAATTTATATTAACACAAGTGGTAACCCAACAAAACTTTTCTTAATATTTGTGGTAACCGACGATAAAAGATAATAATATTTCCTAACACTTGTAGTAACCGATGATACAAGATAGTAATTTATTCTAACACATGTGTTAACTTTACTTAATGCCAATAGTAATTTAAACTAAGGTAGAAACATGTGATAACATGTGGTAACCGATGATGCTAAGATATAACAATTGGTAACATGTAACATATAACACGGTAACATGTAACACATGTGGTAACATATAGTAATATATGGTAATCGATAATATATAACATGTAATAATATAGAGACCGGCAGTTGTCCCCAATATGCAGACCCCTGCACAAGAGGAGACTAGCGCCCGCCCCCCATACGCGGGTGCCAGCACAAGGGGGCCTAGAGCCCACCCCCATACGCGAGCGCCTGCACAAGCAGGGGTTTGGTGCCCGCCCACATGCGCAGGCGCCTGGCCATGCAGGGCATTGGCACCCGTATCTTAGTAATCGATGATAAAAATAGTAATATATCGTAATACATGATAATCGATAATAAAATCAATAATATTTCGTAACTCAACCAATGATGAAAGTAGTAACATCTTAAAGCATATGGTAATCAATGATAAAATTAGCATTTTCTAATTCAATGATAACTGATGATAAAAATAATAACATCTCGTAATATATGGTAATTGATGATAAAATCAATAACTTTTCTTAACTCAATAGTAGCTGACGATAAAAGTAGTAATATTTCATAACATCGTAACATATGATAACCGATGATAAAATCAATAACATTTCCTAACTGAATGGTAAACCGATGATAAAAGTAGTAACATCTTGTAACATATGATAATCGACAATAAAATCAGTGATATTTCCTAATATAATGGTAATTGACGATAAAAGTAGTAATATCTCATAACATATGGTAACCGATGATAAAATCAGTAATTTTTCCTGACACAATGGTAACTAACGATGAAAGTAGTAACATCTCGTAACACATGATAGCCGATGATAATATTAGTGACATTTCCTAACTCAATGGTAATCGACGATAAAAGTAGTAACATCTCGTAACATATGATAACCGATCATAAAAGTTTATTTTTTTTCTAACACCCTATTAACTAATGATACAATCATTAATTTTACCAATACTTTTCTACTATTACAATACATACATGACAAGCTACAACGATAATTCAAACCATCAGGATACACCTATCTCGACTAGTGTATACCCAACCGAAAGTCCATCCGTTGGAGAAAGTTTTGCTTACAATTTTAGTGCATTTTGCTGATGGTTTTTGACTGTCTGAATAGTGCATTTATTTTGTAGTGGTGGGAGAAAAATGAAGTAAAAATGAATGTTGGTCACTCTCTTGGATTCCATCAAACCCAGAGAGAGAGAGAGAGAGAGGTCACCTATGCATGCGAGCGAGAGGCTGGGCCCTGCTTGCAAGCAAGAGTGTAGTCACTCGCGTGGGTGGTTTTTTTTTTGGGTTTCTTTTACCTCTTTTTTACTTCTTTTTTTTTTCACCCTTCACCATTCCTTTTTTAACTTCTTTTTTTTTACACTTCATCATTCCTTTTTTTTTCAATGCACAAGTAGCGTGGTCAACCGCACGCAGGTGGTTTTTTTTTTTTCTTTTTTTGGATTTCTTCTTCTTTTTTATTTCTTTTTTTTTTTTACCTTTCACCCTTCTTTTTTTTTAACTTTTTTCTTTTGGGTTTCTTCTTTTTTATTTCCTTTTTTTCACCGTTTACCCTTTTTTCACTTTTTTTTTTGGTTTCACTATTTTAGCTTGCTACTATTTCTTTTTTTTTTTTTACTTTTTTTTTGTTTTCTTCTTTTTTTTATTTCTTTTTTTTCACCATTCACTCTTCTTTCTTTCCCCTTATTAATCTATATCTTCTCCTCTCTCCACTATTTTTTTCATTTATTTTTTTTGTAAGTTTCACCAAGCGAAAATTACAAAAAATAAGAGCAATGTATACCAAGGAGTAGAAGTTACTCCGAGGAGTATAAATTACTCAGAAGCATAAATTACCAAGGAGTAGCAACTATCGAGAAGGAGAGCAATGTATACCAAGGAGTAGAAATTAGGGAGGAGTAAAATCATCGAGAAATAGAGCAATGTACACCGAGGAGTAAAATTTACCAAGCAACGGAAATAAATTATCAAGGAGTGAAAATCACCAAGAAGCAGAGCAATATACACTGAGAAGTAGAAATTACTGAGGAGTAGACATCACCAACGAGTGGAAATAAATTATCCAGGAGATGGATCTACTACTTATAGATTTTCTTGAACCTGCTCGAACCTCTGCATCTAATGCTCAGGAGATGGAGAATCCAAGCTTTAATATCAAAATCATTCATGGAAGGGGTCATCTTAGTTGCTCAGTTTTGTCTAATGAGAATATAGGCTCACATAGATTGGTAAGTGATTGAGAAATTAAGCTAGACCAACTAGACAAGAGCCGAGGAAGTCCATGAAATGTGGATATGTATATAACGAGCAAGTAGACCACGAGAAAGCAAGCGGTAGACTGTCTCTCGGTATATGTCTTGTCTCTTGGTATATGTCTCTAGTGCTCATTGGGTCTCTCCGCAATTGCATGCCTCTCGGTGCTTGGTGGACCCAAGTCATTAATAGGAGTAAAAATGTGTTCTTGGTTAAACCCCTCGACTACCTCTCTCAATTAACCCCTCGGATATAGCTCACTCTCGAGACCATCCAAGAGATTGTGAAGGAGTACAAAAATTTAGAAAAACACCAAATAAATCCTCTTTATTTATAGATCTTGTGGGTTAGTTTGGTATGCTAGAATTATTGTATGAGCTATGAATAGATATCCTAGAATTACTAGTTTGTTAGTATTGTTTGTACACTGGAATTGGTGCAAAATACTAAACTTGAATTCTAACATGATGCTAGATATTTGAAATAAATATCTTTGATTTGTTGGTATTTTTTGTATGCTGAACTTATATCGGAATTGGTGTACAATGTTGAACTTCAAGTCATTTTTTTAATAAAGGTAATTAGAATATAAAATTAGATCAAGTTCAAGTCATTGCCAACCATCGTGTTGATGTTGATGTGTTTTGTATAAATACACATGATAGGACGTGTCCCACCTTAAAAAAAAAAAAGAATTAGTATAAAGAGATTGTTGTTTACACAAGTGCATGGTAGATTGTATGCTTTTGTGGTCAACCGTGCAAAGCGCGCATGGCAGATCATGTGCTTTTGCATTCTACCGTGCAAAGCTAGTGTGGTAGATTACGCTAGTGCAGATAGTCTTTTTTTTTTTTTTTTTTTTTACACTCTTTGTTTTTTCTTTTTCCCTTTTTAAACTCTTTGTTTTTTTTTTTAAACTCTCTTTTTTTTTCTTTTTTTTTTGGTTCTGTTTGGTTAACCAAGAGATGCAATGAAACTGAAACAGAGAGATGCATTACCCTATTTTTTTCTCTCACTATATTATTTTTCATTTACTCCTTAACACATTATGGCTTGTAAAAAAATGAAGATAATAAAAATAATTTAAACAATGAAAGACAAAAAAGGGAGGCCAAATTTTCATTGATGTCAAGAATGTAAAAAATATATATATAAGCAAAACAATGAAAGACAAAGTAGTTTTCATTATGTTTGATCAATTGAGAGATGCAATGCAAGTGTAAAACCGAGAGATGCATTATCCTATTTCTTTCTCGATTCCTTGGCACAACCAAGAGATGCATTATCCTATTTCTTTCTCGATTCCTCGGCACATTATTCTTCATTTACCCTCTAGGTGATGTTATTGGCTCAGTAGACTTTTACCGTTGGTGTACCATTTGTTTCTTCATTTTTGATTTCCGATTAGTGGTGACCATTTAAATTTGAACCTCTTGGCTACCTCCCTCTATTGAGCCTCTCAGCTTGGTTGACTTCTCTCAATGATCAAGTTCCTCAACTACCAAGAGAGGCCAAGTTCCTCAGCTACTGAGAGAGGGTAAGCTCCTCCATTTTAACTCTCAGTTGCAATGAGAAAAAAAATATCCTCGATTACAATAATGTCTCGAGAGATGCAATGAAAGTACTTAAAGAGAAAGAGAAATTCTAATCGTAGTAGAATGCAATAAGTACTCAAAGGAATGACTTTTTAAAATTAATTATTCTCATGTATTTTACAAAATATAGAAATCTCAAATGATTTAACTAGAGTTTTCCAATGTTACATATTTAGAAGTAGGAAGGACAAACACAAATCTTCACAGTAGATGAATGGTTTTCACACACCACGATCATCATCCAACACACTACTCTAGTCAATCAGAACTGAAAAATAATCTTTTTGAAATCAGCAATAAATATGAATAGTGTCAAAACAACCATCAAGAAAATCAAATATTTAGAAGCGGAAAGACAACCACAAACCTTCAATAGAGGAATGGCTTCATAATGAGCACCTAACCATCTCCATTTACCTAAGTTAGAGGACAGAGAGAGAGAGAGAGAGAGAGCATAAATTGCTTAATGAACGTCTTTTTGTATCCATTTCCCCACTTTTACAAAGAAAAATAGGGAACATAGAGGAATAGCTTCTATACATTACGAATATCGAAATCATGGCACATTACTCTTCAAATGACATTGAGAAAAAAAGAGTCTAATCACAACAGAATGCAATAAGTATTCAAAGGAATGGCATCCATAGACTTTTTTTTTGTTAAGTACAAAGGGAAGTTAATTTTACAAAAATGTCCAAACTCTCAAATAATGGCAGGAGTGCAAGAAGTCCATTCTAAAATAAACAAGAGCAAAAAAGTAAATAGTCAAAGAGTCCTCCTAACTGTTCCAAGCATGCCTTCCATGAAATCAGTCATGAAATTTACTTTATTAATATTTCTAAAGAGAAAAGAAGAGAAGATGAGGGGAAAAAAAACAAAAAAAGCAAGTCCAGCTGAAAAAAAAGGCCACATCAGGTCCAGCTCACCAACTAGCAATCACCTCCTACCAACTGGAGGATGATGAAATCCAAGGTAGCAGGAGGTCGTTCACGTTTATATCTATATAGTTAATGAGAATGCGAAAAATGAGAAATCTGAAATTATAAAAATCTGATATTTTTCTCTCCGAAAAGTAAATTAATAGGTACCCATCAAATCAACACACTTCCATCCAAAAATCTGAACAAAACAAACAAGGGGTTTGTAAAATTACCCTGATTCGATCTAACCCATCAGGGGTTTACTAAGCCATCTCTCTCTCTCTCTCTCTCTCTCTCTCTATTGAGAAAATGTCGACTTTAACCCCATGTTTGATATTATATTCTATACCTACATCCTCCAGCAATCCCACGAAACCCACAGTGGTAGCAGCAAGAAGGACTTTCATAATAGCTCGTAGTATCAAGCTTTACCTGCTTCTCTACAAATCCCAAACTAATAAGCATCACTAACCACTTTCTCTCTCCATTTCTCTCTCTCCTCCATCTGTTGGCTTCTAAGTATATTTATTTCTTGGACTGTTCTCCGTTTATGCAACAAGGTGTTGGCAAACTACTTCTGTTTATAAAGTTTTAAGTCTTTATGGAATTTGTGCTTACCGTGAAGTTTGAATTCATAATGGAAAAATCTACTTGATGGAGGTAGGTTTTCTCTGTAGATACCTATCATATCTATCTACATGGGAGTCCTGAATCTAAGGGCAATGCGATACTTGTATCCTGTAAAAAGCCACCAAAGAGTGTTCCGACGGAAGAGATTTCGACGCTCAAGTCAAATATAACGAGTTTTGAACATAGTAAACAGACAAAAAAGAGTCCCGATTTCAAGATAGCAGTGTGTGTGTTTTTTGTATAGAGTTCCAGAGAACTTACCTACGTTGCAGTTGTCCTTCTGCTTATATATCTCCCCCTTCATAGAAGGTGGCTTAAGGCTTAAGGGACTTCCTAACTCTATTTTCCTTTTTGGGGGGATTGAGAAGAATCCTTGAAATTACGGGAGTCACTATTTAAAATTTCATGGAGATGGGATGCTTTTGCTGTTCAAGGGAAGTCTGTAATTATGGGGACCTCCTTCTTTAGTCGATATGTTTATGAAGGTAAGTCTTTGTATTTTGAGAATTACTTAAAGAACAATGGAGGTTCTTATCCTTATAAGGGAAGTTTGAATTTATTTGAAGATTCATTTCCTTTATGGATTACCTTAAGTTATACTTATCTCTTTGATCGTTTAGCTTACAGGTTTAAGACTATCTTACCGAAGAGTAGGATGACCGAGGAACAAGATTACCGAGAAAAGAAATAACCAAGTTGTAAGTGGTCTCAAGCAAATGCCACTCGTTATAGGGGCCTATAGGGCAAGGTTTCGGTTAGGTTGGTTTTTGGATCGTTTGATGGGCCTTAGGACAGGTATTATCATTTGTCTCCGATTCCTAAGGTTATCTTTAGGAAGGTGACGTTAGGAGGAAAAAAAAAGGCGTAACTTCTTGAAGGTGTAAAGCAAAGTTAATGGGAAAGTGGAATAGTTAATCGACTCTTGGAGTAATAAAAGTGGGGAGTTATTATAAAATGTGGAAGGTAAATAGCTAGGGCTTTCTTGTGGTAATGGTGCAGTAGTTCCGATATTTAATATGGATGTGGCCGTTTCGTTTGGTGTGGCGCCATTAAGGCCTTGATTATAAATAGTAGGGATTTGTCATAAGATCGCATAGGGTATGATTCAGTTTGAGTGTTGTTTATCAAATGACAGCACAAAATGTAAAGGATAGGGTCATTTGGATGTAGAAACATGATGTTTAATGATCAAAATCAGTAGTGGTTCTCAGTATTTCTGTAAATAAAAAAATAAAGGACTTTGTATGGTGGTTTTTCTATATCTTTCGAATGATATCGATACGAGATCCTATCAATGATGGGGACTACCAACACGAGATCCTATCACAGGGTTGGGTGATCTAACTCTATGATGACCATTTTCTGGCATCCTCAGAGATGCCTCGCATCTGTTGGGGTTCCCATCTTCTACTTGTATTCCAAATTAGAGGGTAGAGAATCCTTATTTTGTAAGGCCAAGTAGAGACTATTGGGTGTGTTCGGCATTGCTACCCCTTGGGACGAAGAGAATGGGGGAGCTATATTCAAGATATACGTTTCTCGAGAGGATAGGAGAACTTGAAGTTGGGAAGAGAGCTTTTTTCCTCTCTTGGTCTCCCTTACCATCATCTATGTAAAAATTTAGGTTACGGAATACTAATGTATGTTCTAATAAAAATATGTGAAAAATGACTTTTTTGATAGTTCTTATGTAAAAATGTTATTGGAAAATAAATAAAAGGAATTTTCTCTCTGTGTACCTTGTGATTTTGTGCGATTTTGTTCTTATCGAGGCATTTGATGCCTGCTTCTTTTCTTGTCCCCTGATTACGCAAAAAACATGTTAGGGAATCTCTGCGTCGGGCATAAGGCTTTAAAAGTTCTTTCATGCATTAGATGTGCCATTGACAATGTTGAGCAACAAGTGTCCCTACTTAGTGCTAAATGTACTTAGAGATATTATGTCTTAACATAGTTCAGCGTGCTAGGCGTACTGCCAAGGGTATCAGAGACATTGCGCCTTAAGAGAGTTTAGCATTCCTAGCGTTACGCCGAGAGTATTTGAAGGCGTTGCACCTTAGGAGAGTTTCGTGTATCTAGCATTGCACCAAGAGTACTCAAAGGTGTTGTGCCTTAGTAGAGTTTAGCATACTTGGTATTATGCTGAAAGTACTCGTAGGCATTGTACCTTAGAAGAGTTTACATACCTAACGTTACGCCGAGGGTATTCAGAGTCGTTACGCCTTGGAGAGTTTAGCATACATGGTGTTACGCCGAGGGTATTTGGAGGCATTACGTCTTAGAAGAGTTTAGCATATCTGATTTATGCCAAGAGTACTCGAAGGCATTGCGCCATAGGATATTTAGCGGTATTCAGAGGCGTTGCCCCCTAAGAGAGTTTGGCATACCCGACATTGTGCCGAGAGTACTCGGAAGCGTTGCACCTTAGGAAAGTTAAGTGTACCTGGTATTGCACCGAGAGTACCTGGAGGCATTGCGCCTTAGGAGAGTTAAGCGTACTTGGTGTTACACCGAGGGTATTCAAAGGTGTTATGCCTTAGGAGAGTTTAGCGTATTTGGCATTGTGCCGGGGGTACTCGGAGGCATTACGCCTTAAGAGAGTTTAGCATACCTGATTGCACTGAGAGTACTCGGAGGTGTTGTGCCTTAAGAGAGTTTAATAAACTTGGCATTGCATCGAGGGTACTCAAGAGGCATTGCGCTTTAGGAGAGTGTAGCATACCTGGATTGCGTCGATGATGCTCGGAGGTGTTGCGCCTTAGGTGAGTTTAGCATACTTGGCATAACATCGAGTTAACTCGAAAGCGTTGCACTTTCAGATTAATGGGCATCTCGTTTTGGTAACAAGTTGCTCAGCTATAGAACGTATGCTCAATTACACCAAAAACATAATTTTTACTATTAATGACTCATAAAACAATTGATATTTGTGCCATTTAATTAGTTGAGCTGGTAAGTCTCGAGTCGAAGTGTTGAACGTATCACATATAGGCCTTCCCAGTTGGGTGCAAGTTTGCCCTTGGTATTGGTTGCTTAATCGCTTCTACTCTTCGAAGTACTAAGTCTCCGGGTCTGATTGTTTTAACTCTCTTGTTGTAGTATTGAGTCATTTGTTATTCGTAAGTAGTCATTCTAGTAGAGGTAGTATCCCTGACTTCTGGTAAGAAGTCCAGTTGTTTATCTAGAGAGGACTCATTTGGTTCTGTCTAGTGTTGTTCCACTTGTAGGGAGTAAATTCTTATTTTGATAGGTAAAACTACCTCTGGACTTTTGCTTGTTCATCTAGAGAGGATTCAAGTAGATTGTTTCTCTAGTGGCTCTTCTAGGCGTCATCCGATAGCCCATAAGATCCCCCAGAGTTCATTTGCCCACTGGACCTTTGCTTCATTGAGTGCCGTTTTAAGTCCTTGTAAGATAGTTTGATTTATCACTTTAGCGAGGCCGTTCGATTGTGGGTAAGCAACTAACGTCAATCGATATTGGATTTCCAATCTATCACAGAATTCCTTAAAATCTTTGTTATCGAACTGTCTCCTTTATCGATAATTAGGGATCGAGGTAGTCTAAACCTTGTAATCAGCGATAACCAAATAAACTTTTGGATTTTCTTAGTTGTGATTTGGGCCACTAGCTCAGTTTCTACCTATTTGGTAAAGTGGTCAATGGTAACAATGAGGAATTTTCGTTGTTCGGTGGTATGAGGGAATGGATTGAGTATGTCTATCCTCCATTGTGTAAAAAGCCAAGGGTTGTTGATAGGTCAGAATTCGGTAGAAGGTTCACAGGGACCGAAGAGAAACATTGACACCTGTCACAATGAAGGTGTGCACATCGGCCTTCATTGTAGGCCAGTAGTAACCCTATCTCAGTGCCTTGTTTGCCCGACTCTATGCCCCTTAAATGGTTTTCACATATTCCCTCATGTATTTCTCTAAGAATGTAGTCTCCCTCTTTAGGGGTTAGGCTTGTATGGGGTCCTTCCCAACTCGATGATAGGCATATCGATAGGATTTGCTCTGGTTCATCAATACTGGAGTAAGGAAAGCTTTTTGCATATACTGTTTGGCTATTTGTTACCAAGTTAGAACTAGCCAATTTGAATAGTGTGTTGGTTCTGACGTTTTTTGATATAGGGATTTGCTATATGTCGATCCTCTAGAATTCTTATATTATTTCTTACAATTTGGCTAAGTATTTCGTCATTACCAGTTCTCTTGCCTCGTATGTGCCTGTGACCTGTTTCACCACAAACTAACTATCTGTGAACACCCTTATCTCTCGAGCCCCTAGTGAAGCCACTATTTGCAGTCCAGCCAAAAGTGTTTCGTATTCAACCTGGTTGTTGTAGCTCTAAATTCAAAATGAAGTGCATATTCAGCTTTGAAGTCATCAGGGCTCATAAGGATGAGTTTTGCCCGACTTCCTAATGAATTAAAGGATCCATCCATGTGTAGCATCCAAGGTGGTAGTGTACATTCTTCTTGGAGATCGTGGGGCATTTGTTGGTTGTCGCTTGGAAGTGTACACTCCAAGATAAAGTTAGTAAGAGTTTGACCTTTGATGACAGGTCTAGGTTGGTAGACGATGTCGAATTCTCCCAATTCAATACTCCACTTAATTAGTCAACCTGACATGTTTGCCTTCTACAATACTTGTTTCAAATGCTGGTAGGTCAGGACCACAATCGTATGCGCCCGAAAATAAGGGCGGAGGCATCAAGCGGCTATGATAAGAGCGAGGGTCATTTTTTCTATGGGTCAGTAATTTGTCTCCGCTTTGTGGAGGATGCAACTTACATAATACACAGGCTTTTGTACGTCTGTATCTTGCCGAACTAATACTATATACAAGGTATGATTAGAGATGGAGAGATAGATATACAATTTCTCACCAAGGATTGGTTGAGAGAACAGTGGTGATGATGTCAAATATTCTTTGAGCTTGTTAAAAGTTGCTTGGCACTCGGTAGTCTATTTGAATCTTTGGTATTTCTTCAAGGTATCGAAAAAGGACTTATACTTTTCTCTGACTTTGGACATGAATCGACTTAAGACGACAATCTGCCTTATAAGGCCTGCATCTCCTTTAACGTTCTGGGAGGTGTTATGTCTATGATGGCTTAACTTTTTTTTTGGGTTTGTCTCAATTACCCTATTCGTGATCGTGAAGTCAAGGAACTTACCTGAGGTAATTCTGAAAGTGCACTTGGCTGGATTAAGCCTCATATAATAATACTCCAAGGTTGTGAAGGTTTCTTCTAGGTCTACAATGTGACTTTCTAGGCTAGCGTTCTTAACAAGTATGTCATCCACATAAGCTTCCACGTTCTTACCAATCTGGTCATTGAAAACTTTGTTGACTAATCTCTTAAAGGTGGCTCCCGTATTTTTTTAGGCCAAAGGGCATGACCTTATAACAATAAGTACCAAACTTCATAATAAAACTTATCTTTTCATCTTTGGGGACCATCTGGATCTAGTTATAGTCAGAGTAAGTGTCCATAAAACTGAGAAGCTGATGGCCCGAAGAGTTGTCCACAAGCTTTTCAAAAATAAAAAGAGGATATTGTCTTTTGAACAGACTTTGTTGAGGTTAGTAAAGTCAACGCACATCCTCTACTTGCCATTGGCCTTCTTTACTACAACCATGTTCACCAACCACTCGGGTTATTTTACTTCCCTAATGAAGCCTATTGCCAAGCGCTTTTGTACTTCCTCTTGAATCGCTCGTTGTCGTTCTAAAGTAAATACTCTCTTTTTCTGTTTCACGAGCTTTCAACTCGAGTTGACTGTTAGCCTGTGAACAATCATAGAGGGATTAATTCCTTGCATATCCTTAGGTAACCATGCGAAAACCTTTAAATGACGGTGGAGACATGCAATAATGGCCTCACGCAGGGATAACAGTAGTTTGGTCCCATTTTGACAGTCTGTGTTAGGTCTCCATTAAGTGAAATCTCATCCACTTCTTCGAAGGATTGAGGTCTGTCTATCAACATAGGGTAATCCTTGAGTTCAACTGTTTCTATCGAGAAGCCTTCTCGGTTTTTCTCAAGTGGGGATAGTTAAGGCATGAGGTCACAATTGATAGTTGCGACTCTTTGTGCCATCCGAAATTTAACTTTCATGTGCTTGGTACTAGGCAAATCTTCTAGGCAGTTTAGGCTAGGTCGGTCGAGAACGACATTGTAGGAAGAAAGAGATTTGATTACGTTGAACACAATTGTAGCTGAGGTGTGATTTGGAGGAGCTCCTAGAGTCACTACGAGTATTATGATACCTTCCGGGTATAATAACTCTCCCAAGGGTCCCCTTACTGGAACCATCTGGGAATGCAGATCCATAGAGGTGAAACCCATCTATCAAAAGGCAAAAGGACATCATAACCTAAACCAGGTTTGATCATAACCCTTTTTTATTGTGTATGAACCTATTTCCGACATTATGACAAGAGGACTTGTGATCTGGTGGACTCCAATTTGGTCATCATTATCGAAGCTGATTGGTGGCCTCTTTCTTTTTTGCAACATGATGTCAATGTCGTTGGAAGCCCGGACAGGAAGCAAGTTTCCTTT
Organism: Dillenia turbinata; assembly: GCA_037126225.1. NCBI lineage: Eukaryota > Viridiplantae > Streptophyta > Magnoliopsida > Dilleniales > Dilleniaceae > Dillenia > Dillenia turbinata. The sequence continues at coordinate 14,542,168 of JBAMMX010000017.1, forward strand.
TAGTCTATTTCCTACAGACAGCGACAATCTGATGAAGGTATGTTTTCTCGATAGATACCCGCCCTGTTTGTCTGCATGGAAATCCTGAATCTGAGGGTGATGCATTGCTTGTATCTTGTAAAAAACCACCAAAAAATATTCTGACAAAAGAGACTCTGATGCTCAAGTCAAATAGAGTAGGCTTTAAATATGGTAAACAAATAAAAAAGAATCCTAACTTTGGGATAGCAATGTATGTGTTTCTGTATAGAATTCTAGAGAACTTATATGTGTTGCAGCTATCCTTATTCTTATATATCTCCCCCTTCATAGAAGATGCCTTAGGGTTTAGGGGATTTCCAAACCCTAGTTTCCTTTTTAGGGGCATTGAGAAGAATTTCCAAAATTGCGGGAGTCATTATTCAAAATTTCATGGAGATGGGATATTTTTGGTGTTTGAGGAAAGTCTGTAATTATGGGGACCTCCTTCTTTAGCCGATGTTTATTAGGGTAAGTTTTTATATTTTGGGAATTATTTAGAGAACAGTGGAGATTCTTATCCTCATAAAGAAAGTTTAAATTTATTTAAAGATTCGTTTCCTTTACGGATTCTCCTGAGTTGTATTTATCCCTTTAATTGTTTAGCTTACGAGTCCAAGATTATCTTATCGAGGAGTAGGATAACTTAGGGATAGGAGTATCGAGAAAAGTAATAACTAAGGAGTTGTAAGTGATCTCGAGTAATACCCTTGGTTATGGGGCCCATAAGGCAATGTTTCGGTTAGATTGGTTTCTGGGCCGTTTGATGGGGCTTAGGACGGGTATCAACACTACTTATGCTTTTTTTGGTGCTTGTTTCTTCACCTAATTTTCCGAGGGTTTGCGAATTGAGATTATGAAGTCCAAGCGAAAAGAAAAGCCGCTTTTGTGTTCCCAAGTCCACGTGTTGGAAAACTATTGTGGTAGTCGTTTTCGAACCGGTGTAGAACTATTGGTGGTTTGCTGGGGCTGCAATAATGGAGAATTTAGTCTCCTTCTCGATATGAAATTCTCTTAATTAGAGAGAATTAAAGAGATTAGATTAAATGTGTGGGTAAGTGGGAGTTACCCCACTTACCTATTAAATTGTCTAAAATGCCCCTCGTGGGCATCCTAAACCAATATCTCTCACTTGCACGCGAGAACATTTTACATCCGTCACTAAATCACAACTCATGCGATCTATCTCATCACCCTACTGGACTTTCATACAAGAAGATTGGGCGTCGTGCAACCGGTGAGTACACCTACAAGCAAAGATCTCTCAATTCACCTGTTAGGATGATCGAAAAGTCATCGTTAGTACAAAAAATAACTCGCTGCACCCCGGATCCAAAACTAATTACATCCATCGAGTTATTTTCCTCATCGAAAGTAATCCCCAATAAATGCTCGATTGTGTATCCAATATTATGCTTTCATCCTAACGTGGACAGGTATAATAGGCTAATCGGTGAATACAACGCAATAATGTAATGTCAATCGATCTTTATTTTCCCAAACTCGAATCTATTAGCCTCAATTCAGCTGCTTTCCTAGATCTATCCCTCAGACCTCAATTTATTTTTCGAACCATCGGTAAACAGACTAAATTAGCAATACTGAGTCAAGACTTAAAGAAACAGTCAAAAGTAATAAGGATACAAAAGATCTCACCTAATAGATTTCGGGTCTTACATAGTAGGAACTGGGATCTAAATCATATCTTGTCTCAAATAATACTCCCACTATCCCTGGTCGACATATCACACGCGGTATGAAACACGTGCCACAGTATTATTCCCTCATCTCTCAAACGACATATGTCAGATTTCTCTAACACTGTGCAGGTATGAGACTCAGTCTACACATAAGAGTTTACCCAGAGATCTTAGAGAGAGTCTCAGAAACAATATCATTAGTCGCAGGTGATATCTGAGATTTCAAATCTGACTACTTACAGGCAACAAGGATGTGGGCATGTCCATATTGGTCATATCGTATATGATCTCATCCTGAACACATATCAGGGCGACTTATGTTCTAATTGGGTCATTCTCAAAACCTCTTACAACTAGAAACTATCTCATCTTCGCTTACTCAGAGTTGGAAGTGGTCATTCGTGTAAGAAAGTCGACCACGCCTGCCTGACATATCATTTATCACAACAAATCACAAAATATATGACAATTAAAAATAGTGCAATAAATAAACTTATGACTCAATCATGCATATATATCATATATATATATATATATATATATATATATAAAGCACAATAAACATCAATATAAGGTGAAAAATGTCAATACACACGCAAATCCAATGATTCCAATATCTCATACAAGAATCTCTCACAATGGATTTATTGAAGGGATCAGCCATCATACTATATAGTAGTATACTTAATTTGTCATTTCACAATTCTCAGTGATGTCTCTCATAACGTGGTATTAGGTATCAATGTGTTTAGTCTTACTGTGATACTTAGGGTCTCAGGTATGGTCAATGGTGGTCTGATTTTCTCAATAAATAATCACTGACCTCCCACTATTTGCCACAACCCCTAAGAGATACGAAAATCTCAAAGAAACACTCTCCTAAACTGCCTATGAGCGTACCACAAGTTTAGTCTCTATCATGGATAGACATACATTGGTTTGCTTCTTGCTACTCTAAGACAGTAAAACCTGATATCGATTTACATACATTCAGATCACCAACCCAGTCGGTATCTAAATACCTAACAAGATGCAAATCATCTCCTTCGTAACACAAAAACAGGTCCGTAGTTCTCTCGAGATATCTCGGAATCCTTTCACTACTCTCCAGTGATTCCTTCTAGGATTTGATCGATACCTAATTATCATACTGACTGCAAAGCAAATGTCTGATCGTGTACGTAACATTGCGTACATCAGACTATTCAATGCACTGGAACAAGGGATTCTATTCATCTCCCTTACCCTTTCCTGAGTCATAGGGCATATGTTAAGAATTAGTTTTAACATTTTAGCGATAAGAGTATCTATAGTGTTGCAATCATTCTTATCGAAGCGCTCGAGAACTCTCTTGATGTTGAACTCTTGTGAAAGAGCCAACACCTGTCTCGAACGATCCCTCTGAATCTTAATTTCGAGGAAGAACTTAGTCTCACTTACGTCCTTCATATCAAAACTCGACAATGACCCCGTGATCGTGATTATCAAATACTCTCTGTTATTTTCAGTCAACGGAATGATATTTTCACACAAGGACATGATCACAAAAGAATTATGAGAACGTATAAGGTATACGCGATGATCCTCCTCGATCATCATGAAACCGTAAGATATCACATCCTCATAAAATCTCAAGTACTGCTGTCTGGATTGATGATTAAGGTCGTATGTCGACTTCCGAAATCAACAGACCTTATCATTATGATCTACAAGAATAAAGCAAGACGACTGCTCCTTGTAGACCTCATCATCTAAACTCCCACTCAGGAAAGCAGTCCCAACATCCATCTGGTCTCACTCTAGATCCATGTCATGTCCATGACAATTACTAAAAGTAAACAGATCGAGATAATCTCGCTCTCAGTCTGAATAACCCCTGGTTTTCATACGGGTTTTATATCTCTTTACCGATCCGTCGGCCTTTTTCTTGATCTTGAGAACCTACTTGTTCTCAATGGCCTTACTACCTCAGGTAAATCAACTAGATCTCAGATCCTGTTGATTCTCATCAACTCTTTCTCTAATCTATGGCCTTTAACCAATGGTCTCTCTCAGAACCCTCAAAAACCTCTAGGACAGTTTAAGATTTCTCGTAATCCTCAAGAGTTACACTGAGAGACTCTTCCTCAATCGGGAAGCGACGATTAGGTACGCGTCCTCGATTACTCTAATGAGAAAGGGAAACCTTTTCACCTCTAAATGGATCGCTCTCACTAGGACCAAGATCCGTAATGGATTCTGAGATCCTGCTGTTGAGATCAACTAAGCCACCGACTCGTCCAACTCATAGAAGGTAAAGTCTCAGTCGATTTCACCTCTCATAGGGAAATCATTTTCAAGAAACTCGGCATCATAAGACTCAATCTCAATGATAGTGTTGTTTGTATACTCACCTAGAATACATTCCCCTTAGAGTGTTCTGAGTATCTCATAAAGATACGCATCCTTTCTCGCAAGCCTAACTTGTCGTGTAAATGCGAGAAATAATGAACATACACAGCACAACCCCATAATCTCAAATGGCTAAGGTCAGGCTACCTCCTTATCCAAAACTCATATGGGGTACTGACTACGGACTTCAATAAAATACGATTGAAGACGTAAATTGCAGCCAATAACGCATCTCCTCAATGGGAAACAAGCAAATTGACACGTGCCATCATAGACCTCATCGTCTCAAATAAAATCATATTCCTCCCTCACAGCTATTCTACTCTACTGAGTAGCAAAGAATAGCCAGTTGTCTCGTAATACCCTTCTTGAAACAGAGCTCTTCAGATAAATACTCACACTCAATCAGTTTTGAGAATCTTCACTCTCAAGTCTAACTGATTCTCAACCTCACTAATAAACCTCCTGAAATATCTCAATGCCTTAGACTTGTACGACATCAGATAGACGTAACCGAAACGCATGTAATTTTCTATGAGCGTAATAGAGTACCCAACTTCATTTCGAGTTCTCACGTTCATTAGGCCATAAATATCGGAGTGAATCAACAACAATGGAGTCCCAGCTCTCATTGTATTGTTGAATGATTTTCTTGTAACAATGTCATCTAGGCAAAACTGGTTAGCAGGTCTTATAGGCCACTCACTGCCAACTAATTCATCCTCTCTCACGCAAAGAAGATAATAAGAAACACCATTGAAAGGAGTGCATATAGTCCCTCATGGACCAAACCAGAATCAATTAAAAAATTGTCATAATAAATGAAAACTATGAAATTTTCAAATTAACAGAGCATATCCTAGGCTGAGATTAAGTTCCGTCAAATATCTGGAGCATAAATAACATACAGAATTAAGCAACTTTGTAACTCCAACTTATAAGTATAATTCCCTCTGATATCAATAAAACGCTCCGTTCCCTACGTATATCCTCCTTTTTGAGGACTCACTGGACGGAACTATATATGCGTACTCCTATCTCAAGATATGTGGTCGGTTGCTCCTGTGTGTACAATTCACGAAGGAAAGAAAACAGTGAACATCTCAAACCACGTAAAGAAAAAAGAGTTAATTTCCGCTCATCACACTTATGAGTGAAATGACCAAGTCTACTACGAATGTAGCACTACACCTTGGTCCCATCCAACTCTTTTTTTTCTACGTATTAATGTTTAATTGTCGATTTTCTCAGATGATTTCTTCTTACCTGAACCTCGAGTCTATCACTCATGTTTATGTCATTTGTATTTGGTGCCATGGGAATCCTTGCTTGATTCCACTGCTTAAGCATAACCCGAGTATGGCCTATTTGCCTCCAGATGCTCCTACTCGAGCTCACTGTGCCCATTCACATTAGTGAAACTATGAATACTTCATCGTATGTGAAATAGGTTTTCATGGTTTCCCATGAATCATGTAAAGAACTAAATAACACCCAGTACTAGAAAACATATCCGAAATAGGCTCATTCACATTCCCCAACTCGGCGACCATACTTGACATTTCTTTTTTTTTTATATAAATGATGTATCATCGTATGATCAACTCTTTCCTTATAAGTTATTAAACTTATAAGTCAGCATCCTTATCTCAGTATCTATAAAAGCACCACAATGCTATTTATAGGGTCAGCCAAACCGACAAAGCTATAGGATATCACTCGTAAACCGCGATCACATCATCGTGTATTATCCTCAGGAGGATTGCACTAACTCGGTCATCATTTATTTTTCATGTACGTAATGCCTCCTAATCCCGTCTCTCGGAGGTGTGGTACCTTTATCGGAGTCCACCATCTCATACCTCAGAATTTCAATTAGAAGTTACTCCCCGAGGATAAATTGAATCTACCAGTGAAAATCTTATAATTATCATCATTCAATTTTATCCCCCTTACAAAAATCTAATACAATAATTTTTGAAACAATTTTAGAGACTTTAGTGACTATTGATACTTAATTCCACCATTTTGTGTACCCTACGAATCATCAAGACCCAAATACCTCAAATACAGACCCCAACATGAGCATATGAGTCAACGGACACTATACACCACAATCCGAGATTGCATCTCATCATTTGAATTAGAATTCGGTACACAAAAACCCACAATTAGTCACATTTATATCATAAAACCCTCAAAATTTGAAAAAATTCCAATTTTAGGCAAACCTACGTGCCACCGAGAGGGCCCACGCTTCGCCAGACGCCGACGGCGGGTCCCCACGCGCCTCCACGTGCAGGGGAGGGCCTGGGGTGCGTGCCAGACGCTCAACGCGTTTGGCACACTCCCATACGCGCCCTGTGTGCGTCAGCCCACGCGACTGATGCACAGGCGCGCAGGTCACGGGCCCACACGCGCACGACCGGCTCACTCGGGCCAGATTTGGCTCGCGGGCGTGGATCGAAACCAAGAATCCAGATCCGATCGCAGGTCTGGTTTGGACCTGGGTTAGTTCCGACCCAGTCTGACCCGGGGAGCTCACGCGCCCGCTTCCCCTTGCACACACACGCTTGTGCGCGCATGTTGTGCACGCGCTTGAGAGTCGAATCTCTTCTTCTTCACCTAATTTTTCCTGCAACCGGGTTTTTCGACCCGAATGTCGGAAAATCACTTTTCCAGCTTCGTTTTCATCGAATTGTTTTAGGAATCTCTAATTTCATTTATTCCAAATATCCTTGACTCGATTTTTGGAATAATCTCACCCTAATCTCAGCGTATTTTGAGTCCAAAATTCTGACTCTTCACGGTCAATTTTGAACCTCCATTTTTCGACATCAATAATACACAATATATATATCAAAATGTAGATTATGAAGAGAGGAACTCAAATATACTAACGTCATGTATCGATTTGCCTTAAATCTCGAAAATCTGGAGTTGAATGGTTCGATCACTATTCACGACCGAATGTTTCAAGTGGAATTTTCATAGTCTAAATATTTTCAGAAAATTATGAAAAAAATTATTTTCGTGATTTACCTAACTTGAGTAACATAGTGGTATAATCAGATTCATGAAACTCATTCGTGATTCGAATATCAAATTTTATACCCTATATTTATCTGAAAATTAATTCCGAAAATTATTTTTAATTAATCCAACAAAAACTCTGATATGAATGTTGGATTTTTATGAATTTCATGCACAGCGAAAGCAATTAAATAATTTTCAAAAAAAATAAAATAGGAATCGGATATAGGGTACCTCAATTTGTACAGTCCTCAGAATTAACCGAACGGCATGTTCCTCAATCAGATCTCACGGCCGGGATGATGATCACGATGTTAATCGAATCACCACCGTAATATCACAACGCCGTAACTCTCAATCCAACGATCATTACAACAGAAAAAATTCCCTACTCAAAATATTTCTCAAACCTTCTATTTTTCTTTCTCAAGCAACTTAGACAAATGCTCTCTAAAATGAATTGCATCCAATTTCGAGTAGAATAATGGAAAGGTTAGTCTCCTTCTCAATGTAAAATTCTCTTAATTAGAGAGAATTAAGGAGATTAAGTTAAATGTGTGTATAAGTGAGAGTTACCCCACTTACCCTATTAAATTATCTAAAATGCCCCTTGTGGACATCCTGAACCAAAGACTGAATTTTTTCGTCAACTTTATCTACTTTCAGAAACCTATGACAGTTTGGAGGACTCTGATGGTACTAAATTAGCAATTTTGTCTAGTAACAACCGCTCTGATTATTTTGACATACAATGGTGTGAGTGTGAGCAACCCTCAAAAGTTTCAGCTGATGGAGTAACATGTTTTATTGTGTTTTTATATTTAACAAAGTCAACACTTCGGACTGGGATATTGGGGTTTGGAATAATTTTTGCAATATTATTTTAGACATGTGGCAACTATAGACTATATCAATCAGCCACTTGTGATGCTGATGATAAATTTAATTGACCAGATATATGAAAGGAGAATTATTAATGAACCAACTGCAGCTGCACTTGCGTATGGGCTAAACAAGGAAGGTGTCATTGCTGTTTTTGATCTTGGAGGTGGAACGTTTGATATTTCAATTTTGGAAATATCTCATGGCGTTTTTGTGGTATATGCACCTTCGTAGTCATGTTGTTCTTTAAATGGCGATTTAGTTGCTTAATCATTTAATTGTCAGGTCAAAGCAATAAATGGTGACACCTTTTATGGAGGTGAAGATTTTGACAAACTATTAGTGCAATACTTGGTGGAAGAGTTCAGGAAAACTGAGGGCATTGACCCAAAGGACAGGCTTGCACTGTAGAGGCTAAAAGAAGCAGCTGAGAAGGCCAGGATAGAACTCTCTTCCACCTTGCAGGCCGAGATCAATTTACCATTTATAACAGCTGATTCTTCTGGTGCGATACATCTCAACATGACACTGATGAGATCAAAGTTAGAGAGTTTAACAGAGCACCTAATCAATAGGACCAAAGAGCCGTGATTTGCTTGAAGGATGCGGGGATATCAAAGACTTCTTGTTGGAGGGATGGCTAGGATGCCCAAGGTCCAAGAGATAGTTGCTAAGCTTTTCCGGTTAACCCCAAGCTAGGGGGTCAATCCTGATGAGGCAGTTGCTGTTGGAGCTGCAATTCAAGGTGGTACTCTTCGCGGTGATGTTAAAGAGCTGCTTCTGTTGGATGTCACTCCACTCCTATGTCTCTTGGTATTGAGACTCTCGGTGGTGTCTTCACCAAGTTGATAAACAGAAATACTACCATTCCAACAGAGAAGCATCGGGTTAGTGTTTTGATCTTTCCTCCTCAAACTGCAAATGAGCTTTGTGTCGTTAGCAAAGAAACAATAAACCCCAAGACAAACTTAGTTCACAACTTCAGTAAAAATGCTACGAAGCTTAGGCTGGAGATTGATATGCATAGAGTTGACTTGATACCTATTAAGCACACACATGGACACGGGATACGGGGCGCGGGCACAAGACAAGAAATGGTCGCACAACATTTTTACATTATTATATGTGGCACAGTATTATAAGGTGTCATGTTTTACAATGTTTGACAACCTAAGTTGTACCCTAGAAACGTTGTGATTAAATTGGCTTGTGGTTCCAGGTTTTCTCGACAGCAGCTGATAACCAGACTCAAGTAGGAATTAAGGTGCTTCAAGGTGAACGCGAGATGGCATCTGACAACAAACAGCTAGCGAGTTTGAACTCGTTGGTGTTCCACCTGCCCCTCGAGGCATGCCACAAATTGAAGTAGCATTCGATATCGATGCTGATGGAAGCGTAAGGGTATCTGCCAAGGACAAGGCAAGAGGCAAAGGACAGCAGATTACAATCAGGTCATCTGGAGGACTGTCCGAGGAAGAAATTCAGAACATGGTGAAGGAGGCCGAGTTACGTGCACAGAAAGACCAGGAGAGAAGAATTCTAATAGATGTCAAGAATACTGCAGACTTGATAATATGCAAAATTATTGATTTTATTGTTATTATTATGTATTAATTTTGCATTGACTAGTGCTCTAATAATTGGTTTTATTGAATTTTTATTTTAGGAGTTTGGGTTTGAAGATTTGGAGCACATTGGGCTTAATGAAGCAGTTTTGAAGCTAATTGAGTCAAGATATTTTTTATTGGGCTTTGAAGAGGAGGAGTTTGAATTTTAATTCAACATTTTAGTAGTATTTTTATTTTTAGTAAAATCTGTTTTTTTAGTAGGAGTGAACTTTTGTAATCTCCTAAATTTTGGAGAGTCCTAGTTAAATTAGAAGTAGGGCAAAAAGGGGCAACAAGTCAATATATATTCTTTCCAAAATTCTACAAGGCATGGCTGCCTCTTCACCACTATTTATTCACACAAGGAGGCATTCACAGGAGGCATTCTTTGAGGAGAAAAAGCAAGGGACGGCTACAGGGGTCACTCTCTCCATTTAGGTTTTTATTTTTATTTTCTTTAGGAATATATTTTCTTTTTCTTTTTTTGATTATCTTGTGATGATATTTACCACCATGTGTGGCTAATTTTTATTTCTGATTCAAGGGGAATTTTAATCGATTGTTCTTCATTGTGAGGTTATGTTCTAAATTTAATTTCTTGCTTTTATTCAAGTATTCGTTGATTCTTGATTTAATTTTAGGGAAACCTAATATTGGTTAATCTGACAATTTAATTCAATATTAGTTTTTCCATTGCTATCCATGAATTCAGTGGTCCGTAATTGTCATGAACGAATGGTACAAGTAGTAACTAGGTTATTTTGTTATGGGTCTTTTACCGGTATTCAATTGACCTAGGGAATCAATGGAACAAAATTGAGTAATTGCGGCTATCCCAATTATTTATATTTTGGTTTAACTGTTTTCACATAACGTAATGCTATCATTATATTGATATGGAACGCTATCGTGCCCAGTCGGTTAATGATAAGTTTCGATTAGATGCTGGGTTTGGTCGATTAAATTAGGAAAACACAAGATTTATTACGGCTATCCTAATAGATCTAAGGTTAAATGCTTGAATCGCAAGAATAATATTTTAACCAATGATCAATAAGACAATCAAATATATGAACCCTTGGATCGGAGTTTTGTGAATTGATTCCTTTCCTTAAATTTTAGAATTTGCATTGTTGATTTGTTTCTTATTTTTAGGTTATTAACTTTTATTTGGTAATTGTTATTTTTAGTAATTTATTTGAAAACCCCCCAATTTTATTTTTAACATCAACTAGGAGATTAAGTTAATTAGTTCCCTTGGGATTCGACCTGGTAACCACTATTGTTACAATTTGTTGCATTGGGGGAAATCAGTATTAATTTGAGGGCTTCGACAACCCGACCAAATTTTGGCGCCGTTGCCGGGGAACTATTTTAATTTCTTAGTTGTGTTTTATTATTTGTTTTGTTGACCTCTTTTATTTTATGACCCGTTCTTCTCAAGGAGGTGAATTAGAATATATTCCTGAAATTGAGAAAGCGTTACGATTGAGAAAGGAGGCCAGACAGAGAAAAGGTAAGTTGCGTCAAAGACAAAATTTTAACATTGATTTGACAATTTGTGACAGGTCTATTTTTGAAGAAGAAGAGGAAAAAATGGCCGATCGTGAGAGAACCTTGAAAGAATTGGCTGCTCCCAATCTGAATCAACAACTATTGTGTATCGAATACCCAAATCTTGAGGTAGCTTTCGAACTTAAATCTGGTTTGATTCACTTACTTCCTATTTTTTGTGGTCTTCCAGGTGAGGACCCACATAAACATTTGAAGGAATTCCACGTTGTTTGTTTGAGTATGAAACCCCAAGGTGTGACCGAGGAACAGATTAAGCTGAGAGCCTTTCCCTTTTCCCTAAAAGAAAAGGCAAAAGACTGGTTATACTATTTACCTCCGGGTTCGATCAATACATGGAATGGGATGCAGAGATTATTTTTGGAAAAATTTTTCCCTGCATCTAGGGCTGCCAACATTCGAAAGGAGATATGTGGAATCAGACAGATTAGCGGAGAGACGCTGTATGAGTATTTCGAGAGGTTTAAACAACTCTGCGCTAGCTGTCCACATCATCAAATACCGGAACAACTCTTGATACAATACTTCTATGAAGGACTTCTACCCATGGATAGGAGTATGGTAGATGCGGCTAGCGGAGGAGCCTTGGTAAATAAAACACTTGAAGAAGCCAGACAATTGATAACAAATATGGCAGAAAATTCTCAACAATTTGGGTTGAGAACGGATGGAGTTACGAAACGTGTCAATGAGGTAAGTCATTCTCACCTTGAAAATCAAATTTCTGAATTGACTGCTTTGGTTCGTCAGATGGCTATAGGGCAAATACATGCAACCAAAGTCTGTGGCATATGCTCGATACCTGGACATCCTACGGATATGTGTCCATCTCTGCAAGAAGATTCTACTCATCAAGCAAATGCCGTAGGAGGATTTCCTAGCCAATCTCAAGGGAAATACGATCCCTATTCCACTCATTATAATCCCGGTTGGAGAGATCATCCAAACCTGAGTTATGGCAATCAAGGAGGACAAACAAGATATCCTCCTCAGCAATTCAATAGGCCAATACAAACACCGACACAATCATCTAATTCAGGTATGTCCCTAGAAGATATTGTGAAAGCTCTCGCGACTAACACCCAACAATTTCAACAGGAAACGAGAGCTAGCATTCAAGACTTGGGGAAGCAAATCACTCAACTAGCAATTTCGGTTAGTAATTTGGAGGCTCGAACTTCAGGAAAATTACCTTCACAAACGGTCGTGAATTCCAAAGAAAACGTCAGTGCGATAATGTTGAGAAGTGGAAAGGAACTTCACTCGGTCTCTACTCCATCTAAAAATGTGGATGAAGAGAAGGACATGGACAAGGAAGATGAACGCATGCATCGAACTTCAATCAAGGTAACATCCGAGTCCTCTTTGTCTAACACTTCTAGTACAATTGTACCATTTTTTCCTAGCAGATTGGAGAATTCAGAAAGGGAAGTTAAGGAGTTAAGAAGTGATGAAATAGGTGATAATATGTCTGATGTGATCAAGGGAACTTTACCCGAAAAATGTGCGGATCCAGGTATGTTCATTCTACCTTGTGTTATTGGTAAGAAAAAAATTGAGCATGCCATGTTAGACTTAGGAGCATCTGTAAATATCATGCCTTATTCAATTTATAGTGCTCTAAAATTGGGTCCCGTAAAAGAAACTGAGGTTGTTATTCAGTTGGCTAATCATTCTTATGTTTACCCAGAAGGGATTGTTGAAGATGTGTTGGTACAGGTGAACGAGTTAATATTTCCAGCAGATTTTTTCATATTGAAAATGGAAGAAGACACTATCATAGATTCAGCTCCACTTTTATTAGGAAGATCGTTCATGAAAACATCAAAGACAAAAATAGATGTGGACGAGGGTACTCTCTCCGTCGAGTTCGACGGCGAGATTATTAAATTCATTATTTTTGATCCTATGAAATACCCAAATAAGTGTCAATCAATTTGTTTTGCTGATGTTGTGCAGGAAATTTGTGAAGAAAAGCGTGTCATTAATTTTGAGTCGAATGCACAATTAGATATGGAAGGAAAGTTACATGAGGTTCCCAAGTTGAAGTTGAAACCTCCTTGAAGAGAAATAAATGAAGATCGTCGAGCATAACGACGTTAAAATAATTGCGCTTGTTGGGAGGCAACCCAAAATTTTTAAGAGTTTGATTTAATTTTCTAGTGATTTTATTTATTTATTTTTGGGTGTTTTATTATGTTATTTATCTCCCCTTTTTATTTTTACTTGTGTCCAGCAATTTTCTCAAGTCAAGTCACAAATGGAGTGATATTCAGATTTCGGACAGAAGCAGTCATTCTCAGGAGATGATCACGCGGTATTGGGTACCAAAAAAAAAAAAACCAAAAAAACCAAAAAAATAAGGGGTCGAATGGGAGAAGAGAGAACATTCACAACACATTCCAATTCTATTCTCTCTCTCGATTCTCCTACAAACTCTCTGAAATCGCCTCCTTTGATCAACCTTTAGTCCTCCCCTCCAGCCGCGGGTGATGTTTCCTCGATGTTCTACAACTTCATCCAATGCCAACGAGCCGACTGCAGAACTACCAATGGAACCGGAAGAGTCCCCAAATTGCACCTGCCGAGCAACCATCCGCTAACCAAGAGCTCCCATTCCTGTCACCACCTTAGGGGAGTTCTCTCTCTCCCTTCTTCATTGTCTTCAATTTTAGCATTTCATTTCATTGTTTTCATTTTTGAGTTAGTTTTTTAGTTGGTATATCTCTTTTACTACAACGAATTTTTATTTTCTGTTTCTAGTTTTTGGGCTAGGATAGTGTTAGTGGTAACTTCTTTTTGCATTGTGCTTAGACATATTATTTTTTTTTTTTTTGCTTCATTGAGGACAATGCAGCATTTAGGTGTGGGGGAGGAATTCATGAATCCATGTCATCTTTCTATTTTCCTTCGAATTCCATACTCTTTTGATTTTCATCTGAAAATGATCTTTGAGTTAGCATTCATTGTTGATTTGAGTTGGAATGCATGAAAGAGACAAGTGTGATTAGTTGTATTTTGGATAAAAAATTGTTTTAAGCATCCTATTGACTGTGACGATTGAATTAGATACAAATGTGCAAGATTCGATATAATATTACACACTTTTGTGAGCATTTGAGCCTTGAGAGCATATAATCATTTTTGCTCTAATTTTTTTTCATGAGTGTGCATCAATCATAGTGTGTTTATTCTAGAACTTGCTTTGCAATGCTTTTCAAGATCACATTCATGAATTCGTGCATTAATATGATGGGGGCAATTAGGTTTACACACTTTATCTATCTTAAAAAAGACCTTCCCATGCATACCTATTCCCTAGTGAACCAAATTGAACCTTTATCCATTTTTCTTTGATTATAACCTCACAAATTGATACACAGCCTTCTTTTTACGCTTAACCTTCTTTTTGACCCTTATATCAAAGAAGCATGTGTTAGGGCTTGAATGGATGAGAATTTGCAAAGGAAATGAGATAATTTTATGTTGGGGAGTATTTTTAAAAATTTGTTCATTCGATTTATGAGATTTGTATATGCACTACATGTTCTTCCTTGAGATTAATATTCGATTGTTCTCTCTTCAAAAAAAAAAAAGAAAAAAAAAAGAAAAAAAAAGAAAAAAAAATCGAGAGAGAAGAGAAAAGTATTCAGAAATATGATCGATGAATGATAAGGTCTTGATTGAATCATTTTTATTGGGTTGATTGTATTTCATGTTATGGGATGAGTTGATAGTAGGAATATTTTGAAATTTTTGACATGCTTCTTTGGTATACATTACACATCATTTTTACCTTTTCCCTACCCTTATCCTAGCCACATTACAACCCTTATAAAGACCCCCAGATTTTTGTTTTGAATTCATATATTCAGTGGTGGAGATTTGATTAATAAGCAAGCTTATGGTAATAGCATACTACGCGTTGATTTTGAGAGTTATCGATAAATTCCCTTTAAACACTTGAGTGCATAGAGCGATTCCCTTGTGAGGGTAACGAATATTGTTGCATTGAATTCTGATGATATTGTTGAGTCTATTGGGATGCCTATTTATTTTCTTTTAAAGTTATACAACTATGATTACTTGCTCTCTGGATTTTAGTTCTGATTTGAATGTTTCAATGTGTGCTGCTTGAGGTTGTTGGATGATGAAATGAAGGAGGGGAAGGAGTGAAGAGGAGAATGGTTGATTGATTTTGAGATAGAGAATGCTTGAGGACAAGCATTGGTTTGGTGTGGGGGAATTTGATAATATGCAAAATTATTGATTTTATTGTTATTATTATGAATTAATTTTGCATTGACTAGTGCTCTAATAATTGGTTTTATTGAATTTTCATTTTAGGAGTTTGGGTTTGAAGATTTGGAGCACATTGGGCTTAATGAAGCAGTTTTGAAGCTAATTGAGTCAAGATATTTTTTTATTGGGCTTTGAAGAGGAGGAGTTTGAATTTTAATTCAACATTTTAGTAGTATTTTTATTTTTAGTAAAATCTGTTTTTTTAGTAGGAGTGAACTTTTGTAATCTCCTAAATTTTGGAGAGTCCTAGTTAAATTAGAAGTAGGGCAAAAAGAGGCAACAAGTCAATATATATTCTTTCCAAAATTCTACAAGGCATGACTGCCTCTTCACCACTATTTATTCACACAAGGAGGCATTCACAGGAGGCATTCTTTGAGGAGAAAAAGCAAGGGACGGCTACAGGGGTCACTCTCTCCATTTAGGTTTTTATTTTTATTTTCTTTAGGAATATATTTTCTTTTTCTTTTTTTTGATTATCTTGTGATGATACTTACCACCATGTGTGGCTAATTTTTATTTCTGATTCAAGGGGAATTTTAATCGATTGTTCTTCATTGTGAGGTTATGTTCTAAATTTAATTTCTTGCTTTTATTCAAGTATTCGTTGATTCTTGATTTAATTTTAGGAAAACCTAATATTGGTTAATCTGACAATTTAATTCAATATTAGTTTTTCCATTGCTATCCATGAATTCAGTGATCCGTAATTGTCATGAACGAATGGTACAAGTAGTAACTAGGTTATTTTGTTATGGGTCTTTTACCGGTATTCAATTGACCTAGGGAATCAATGGAACAAAATTGAGTAATTGCGGCTATCCCAATTATTTATATTTTGGTTTAACTGTTTTCACATAACGTAATGCTATCATTATATTGATATGGAACGCTATCGTGCCATCGGTTAATGATAAGTTTCGATTAGATGCTGGGTTTGGTCGATTAAATTAGGAAAACACAAGATTTATTACGGCTATCCTAATAGATCTAAGGTTAAATGCTTGAATCGCAAGAATAATATTTTAACCAATGATCAATAAGACAATCGAATATATGAACCCTTGGATCGGAGTTTTGTGAATTGATTCCTTTCCTTAAATTTTAGAATTTGCATTGTTGATTTGTTTCTTATTTTTAGGTTATTAACTTTTATTTGGTAATTGTTATTTTTAGTAATTTATTTGAAAACCCCCCAATTTTATTTTTAACATCAACCAGGAGATTAAGTTAATTAGTTCCCTTGGGATTCGACCTGGTAACCACTATTGCTACAATTTGTTGCATTGGGGGAAATCAGTATTAATTTGAGGGCTTCGACAACCCGACCAAGACTCCACTATTTACAGTGTTGAAAAGAGCTTGAATGAGAATAGAGATAAGATTCCTAGTGATGTTACATCAGAGATTGAGTCTGCTGTGGCAGACCTGAGGAAAGGATGGAAAGCGACAATGCCAATCAGATTAAGGCAAAGATCGATGCAGCAAACAAGGCAGTTTCAAAAATTGGACAGCATATGGCCGGAGGCTCTGGTGGGTCTTCCTCTTGGGGGGTCTGAGGGCGGCAGTGACCAAACCCCTGAAGCAGAATATGAAGAGGTGAAAAAAATGAAAGAGTTTATTAGTGGTAAGATCCCACCATTAGACTTCGTTTAGTTGTAATCTAGAAGTGAAGGTTTTAAACAAACCAAAAAACAATTTTTCTTATGCGAAATTCTGGGATCCAAGTAGGATTAGAATCACTTATCTATTGAGTATTCTAGATCGAAAAGATATCACAAAATCGGATCACCTTTTATTATTCACAATTCAAATATCATTTGATGAATGAATGATCAATTTTTTACAAACCCTTTAAATTTCTCTCTTTTTCTCTCTCTCAAAATGGATTCACATTACCATTCCATGTATTCTATTCTTGTTGAAAAACATGTAGAACAAAAAAAAAAAGAGGAAATCATTTTGTTTTTAGGAAGTTAACAAGAGAGAGAGAGGGAGAGAGACATATCAGACGTGAGGGAGTTGGGTTGGTTTTCTAAAAACCAACTCCTCCCAATTTTATCTCCCATCCAAAATTCTAAATTAAAAGGAATGGGTTTGGGCCTTGGCTCGGGTCTACCCTCATGAGCGAAGTTGGACCCTATTTTTTAACATTTCCCGCTCGTATATTATATGATCATTACAATCGAATATCAATTTAATACTGATAAATGGATATTTGACCTGCGAGAATATCAAAAAGTCTAGAGCTATACATATATAACAACTCACTGTTAATGTGATGATAAGAACGTCATATTTCGTTATACCCCAGATTTCTTTTAGTCAACACAATGAATGTATCTCACATCCATCAAAATAATATAAAATCATATTTGATTCAAGTTCAATCATGTATCCACAATTACGTTTTTAAACACGAAATTATAGATATAATTGATCGGTTTGTAAATATAGAGTAATGTGTCGATTAAAAACAGTTTTCCTTTTATACTACCAAATTTCAAATTTATTTTAACTGCTTTCCTAAATATGCAATACCAAACTGAATCAACCATGATTTTTTTGTGACATGCTAAAGTAGTTGTAACACCGGACAAGTCCGAATTTGTAAAATGTACTCTAAATGGATTATTTGAAAATTTTTATGTTTTGTAAAATTTTGGAAGAGTAGTTAATTTGAAATATAAATATGAATTTCTACTTCTTAGGTTGTTCAGAAACTCCTTTAAATATTTAATCGATAGACTTTAATTTTTTTTTTTAAATTCCCGATCACTGGAATCATCTATTACTTGAATGCTTTATGTTTGGTACTCAGTAAAATTTAACTATTCAGTATTTGGTATTTAGTGAAATTTGATTTGGTGACTATATATCGGTAGATTTTTAATTCTAAGTGATCGGTTATTAGAGTGTTGGTGTTCGATAGAATTTAAATTGTATTCAGTATTCGATAGAAATTGAGCTTTAAGTGGGAAATTGATTTCCTGGTGAAACTTTGAATTTGATAGATTATCTTTTCCAATTTTAGTTTTCTAATTGATGATCGGTGATTTTCACTCATCGATAACTGTCGGTTATTTTGTAATTTGGGACTCTATCGGTATTTAACTTCATTCCTCCTGTCAGTAAATTTATTCAGTTCACAATAATTACTTTGACAATTTTTCAAATTCTTGTTGGTACTTACCTATCGGTGAATATCAAATGCCTCTCATCCTTCTGGGTGTTGGAACATTTCCATAAATCCATCGACACTTTTACTACACTTATATATTTCTTCTCATTTATATAAATTTTGTTTATCGGTATACTGACGAATACCTAACATTTCCAAATACCACTTCGTTTATAATGTTAATCAATGAATTTGAGAGTCCAATCGATATTGAAGAATTTTTTCTCAACTCACCTTATCTGTTGGTGTCCTTGCTAAACATTTTTTTCCAGTATACTCTTTGGTCACTTCAGTCCATATGCTCTTCGGTTTTCTTCAATTTTGGCCAAACACCCATTCGGCACTTCCATTCAGTACTTGAATTTGCACTTCCAATTCAGCACTCTTTGGTGACAACCCATTGTCTCTCATCGACGCTTTGTCTTCCCCTTTCGATAATTGTTGCTGAAGAATTCAACTTGTTCCCACCGGTTCTAGCTTGCCAACCTTTCTACATGTTGCCCTTCGGTTATGGCTTGCTGTTTACCCTTTGCTATCCCATAATGTTAAGCACTATCGGTCAAGCACACCAGTGGTCAATGCATCCCCGTTGGTTGCCCATTTGCTATTAGGGGTGTTATGACACCCAAGTCGAGCTCAGATATCACGATACTCAAGCTCGGCTCGAGTATTTTTTAGGTGAGTTAGAGCTCGAGCTCAAACTCGTCGAGTTTGAATTTCTCAAGCTCGAACTCGAAGTGTTATCGGGTGTCATCGGATAGTATCGTTAGATAGTATGGTATAAATTTGTATTTCTCGAACTCGAGTTCGAGCTCAAAGTGTCACGGATAGTGTCATCAAATAGTGTAGTCGGATAGTATCGTCAGATATTTAATATATAAAAAATATATAATTAATTTTTGAATAACTCATCGGGCTTTCGAGCACGACAAATTTGGGATCAAGCTCAAGCTCGAGCCCGAGCTCGAGCTCTAGCTTTGACCGAGTAGTGTCACGGGTACCCATGATATTACCCAGGTGTCATAATAGCTCTATTTGCCATCCCTCATTGTTGAGAGCCCATCGGTCAATGCTGAGAGCCCATCGGTTAATGCATTCCTCTTGTACACTTTTCATTTTCCTTGCAAATTGAAATCTCGGTTGTTGCAACAAGAAGACTTGATCCCTTCCATTTTAATTACCTCTTCAGCACCTTTTAACCAAACATTGGGCATTTCCATCGGTCCCTTCACCCATTCGGCACTTGGATGCAACTCAAGTTAATTTGCACTCCCAAATTCACCTCTTCGACACTTTCCAATCGACATATATATGCACACTTCACTTGCCAATTTCTTCATTGTCATTTACCGAAAAAGTATTTATCCATCAAGCCATCTAAGCACTTCAATTATCATACTCACAATTTATATTATATTTCATAATTATTATTTCTTCTAATCTATTTCTCTTAAATGTGAGACTCCTTTCGGTGCAGCAAATTTGGTTCATTGCTGAATGACAATATTCATGAACATACTATATTTTAATAACGTTAATTTATTTCCTATAAATTTACATTTCTCCTTTCAACTCCTTCAGCACATCATCGAACACTCCTCTCTCAACAAATAATATTTCAAATATTTAAACTCATTAGGTTGAATTCCAAATTACCAAAAAGGGTATGTTGAGTTCTTGTGTAAGTTAAAAGAGAATGAGGATAATTAATTAAATTGGAAAGATGAGTTATAAATAAAAAATAGAGTTAAGGCTCTAAAACCTACGAATGTCAAATTTCACCTCTTCTTTTCTCTCTCTGTGCTCATACACTACCTCTCTCTCACTTCTTGTTTTCAGCAAAAATCAATTAAAATACCACAAACTCATACTCTAAAGACTGCAAAACTCATAATCTAATCTCTAGAGAGTTAGATCTAGTATGAGAGTTGAAGTTTTCTAGAGAGAGAAAATTTAGAATTTGATCGTGATTTGACTTGAGGCGAAATCGATGACTAAAATTTAGGCAATATTTTATTACCAACTTAGGTTTATTTTCCTCTTTCATGGCTTTAGAGTTTATGTTGAAATTTGATGAAATAGATTTGGTAGATTTTAAATCATTGAAAGTAAGAGAAAGATTGAGTATTGAATGTTAGGCTTTTGGGTTTACTTATATAAATTGACATTGATGGTAATGGTTATTTGAAAATGTTCCATAGGGGTTGGTAAAAACTAAATGCGACAGGACATTCATTGAAGAAAAGTCTAAGAGTGACTATCCTTTATAAAACTGTGAGTGGTTACATGTTTGCACTTAAATAAGAAAAATATTTTCAATGGATTTTCTAAATGATTTTGAAATTTGAGTTTATATGTTTTAGTGTGTGTGAAATATCTCAGAGAATGAGTTTGAAATTCCTATGCATCCTAATGTTTTGATTGAATATATGTGGCATGTTGATTTATTGATGCTAATCACATTGTGATGCTGGTTATTTATGAATGATCATTTATTTGATGGCACATGAAATAGATTATTAAATATTTAAGAAATGGTGCATGGTGTGTTACTGGGGGAAGAGCTTAAACCCCAAAAAATGACTAGTCATTTTCTATTACGGTGCGACTCAACGGGGTGACGTGGTGGGCTTAATAGACATGGTATATATGCGGTCGTGATAGCACATTCATAGTCGAATAATGCCCCGCTTGAAGGGTATGAGAAAGTTGATTGCACTACCAACGAAACACGATAGCCAACGCCAAGGAATGATGTGTTTATAAACTGAAAATTGCTAGAATGTTTGGCGGTTCCACCCTAGGTTGTGGTAAACCTTTGCTGGGAATAATGATTTTGGCTGCATCATGTTTGAAAATATAAAATGCTTGGATGCATATGAGATTGAATTATAATGATTGGAAAATTGTTTTATTGTTGAATAATCTTGAGACTAATAGGATGATTTGAAATATATATGTTTGATATGTCCATCACACAAATCTTATTTTTGTTCAATATGTATATCACTCACTGAATATACTATATTCGCCCCTCTCCTTCTATCTCTTTCTAGGGGAAGACTAGTTGGAAAATTTAGATAACCTTTTATGCTGGACCGAAAGAAATTCTTTTGTTGAATTTCAATAGGTATTTGCCATGTGAGCAAATTTTTAGGAATTATGCGAAGTGGACCTATGGAGGAAGTTTTGTATACTTTTAAAAGTTTGGTTCTTTTGTTAAATAATTACTTATTTATTTTGATTAATTTTGAAAACTTTTTTACTTACTTATCTTGGAATTCTTTTTATTTGATGGAAAATTTTATTTGCAAGGTTCATTGTCTTTAATTTGGGCATTTGAATTGTTTGATGGATCATTTGAATTTATTTTAAAATATATGAATTATTATAATATCTTGCGGTATCTCAGGACACGGAATGAGATTAACACGTGTATCGAGGTAACGCGACGGTTATCTCGTACTCGATTCGAGGGTCAGGGTGTAACAATAGCAACACTAAAATAAAATTTCAAAAGACAAACGAAAATTCCAAAAGTATAAATTAAGATTAAATATAAACTTCTGGATCTCACACATAAGATAAAAAGGGATACACTATCTCATTATCCATAGGGTCACATAAGCACATGTGATATAAAACACGTATTACGATACTTTTTCTTTCCATTTAAAAATATATGTCTTCTTTTATAAAAATAATACATCGTACAAGTTTTAGTCCAAATGTACACAACACTTGATATGAATTTTCCTTCTTACAAATCCTCCAAAATCTCACAATATCAAGAAAAACTCACACCCAACTTTTAGACAAGTTCAATAGATTGGCAAGAATCAATTTCGATTGTCACATATATACGCAACTGGTTATCTCATCTTAATACTTCATTAAGGCGGCATGTATATTAATCCATCACAAATTTTTATTGTCTCATTTTTACATACTACATAGATATTAAAAGCTATTGCTCGTGTGTGAGAACCAATCTCCCAAAACTTGTCTGACATACCTTCAATAGATATAAGAATTTTGAATACTAAAACAAAAATTTGAATGTCAATTAAATATGAACATTGCATCATATATATTCTGTATATGATCATAATTACAATTATTGTCAAAAACCAACAAACAATTTTTCTCATATAAAATTTCAAAATCCAAGTAGAGTTAGAATTACTTACCTCTTTCAACGATTAAGTATTCTAAATTAAGAAGATATTACAAAATCGGATCATTTTCTATTGTTTACAATCCAAATGCCATTTGATGGATGAATAATCAATCTTCTACAAATCCTTTAAATTTCTTTCTTTTTCTCTCTCTTAAAATGGATCCACATCACCATTCCATGTATTCTATTCTTGTTGAGAACATGTAGAAAAAAAAAAAAAAAGGAAATCGTTTTATTGTTAGGAAGTTAGAGAGAGAGAGAGAGAGAGAGAGAGAGAAGAGACATGAGGGAATTGCGTTGGTTTTCTAAAAACCAACTCCACCCAAGTTTATCTCCCATTCAAAATTTAAAATTAAAAGGGATCGCTTTGGGTCTGGGTCGGTTCTACCCTCATGGGCCCGACTCGGACCCTATTTTCCAACAAGAAGGATTTCGTTGTTAGTGCATAAAAGATTTTGTGTTGTATATAATGCATATTCCTTTATTTTGCTCTTCCTGGTGAGGGATAAAAAGATGATGCTCTATGAATGCAAGGGCGCCAGAGAAACAAGGATATTTGCCTCTTCTATGCTGACAATTGTTGGTCGCTTTGATCTAGGCTTACATGAGGGTAGACCCGACCAAACCCATCCAATCACCCATCCAAATTTTGTTTCAATTTGAATTAAGAGGTATGGTTTTTTAGGAAACCACCCCAGCCTCCCACTTTAACTCCCTCTCCTTTTTTGAACTTTAACCAACTTCTCATTTTGGAGATAACGTATGTGAATGACAACCAAAAAGGAGGGGAAGTCATTCCGCGTTTGAAGAATATAGAAAACTTAACACACCTTGATAGAAAGGGAGAGATTTTCTCATATTTGAGAAAAATGGCTTGAAGAAGGGATCATCGTTACGAGCAAAACATTTGGATTGTGAACAATAGAATGTGATCCGATTTTATGATATTTTCTTGACCTAAAATACCCAATCACCAGAAAAGGTAAGTAATTCTAACTTTCTTTGGATCCGGAAATTTTGACATGAAAAATTTGTTTGATAGTTTGTTTTAAAACTTTCAGTTCTCTCCTATGATGCAAAACCCATTTTAAACTAGAGTTCTTGGATATATAGATCTGATTTACTGAGATTGAATTCAAGTTCGCCATGAGGATTCAGAATTTCAGTCAGCATGGGATATTGAGAACTCCATGAATGAGTTGGCATGGAATTTGTGAATTTCATTGGCCTGTCTAATATTTGAATGAAATGCATCTGGGGATTTCTTGCTCCGAGATGGATAACGCGAAAAAGGATCAAACAAGTTAAAAGACAAATTAGACCCATTCTAATCTACCTTTTATTATTATTATTATTATTGACTAATTTGAATAGTATCCATTTGGCCTGTATATCATATAACATATAATTAATAATTCACAAATTACAAAAATTAAACAAATATATCTCGAGTTCAAACCCCTCCAATGTACTCAAAAAAGAAAAAGAAAAAAAATAAATTGTTATCAAATATATTTGTAATATAGTTAAGATACTAACTATTCTTTCATCACACACTTAAGAGACGGGGAAAATGGGAAAATATAATTCAAACAAAATAAAGTATAAATATTCCCCCCACTCATTTAAATTTAGACTAAGGTTAGGACCACTATAGTCCCCTCCCTTATCATAGCAGGGCAATTATTTGTGCTGAAATTGAGGGTTTTGAATGGTTTTCCATTTTATGCTAAAGCTGAACTCAATGATTACCAAGCAGTTGAGTTATAAGATACCCAATACATAATTCAAGGCCAATTGGTGATTCCATAAGGAAAAAAGAAAAGGGTCATTGGTTGGACCAGTGTGACATGGCCGAAGTGCCCTTGACTTCTTCTAGTTCACATGATTAAGGGAAATAAAAATGGTATAAACAAGCAAACAACTATTTCAATATATTCACCAAATTAATCATGACAAATAATAATTTTCAATATTAGAATTTGTAAGTCTCTTAAATGAATCTTTAATACTAAGCCCTGAGGAATCCAAATTAAAGTACCCTAAAAATATTTTATTTAAAATATTTTATTTTTTGTTAAAAAAGGGAGCGGATGACCCGGAAAATACTGCGCTGACACAAACCCCCAGCCTCTCCTCCCGCCCTCTTTAGAAGCCTCCGACAATCCCGCATGGTATGGTGGGTGGGGTGGTCTTGATCATCATGTCCCATCTTTATCTATAATCAAGAACTAATTTAAGGTATGATTTAAACAAAATCAGGCTCCATAAGCACGATTTTGCCAATTAGATGAGTGCGGGTAACTCACTCATTGACTCACAGCCCAATACTGGACGCAACTGAAGCCTAATTCACGCCGTTGGTGTTAAATTTCTTAATTAAAATTTATATATTTTTTAAATTGAAAAAAAATTATGTTAAAAGAAAATTTTTTAAGAGGATTAACAGTAATTTAGAATAAGAATGAATTAATTAAAATATAGGTAAAAAAAATTAAAGGAAAAAGGGAGAAGGGGGGGGGGGATTGTACTGCACCATTTGTTGTACTACGACTTACTCGTACTAAAACACAACCAAATGTAGTAATTTCGTACACGCAAGAGGGCCAGAAAGGGCCCCAAACATCTTCATTTGGCCTCATCTACCACCCACCATCCCCCGAATTCTTATGTGCTGCAATGCAAGTATTTCTGTCTCACTAGCTCCCAAAATAACCACCAACTCCTACCAATTGTCTCTCACCGTTGAGGGGTATTTTGGTCAAGTGAAAGATGACAACTTTTTCTTTTTAAATACAAAGATAAAAGTAAGCCGAATAATAATAATTGAATTAAAAAAAGAAACTCTTTCCGTAAAAAAAAAAAAAATTTAATTTGTACGAATTCTTTTACGTCAATCATTTCTATCAAAAATCATTTTCTTATCTAAATTCATAACTATCATTGAATCTTAGCCCTACCTAAAAAAAAAACTCATTCAACTTAATATTAAGAGTAATGATACATTGAGTAAAGTACTAAATGCACATCCAACCTTAATATCCATATAAAAAAATAAAAATTTTAAAATTTAAATAATTTTGAATTGGTTAAAAAATATTTTAAATCAAGAAAAAAATTAAAATATACTAAAATATAAAAAGATTAGAACTTATTTAATTCGAATAATTTTGAATTAATTAAAAAATCAACTAAATCAAATAAAAAATAAAGAAAATATTAATAGGCATAACCCGGTGGTTGTCGCACTCGAGGAACATTTTCACATCGTTTTATTTTATTTAGTTACCAACTTTCTATTGAAATATATATATATATATATATATAATTTCATGAAAATTTTGATTTATTTGATTTTTTTCAAAATTATTTTAATATTAAAAATATCTTAATAATTTTTATAAACCGAATTAATCGGTAAGATTGCCGTATAGACCCGGCAAAGGCCACAGTGGCGCCGCGGACGCAATAAGACCAGGGCCAAATTCCTTGCAATTTACAAGAAATTGAACGCAGCCCAACTCAGAGGGACTGTTTAAAAAACAGGAGCAGAGTCAAGCCGCAGGGGCACAGAGACAGAGAGGTGTTTGATTGAACATCCAAATACCCGAAAGAGCGTGGAAGTAGTCACCAGAGCTATCTTTCCCGTGTTGATTATTCACTTTTTCAATTCGAAGTTTTGAATCAACCCCATCAAATTTTTATTTCTTAATTTACATAGTTTGCCCTTCAATTTGCTGTTGTTAAAATTCTTCTGAAGCCTACTTTGAGATTGATTGGACAATTTCGTAAGCTTAATCTTGTTCTCAGCTCTGATCTGTTTTTTTTTTTTTCCTTAAATTATTTTCGTGTTTGTTTCCTTTTCTTTTCCCTTCATCTTATTATTATTATTATTATTATTATTATTATTATTATTATTATTATTATTATTATTTTGTAGTTATCAAAATTTAGTGTTTTTTTATTTACATGCTCTATGGTACTCAAAAATTTTGTGCTAAGATTTTTTTTTAGATGATCGCTGGAAATTCGCATGGATTACCTATCTATGGTTCATAAAATCCAACATAGACTTAATTTCTATGCACCCCATTTTTCGTAAGCTTTAAGAATCTCCATTTTCTCTTTTAATTTCTGAAAATTTGGTAAACCCATGTTTCTTGTGTTTTAATTTGCTCAAGTAAGGATTTTTATATTCTTCTTCTTCTTCCTCGGGGAACTGAATTACTAAGTGGGCATTGTTGTTTTAGGTGAGAAAATGGGTATGATGCAAGAGCTTGAGTGGATTGAAGCACAAAAGATTGAAATAAGTAAAGACCTTGTTGCAGCAGCCAAACAACAGCTTCTGTTTCTTGCTACCGTGGATAGGAACCGATGGCTTTACGAGGGCCCTGGTCTTCAAAGGGCAATATATAGGTAATTATGTGAAAATGTAGTTTTCTTGTTGATTCTTTTAGGAGTTGTGTTTGGTTGAATTGTTGAATTCCTTGTAGTTATTTGGCGGATATTGAATATTTCAGCAAAATTATAAATTTGGGTGTCCGAGCCAATTTTAATTTGGGTTTTTTTTTTTTTTTTTGGTATTGATCAACTTTTGTGGTCAAAAACATCAGCAGAAATGGAATATCATTGAGGATAATGATTTCAACTTTAACAAAAAGGGGGGAAAATAATAAGAAATGTATTAGATGTATTGATGTGCATATGAAACTAGAACTGAGAAAAGTGGTTCAAAACAGTTGTCCCCAATATTGGTCTCATGATGTCGTGGTGGAGTCAAATTCCTTAAATTGGAAATCATTGACACTAAAACACGAATTAGATTGTGTTTTGCCTAATATCTCACACCAGTTTGATGTATTAGTTGTTGCATTCGATAATGTAGACTACTACTGATTTAGTTTTTATGTATCAGCCTATTGAACTGCTACATATTCTAAAACACCAAAGCACCATGACACACAAACAAGAACATAAACAAGGTGGCACAGAAAAGTTATAAAAATTTTACCCTATTATAAGTTTCAGAGGGTTGTATAGTGTTATGCAAAGATTGTGTCCATGTCGGAGGATGCAGCTATTTTGTAGCAGAGTTGTTGCAACATACTTCAATATGATTGAGATGCCAGGTATATGAGCCTTGGTGTACACAATTTGTACGTCTTTTAGTTATTTCTGCTTTTTGAATGCTAAATATCCTGGTATTATTACTAGAAACAATGGGTAGCCTATGGATCAAGACAGCAGGATGTTTAATTTTTGGCCATATGGTGGTTCTATAACTAAATCATGAAAATTTATGATGTCAATGTAGGTACAATGCATTCTGGCTACCCTTGCTTGCTAAAGCTTCTGAGTCGTCAGTTCTGGAAGGCCCTTTGGTTGTTCCTCTTGATTGTGAGTGGATCTGGCACTGTCATCGGCTCAACCCGGTAGGACTTTGCACTAAATTGTCCTTTTGAAATTTGCATTTCTCATGTTGTCTAGGAATGCTTCTTTACCCCCTCTTTTTTACTTTATTTTATCCAAGGTCCAATACAAATCTGATTGCGAACAATTTTATGGACGTATCCTTGACAATTGCAATGTTCTCTCTACAATCCAAAAGATTTCATGTAAGGAAACTGAAGAGATTTGGAATCAGCTGTATCCCGAGGAGCCCTATGTCATAGATGCATCTAGAGCTCTCTCCGAGGATATCTCTGATAAACTTTCTGCCACAAAAAATTTCAGCAAATATGATTTTGTGTCTGCTGTTAAGCGCCAGGCTCCTTTCTTTTACCAGGTAAAGAAGAAAACCATATTCCATCTCATGTCCAGCTCTACCCTGTGGTACAGCATATGAGGGTAACACCAGATTCATCCCATGTTATTGTTCCTATGTTTCCTTTATCATGTGTGCAAACCATTGAGCAAAATTTGAAGCAGATGTTTGTAACTTACCCGTGGCATTCATGACAAGAACTGCACTTTATAGTTTACAAGAGAAAAATATATGTATGAGTTCGGTTGTGTCTCATATAAAATAATTAGTAAAGCAGCCTTGCTTACACAAAATCTGTTTAGCTACCATGCTATCACCGCATATCGCAGACAACACCAGCTTTAGAGAGGACTCATGATAGAAAGTTCATCTGCAGCTATTTCTGTTGATTGTGAAAATTTTCTTCTAGATTTTTTTTTTTTTTTTTTTTTTTTTGGTCGCAAGTCCTCAGTATGCTTGCTTTGTGGCAGGTATCTAGACCACATATGAGCAATGATATTTTTCTTCAAGAGGCTGTGGCCAGATATAAGGGATTTCTTCATATAATTAAGAGAAACAAGGAGAGGTCGCTGAAAAGTTTTACAGTTCCGACTTATGATGTGGATATTATATGGCACTCGCACCAGTTGCATCCTGTTTCTTATTGCAAAGATTTGACACAGCTGCTAGGCAATGTACTAGAGCATGATGACACGGACTCAGACAGATCAGAAGGGCAGAAACTGGACGTTGGATTTTCTGGAACCACGGAACGGTGGGAGGAGTCCTTCGGTTTGAGATATTGGAGGGCAGGGGCAATGTATAGAGGTCTTGCTCCAACACCTATCACAAAAACTCCTATCCTGCCAAATGAAGTAAACAAGAAAGAAGTTGTGTTTGTGGAGCATGGGACAATGATTCAGCTTGGAAAACTGAACTTCATTGAGGTAGTTATTAAAAATTAAAAAAAAAAAAAAAAAAAAAAAACAACAACAACAACAACTAATTGTCCTTTCTCAAATATATTTATGACATGTTCTATTTCCCACCTCCCCCCTTCTATTTGTTCTTTCCACACTTTTATGCCTGGCTTGGAGCCAAATCATTGTGTGAGCTATACATGGACATTGAAGTTCATGATAGTAAGTTGCTTAATCCATACATCTTGGATTTATACATATGGTAGATACTTCAAGCTGGCGGCATTGATCTCTTAAACTAGATACTAATCAACAGTTGAAGCCTAGTATTTCCAAAAAGCAAAGACAATATCTGGATGACTGCTTTTGATATCTTTCCATTTATTATTATTATTATTTTTTTTTGGAACTCCTTAAAGCAGTTATGACATGTTCTGGAGTTCCAAAGGGAGAGAAAAGGAAGAATAGCACTTATACCATGAAGTGGGAAAAAATTGGTAAGGGGAGGCGGTGAAGGTATTAGCAATAAATCTTATGTTGTGGAGAATATAATAAATCTTATGTTGGGAAGTATTTTTCATATTGTGTTTTGAGATTAAAGATTGATACATAATGAAAGAGAAAAGTATTGTTGTGGAGGGTAAGGAAATTAAATAACAAAAGGAAGAAGGCTTGAGAGAATCTCTGATTTATTAAAAGTAAAGAGTAACATGTCCTTTTTTGCTTAAATTAAACAAGTAAAGTGGATCTTGTAGATCTCTTATCCTTTGCTTATAATTAAACATACAAACTAGCCTCTCTGCTTTTCCTTTTCTATTCAATTCTTAGGCAAGTTTGTCTGATAAAATCAACTAGAAGAACTAATATATTTCATAGAGAAAACTTATTGCTAGTTTTCTTTTTTTCTCTCCTTCTTGTTCCCTTTCATTATTGGGTCTGGAATTTTTATGGCCACAATCCACATTAGTTTGTCATTGTAAGTGTCACAGATCTTCCATTTTCTGTTTATTTTGCATTTTCAGGTCCTATTGGAGATTGTGGCTGTCAGCAACTTACCAGTTAGGCATAAGGAAAGCCACTTTGTTGTATTTAGTAAGAAAGAGTCGGATGCATTGTTTGATGTTAAAAGAAGGTTAAATATTTTGTCAGTGTCTGGGACGAAGCAGGTTGCTTGTTTTCAGTGTGAACCTACTGGAGAGCTTCTGCTTGAACTTGTATTCCATTCGCAATCCAGTTTGCCATTACCAAGACCGTACAAGACTTTGGGCTTCACTTCAATCTCTCTGCTGGAGCTGCTAGAACCTGCGAACAAGCTATCAATTGAAAAATGGTTGGACTTGGTGCCTTCCTCTGGCACTGTGAGCTCCAAGCCAATCCGTCTGCGTGTTGCAATCTCATGTACTGTTCCAGCCCCATCACTTCGTGAGCTTCATATGGTTCGTCCTCGGTCTGCAAAGGCCTCATGTTTTTTCCCACTCCCCGGAAGGTTTCAACATGCTAAGAGTTGGATTCGCATAGTTGATGAAATTGGTGCAGAGGTCATCAGCCTGCAAATGAGGTACTCCATGGAGATCACATGTCCAATGAATTTATGTATTCCATTTGAGTGCCTACCAACACCTATTGACTATGCCGTTGACCCTAAGCCAAATTTATGTATTGCATGTGATTTGTCACAGCAATTATCACCTTCATGTTCTAAATAAAGTTGAGCCATTGGCTTGCAGGGATTCACAAGTTTCGAATGAGAGGAGTATCAATTTTCTGAAGAAAGAGGTTATTGGTGTCACAACGACTGGCCAATTACAGACCTTGGCTGAATGCAAGGAAGATGGATGGTCTTTGATGAATTCTCTATGGTCCTTTCAGCTTCTGAAAAAATCTAGCAAAGATGGTTCAATCTTTGAGCTTATTGGCAATAAGATGGTATGTATCCTTATATATTCAGGTGTTCTTTCATTTTTTTTTTAAAGTTTTTTGTTTTCCTTATTTCTCATTCTCAAGGTACAGTGTACCTTTTGCGGATTGTGCTTTGAGGCACTTGTTTGTTAATCAGACTTTCGACAAAATTTTGTTTAGTAATGTTATAATCGATTTCTAATAGGAATCAAATTGCTCATGCTGCACTTAAAAATTTTATGATATTTTATGAGAACATTTATATATGACTCAAAAGTAGCCCATATAGGAGTCAGCTATTTAAACTGCTTGAAAGCAAAGAAGTTTCCAAACATTGCAAAGTGACCTTGTATCTAGCTTCTGATTTGTATTGCCTTTGGTAGCTGGCCTATCCTGATACAATGCTGTTCGTTTTTCTTCGACTACTCGTTCCTTTCATCAACTTCCTCTTTTCCCTTGATTATGTGGTGCCTATGGGTGACATTGTGTCTCAGCATATGACCTATCATATATATTTATGTCTATTTAGGTACTATCAGCATTAAAATGAAGCATCCATAGATAATTATTTATATGCCTTAACAAGTTGCAAATTTTTTTTCTGAATTGTATGGACACTTTGAGAAATGAGTAATTCCATCTCACTATCTCATATCCGACAGGGGTGTGCCCTTTAGAAGCCCTCTAGACACAACATGGTACTACACTTCTTAACTTATAATAGTGGGAAGGTCTCTATGAAGTGGTCATCAATCATGTCATGTCCTGTGTCCGTACTGCAGAGATCTATGTTTGATTCCTCATCTCTCCATTCTGATTTGTGAAGAACCATGCAATGATGAGTTTTATTGTCTTTTCATACAGGTGAGACTTTTCCCAGGTAGAAAACTTGAATATGAACTGAAGCACTACGAGAAACAAAGAGTGGAAATGGAGTTTATGACAGCGGTGGAATTCTCTGCTGAAGATCCCTATGGAAAAGCAGTGGCACTGTTTAACTTGAAAACAGGATATCTCAAGGTATGTTAGATTACCCTCTTGTTCTGGTGTTTCCGACAAAGAATTGCCTAGTTAATCTTATTCCATTTGGAAATTAAATAGATAAGAGATGAATGGATGATGCTTCCTGGGATCATATTGGGCTTTATACTTGATGACATTTTTAGAAAAGAAGGATATGGTATCTTCATCATGGGCAGTGGAAATCTGGAGGAGATGGATACTGTAACTGTTGAAACCAATGGATCCCTTGTGGAAGGTGAACCAAACAAGGACGCTGATGGCTCTGTTGCCAATGGTGAGACAACCACTTTGAATGCTATTGGAAGGGAAGTGGCGTTGCAAGACGAGGTAGTTAAATCACATGAAGTGATGCAAGCACAGGATAGTGAAGGATATGGTAGTGAATTTCACAATGCACCAGCATGTGGTGGTTGTGGTGGCTGTGGCAGCAATTCTGGAGGAAACAAGGAAAAGAGTGCTGCCTGTGGTGGGTGTGGCGGCTGTGGTGGATGTGGCAGTGGCTGTGGTGGCAGTTGTCATGGTATTCTGTTCGGAACCAGTGCGGCAGTGAATGGGGCAACTAAAGGAAACAGCACCGGAAACTCTGTCAACCAATATCCACCAGTGCCCATTGATGCAACATGCTAGCCGCATAGAGTACCAAAAGCAACAGTGTTGCTGATATCGCACAAGTGAGAAGCATGAAACAGATGAGTGTTCCGGGAGGTGTGTGATCTCTGTGCATTGTAGTTTCCAGTGTCCCTGGTTGTATGAAGTTTGCGTTTCACTACTAGTTTGTGAATCCTCTTTTCAAACATACATTGCTGTCCCATGAACTGCCAAGTTCTCATTTCTCTACTAGGCAAAAGTTATTGTGAATATAATACGGATTATGTTAATTAATGTGCTACCATCTTCCATGAACTTAGCCATTTTATTGAAACCTAGTTTTCCGAATCTTAGCAAACAAATTATCATCGCTTTGAGTGATTGTGATCACTAAATGTGCTACATGCATTTTTCACATTGTTCATTGCAAGGAAGATGCCGATTGGACCACATCAGTTCGCCGCAATGTCAATTGACTACCTTATAATGTAACCATTTCCTGCGGACCCCCCACCTTACCTTGATACAAATTTACCAATTTACAATGAAAGTTAAACCTTGACCCCCAAGCTTTACAAAAGGAAGGACATGATAATGATGATCATGCACTGAGCCCACTTGCTTTTACTGTTGTATTAGTACTTGGTACAACTGAAGAAATTTGATGACAAACGTTTTGTGTAGTTGTCCCACTTTCACCTTGGTTGATGCAATCATTTTGATGTCTCTTTTATTTGTAGCATAAGAATGAGATCACAATGTCAGACTCATGTCTCACATTGGCCAGGAGCCGGAGAAAGCTGTTTCCTGGTCATCTTGGGGATAGGGAGAAGGGTAATACCCATTTTGAATTCATAATTTGCGGTGTTTGAATCATTAATTAATTATAAGTGCATAAATTGCTGTTGCCCAACATAATTAACTAAAATCATCAAATCATTAATCAGATTACTTATGAATTAATAGGTTATCAGATTGCTGTCACATCTATATTTCTTAACATACATTTA
This sequence comes from Dillenia turbinata, assembly GCA_037126225.1. NCBI lineage: Eukaryota > Viridiplantae > Streptophyta > Magnoliopsida > Dilleniales > Dilleniaceae > Dillenia > Dillenia turbinata. The sequence continues at coordinate 14,576,217 of JBAMMX010000017.1, forward strand.
ACTTAATCGAAATTTGTGAATAAATCCTTGATTCAGAAAGGAATAATAACTACATTGGATAGTTCTTCCTGAATTAAGACTAACAATATTCGGATCATAGTATTAGTTATGATTTCGAATCTGTTTGGGGGAAAAAAAAAAAGGAATAATGAAAAAGGCCAAAACCTGGTTAATCTCACCCTTATCTGAGGTCCCTTATCCCCCCCGCCCCCCCAAAAAAAAATCCCCCAAAAATGGAATTATACAAACTCTGAAATTTCTGTGTTGTTTTCATCAAGTGAATATGAAAAAAATATATACATCTGAAATTTCTTCATAAGGTCGACCCCACATTCTGATAATTAGTATTCAATTCTGTTCTTTGCAAGTTGTGATTGTAACAAGGTCATCTTTGTTTATAATTTTCAAATTTTCCTCCAAAAGTTTGAAAACATTCTAAACTAAAATAACAGCTTCCCCAATTTTTCAAATTCTAAATCAAGCTACTCCTTACAAATTATTAATATTTGCAAACGTCTCAATAATATTTCCATCCAATTTTTAAAATTCCAGTTAAATCTACTTGGGGTATTCTATTTTTTCCTTTCTGAATTTTTACCATCTCACAATTGCATCTTTCATTTTAAAAGTTGGCTTTTTGGTCCTCAAATATCATCAAAATGATGTATGAATTGAAACCTGACATCCTTTCTAAGCTAAAATTAACATGGCCTTATGAAAAGATATAACAGAAAAGTAAAAGCTGCAAAATGATGTGCATGGCCAGAAACAGGAAAAAGGTTGAAGCTGTTTTAAATCACAATCATAATTCAGAAAAATGGAAATGGGGCCTTTCCCCTATACAGCTTCATCAGGGCCAAAGTCACATGATATAAAGAGGAAGAGAGATGTATTTCTGCTTGACCACTGCTGTACACTATTACAAAAACACGCCACACTGCTCCTATACTATTTTTCCCCCTCCCTGTAAAATTCATGTGGAGGCTCTTAATCTCTCTCTCTCTCTCTCTCTCTCTCTCTCTCTCTATAATGGCCAACCTACAGACTGCTGTACACTGTTACAAAAACACACCCCTCTGCTCCGATACTATTTGTCCCCCATCTCTGTAAAATTCATGTGGAGATACTCTTAATGTCTCTCTCTCTCTCTCTCTAATGGCCAACCTACAGACTATGTATACCCTACCAGTTTTTGATTCTATTTCCTAGCCTCTACATGTCACTACTAATGTGCATTTGCTCATTTTGATTCTATTTGCTGCCCCAAGTCATCAACTTCTTTACAAAATATGTTAAGGTCAGATTTTTTGCACACGTCAACAGCTCAGCAACCATAGCCCACCTCCATTAAATTCCTAAAAAAAAAAAAAAAAAATCCTCAGCAGGAAATTCCCATTTGCGCACTTTTTGTCTGGCATTTAAAAATTGTTGCTTTATGCATCCCCCATTCGAAATTCAAATCATTTTAGATTGAAAGGGCTTCATGGTATTTAAAAAAGCTTACTACAAACTGTCCGCGTCCTCATCATCAGAACCACTCCTTGATGAACTCCTTGAATCAGAACCTATGGATCAAAAATTGTAAAACACAACTGAGACATTTTTCTCAAACAGTTTAAGAACCAAAACATTTGCACCAAATAAAGAGAGAGAGAGAGTGATACCACTAGAAGAACCACCACTGCTTGAGCTTGAACCACTACTGTCTACATCCTTCTCAATCTCCAAAGGAGCAAAAATGGTCGTTGGTAAATCTTCACCGATGTCAATTTCCTCCACCGTTTCCTCTCTCTTACTCTTGTCTTCACTCTCAAACACCTCTCTAACTTCCCCAGGAGACTGCAAAACCAAAAACAACAAAAAACCAAACAGACCAATTAGCAAAAATCAAGAAGCCCCATTTGCAAATTAACCAGAAAAACCATCAAAAATACCCTTTCTGCTGCATTCTGATTAGGAACGGGGCCCTGCTTTCTATTCTTACTCTCCATTATCTTGTAATTACAGACAAACCTATCCAATTCCCACAATGTATTCGTGTCCACAGTCTCCATATCAAGCTCTATCTCATCATCTTCCTCAGCCAAATACCCATTCCTTTTCCTCACAATCTGCAGTAACTGAAACAATTTCTCCGCTGGCAAACTCTGCAAACTCTCCCCTAATTTCACCTTCTCCTCGTATTTCATTTCCCTCTTGTTCGGAACCCTGGCTTTCGGCTTCTGCAACTTCCCCAATTTCTGCATCCCAGCTTCGGTTTTCGGCACGGCCGTATTCGGAGGCCTAATGGGCTTTTGGGCTTCTTCGAGATTCATTTCACGGTGAGTTTCAACTGCAATCTTTGCTTTCTGGTGCTCTTTGTCGAACTTCTTGTAGACTGGATCGAACAACTCGTTGAACAGACAAAGCAAGGCTTCAGCCATGTGATGCACGTCTTGGCCTCTAGGGTTATACAACATTGCATTGTTGAATGTCAATCTGACATCTGAAGCAAAATCGAGCGGAGAAGAATACGACTTCTTCTCCAATTTCGATCTCACAGTGCCTAAATCCATCGGATTCTTGATAATCCGGAAGTAGTCGGGAAGCCCCAGTTTCACAACATCGACTGGCGTGTTGAAAACCCACGCATGCTTGTGCTTCATTATCTTCGTCAGTATTTGCTTGCATTTCCTCATCATTGTCGACACAATCTTAGCCGTCGTCGCCACCGACGAAGACCCCGGTTCTCCTTCTGAATCCATCACCGTAAAAGCCCGTTTCAGGCCGGCAGCTTTCGCCGTCTTTTTCTTCCCGAGCAAAGCATTCGAAACAGAAACAGTGTTACGGTCAGGGTTACAAGAAGATCGGATTTCGAGCTCTCGCAACTCGATACGATTCTTCAGATCTTGGACCTGATCAAGCTCTAACATTAATCGTTTTTTGAGCTCGATCAGCTCACTGGTTGAACAAGCCCCAACATTGAACCTAACATAGCCATTCCGCACAAACACTCTTGGCAATGAGGACGATTCATTATAACCAGAAGTAGCGTTAGGGTTAGGGCTAGAATTTAGGATTTGGATGCTAGAGTTAGGGTTAGGGTTGTAGTTGCAATGAGGACGATGATGAGGTTTTGAATGGTTTCTCATGTAAACATTACGTTCGACCCAACGTGGTTCATTTCGAATATGTAGAACAGCTGATGCCATGAATGTTTCATCTAAAGTTCCGACCTCAGTGTCCGTCGTCGGATTCATGGAGATTCCGCCGGATCTTCGATGAAAAAGATAAGAGAGAGAGAGAGCGAAAAGAGAGAATGTGGGGGCAAAATGGGAATTTCGCCCACTAAAGAGTGTTTTACATGGAACCCCGCTCCCCCTTCTCTCCTCCTCTCTCTCTCTCTCTCTCTCTCTCCCTGCTTACCAAAGATGGGCACGAGAAGGAAAAGAGCCTCTCGCTGCCTCTTAAAATGGCGTTTAGATCTGTCCTCGGGCAGCATCTCAGCCATCTATGTCATTGGTGGTTGTGATCAAAAGAGCCAGACGTTGATTTTCGCTACCCGCATGAATGTGAAGTAGACTGTCCTGATTGGGTTCTGCAGAACACGTGGCGCCGAAAGGAGGTGTTGATCGAAATTTGGCTAGAATTTAATTTTTTTTTTTTTTAATTTTGCCAGGTCAGAGAGGCACAAAAGAACTTGGTTGGTCATGACACGAAACGTGGACAGTGCGGACATATGGTTAGGTCCGTAATTTTGACGCACCCCCCTTTGATTAAGAAGAATCCTAATCGTTTTCTATTAAGAATTATTAAGGTTTTTATAAGGTAAAAGAAACATTTTTATTTTAACATTCCAATGTAAATTGTAATTTTCTATCTCTAATTTTTTTATATTTTATATTTTTTAAAAAAATAATAAAAAATTTAAAAAATACAATTTTATTTCTAATAAAAAATATCCATAAAAATATTTTTTAATTCTGTTCATAAATTAAAAAATCATATTTTCTAATTTTCATTTTCTATAAATTAAAAACTTAATATTTGAATACAATTTCATTTTCTTAAAAAATATTTTCTAAAAAATACCTTATTTTTCACAACTAAACACACTCTTAACTTTCACCTTCACCACTTTGCCGTTGCCAAGTGCATTGTCACATTTTGCAAATAATCTGTTTTTTTATATTTTAAAATTTTTAAATTATATAAAATTTATTATCAAATTTGCTAGAAAAACTATTCATGATTTAAAAAATTAAATAAATTTTTTTATTGCTCATGGATTTATGGCGTTACTATAAGTAACATTGATTCTTACCCTTTTTTTAATAAATCATCAATATATGATAATCACGTTAATCATCTTAAATTAGATATTTCCTTCCATTCTTTTAATATTTCATTAACCCAATTAGATTCTATTTACTCCTAATATTTTTTCATCTTCAATGTATCAAAATTAATTTATAGATTTAAGTACAAATCAAATTATTTGCTTGGCTTACCAATTTGTAACATGCTCGGCAGAGGGGGAAGGGGGAAGAGAGTGAAAATTTATCCACCTAATTTGATATCTATACTTTTACCGCCTTAAATTTTCATTAGGACTGACATTTACTCTCAATATAGGAGTAAATATTACCGTAATGGGGTAAGGTAATATAAAGGAAAATAAAATAAAAATTTTAATACAAATATGTTCATTGAGAAAAATGTTAATTAAATTTTTTTTAGAGAGAAAAATTTTTAAAAATAAATTTAGAGAGAGAAAATTTAAAATATTTTAATTTTTCAAGAAAAAGAAAATTAATACTTTAAAAATACTTAAAATTAATGTACTTAAAGAAACAAAACATGAATTAAATTGATTTTTTAAATAGAAAATTAATATATTTAGTTTTGAAGAGAGAAAAACTTAAAACAAATGCATTTGAAGAAAAAATGTGAATCAATTAATTTGTTTCAGATTAAAAATTAATACATATTTAGCATTAGAAAAATTAATAAAAACTAAATTGTTTGAAGAAAAATATGTACTTAATTAATTTTACTATCTAATAGTTTTTAACCTTTCACCCCAATATCAAATACTACATTTGTTCAGCCAAATAAGGTGAAAGAAAAAAATATTATCAAAATAACATTTACTTCTTATAAATTTTTCTCTTTAAAATTTTTATCACATACCAAATATATCATATTTAAACACATTGATCAACCAAGGCACGGTTCGATCATGCACACCCTGCAATTGGCATGGGCTCTAAAACTTTTCTCTACTCAAAATCAAACCTGCTGGCTATTTTTTATACAATAGCCTACAACTTGCTTAAAAAATAATAATAATAAAATAGGTCAATTAAAAATAATTCGATCTTCAAACAAGATCGTGTTGATGTGGGATGTAAAAAACTATATTAGAAAAATTTTTCTTAAATTGAGTTCGATAATATTTAAATTAGATTAATCGAAATATAACTCTAGATACATAGATATCCGATTATTAAAAAAAATTGTATTTATGTATTACTTAATTTTATTTTTTAATTCAATTAAAAATGGATAAATTTAGAATTACATAAATGGGATAACTTTCTAACACAAATTCTAAATAAAATAGAGTGACACTTCTTTGAATACGTGCTCGTGAGGTGTTCCTTTATTTAAAAAAATAATAATAAAAAAAAAAAAAAAAAAAAAAAACAAAGGAAGACAGCTATTATAGACCAGGCGCTGACTATTGTTGACCAAGGCTAGGCATGTGCTAGTCCATTTTGGTTTCCATTGGGCTTAATTATCTTGCCCAGAACAGATGAAATGGTTTGGGTTGCACTAATCCAGGCTTTCAATGAGTGTAAATAATCAGGCTAAAAAATTATTATTCCAGCCTACCAGCTTTAAGCTCTTCAGCCCATTTGGTCTTTATTTATTTATTTATTTATTTTTATTTTACCTTTTGTTTTCAGATTATTTGACTAATTTAGTTTGAGTATTTGATCTTTATTGTTATAGTACTCAACTCGACTTACAAGATAGCAGCAAATGACGACACAAGATTACTCATATCTAATATAGTGTTCGTTTCTTTTTTTTCCCCCTCTTTATGGACTTAATTTTTAAGGCTTCCATTTTTTACTGATAGTACATGGTCCAACAGTTTATTATCATAAAATCCAAAAACTATCGAGTCTATTGGGACCAATCATAAAGTCCATAAACCACCAAGGAAGTCTCTCAATAAATACCCAAAACGAGTGAACATGCTCGGTCAAACGCTCTCTCGGTCAAATGTCCTTTCGATCAAACTCTTGCTTAGACTTTTTGACCACCTTGGTCAAACCCTCTTAGCTAAGCCTCTTGTTCACCTCTCGATTGAACTCTCTCACCTCCAGGCGGATAACGCTTCTGTCAAACAAATTAAGATCGTGATCACCTAAAATTTGAACCTCACCTAATCTCGGGAGTAATTTCTTCCAATAAAGAAAGAAATCTCTATAATCTCCCTTGATAAGATAGAGAATTTTTGTGCAACTTGAATTTTCCTCAATCTATAGAATTCTAAATCATTTAAAGAACTTTAATTACAATCCCTGTAATTCAGAAAATCCCTAGCTATCTCTCCATACGGAAACTAAGGTTTCTACTTTCTACACCCTAAAACAAGAGATTTGTCATGTATATACATATTATATATACTAAACATAAGCAACCCACCAAGTATTTTCAACAACTCTACATATACACATCACACAGGGGCTACATAGGGTTAGTTTAAGACTCTATTCAATCTGTTCTCATTCTCTCACTTCTCTTTCTGACTTGAGTGTTGGTGTTTCTTCCGCCAGACCCCCTCTGGTAGGAATTGCGGGTCTCATTACCCATGAAGACCCAGAAGACTCATCAACGCCGATTTCCCACATAGGTCAACAGAGTAATTATCTTTGGAGTAAAACTCACCTCCAACAATCACCAAGGTTTCAAGCATTTACTAACTCCTTCCCAAAATATGTACCCGACCTTGGTTTAGGCACGCCGAATTGTTAAACCGCACTAGTCATTAAAAGTTTTTCAAAACACCTAAAAATTAGGTTTTTATCATACTCAAACAAAAATATGATTCCCATCTATAACTTTGTTTCATAAATATAATGATTTTGTTCTAGTATGTTGCATCATATATTTTAAAAAAAAAAAATTATTTTCTTAAATCAAGAGAAAGCAAAGCCTTTGTAAAGCACGAGTATACCCCGCATCTGGAATAAAAAAGAGCACTAAACAAATCAGTGATGCACCAGTGAGGAGCATCCATTAAGCACGTCACCAAGCCACCATTCCTTTTGTGACCTACTGCCATCCGTGTTATCGATGCTCATGAAATACTGAAGTAGCCTATTTGGACTAGTCTCATTCGTCTCACGTTTCGAACTAGTAGCCCAAAATATCACAAATGGTTTTCCCTCATGCTCTTAATTGTTTTGTGGAACCAATGGTCAGTTGGTGTGGTCGGTAGATCACCTCACCCCTTAACCAAAGAGGTTGGATTCTGTTAAAGTTATTAACATCAGCTCCTGATTGTGAGGGTTTTCGTTGCAAGTTTGTTCTGTTCAAATTTTGAATAAGCTAGAGTAGTTCTAGTTTTAGGGAGTTTGTTGCAAAATGTTGCTGCACATAGGAATTACTTGTTAGTTCCTATATTCTTGTAAGTTTGTTGTTGGTTTTGCTTATAAAGATTTGTGTCAGATAGGGTTTTCATTTATCAAGAAAATAAGAAAGTGTTCCTTTATCCTCTCTTTAGTGGTTCATTTTTGCAACAGTGGTATCAGAGCCATATTTAAAAAAAAAAATTCTGTAGCCTTAAGAGTGGCTAAGAGTTAAACATGTGAGGAAAACAGGGACTGCAATAGGAGTCTCATACTAATTGCATAAAGTTTTAAGATGAGTGATCTCCAAGTCATTGGTGGAGTTAAAAAGCTCAACAACCGAAATTAAAATGCTTGGTCAACATGCATGATGCCTTATATGCAAGGCCAAGACTTGGTGGGAGGTTATGGACAGAAGCGAAATTAATCAACCGGAGGTTGAGGATGCGAAAGGTGCATTGTTGAAATGGAAGATAAAAGCAGGTAAAACGATGTTTATCTTGAAGACAATGATTAAAGAAGACCTGCTAGAGCACATTCGTGATGCCAAAACCCCTCACGAAGCTTGGAATGTATTTGTGAAAGTATTCTCAAGGAAGAATGACACGAGGCTCCAGTTATTATTGGTTGCACAACGTGACTTGACGATCACTCAGTACTTTCACAAAGTGAAGTCGTTATGCCAAGAAATTTCCGAGTTGGATCCACAAGTTCCAATCGGAGAAACCAGGATGAAGAGAATAATCATCCATGGTTTGAGACCAAAATATAAAGGCTTTGTTGCTGCAGTACAGGGATGACAAAATCAACTATCACTTGTTGAGTTTGAGAATTTGCTTGCCAGTCAAGAAGCCTTGGCAAAACAAATGGGAGGAGTTTCACTCAAGGGTGAAGAGGAAGCGCTTTATGCAAACCAAAGCAAATGGAATTCTACGCAGCATACCATCAGCACAACTAAAAAGAATAAGGATAAGGGAAATGCAATCAAGGTGAAAAAAATGCCTGTATAAAGGGAGCTTCGAAGAACCCTAGCAACAAAAAGAAAAATTGTAGGGAAATGTCATAATTGCGGAAAGAAGGGCCACATGGCTAAAGATTGTTGGTCCAAAAAGGGGTCTGTGGAGAGTAATGTTGTTACTTCCAAAAATGAGGATGTTTGGGATGCTGAGACATTTTTTGCTATAGAAGAGGAATTAGCTCTTACAGCACAACATCTGAATAGATTGATTATGAGAAAGATTGGATCATTGATCAGGCTGCTCAAATCACGGGCGATAAAGAAAAGCAGCAAAATTTATCAGAATACAAGGGAAGACGTGTGGTGGTGACAGCAAACAACTCAAAGCTACCGATTGCTAATATTAGTAATATGGTAGTTTCCTCTCAAAATAATACTAGTGATGCGTCGCTTCAAAAAGTCTATCACGTCCCACGTATGAAGAAAAATCTTCTCTCAGTAGCATAATTAACATCTTCGGGCCATTTTGTTTTGTTTGGTCAGCAATATGTGAAAGTCTATTGCGACCTTGAGATTATAGAAGAACCCGTGATGAAGGGACGTAGATTGGAGTTAGTATATATGATGTCTGTAGAAACTGCAAATGTAGACAGGACTAGAAACAAAGAAACAGCAAAATTATGATATATGTGGTTAAGTCACATTAGTTACTCCAAACTAACTGTGATGATGAAAAGGCCAATGTTGAAGGGACTTCCCCAACTTGAAGTAAGAGAAAATACAATCTGTGCAGGATGTCAGTATGGCAAAGCGCATCAGTTTCCATATGAAGAGTCAAAATGGAAAGCAAAGGAACCGTTAGAGTTAATTCACTCTTATGTGTTTGGACCTGTTAAGTAAGCATCTCTCAGTAGAATGAAGTACATGGTGACCTTCATCGATGATTTTTCTAGGTACGTGTGGGTGTACTTTATGAAAGAAAAATCTAAAACTTTCTCAAAGTTTAAAGAATTCAAAGAAGTGACAGAAGCAAAGGTTGGCAAAAAGAATCCATTGTCTGCATATTGATAATAAAGGAGAGTATGCCTCAAATGAGTTTCTTTACTTCATCTGAAAATGCCAAGTACACGATCAGTTCACTTATTCCTATACTCCTCAGCAAAATGGCATCACAAAAAGAAAGAATCGGCACCTTGTAGAATTCCATCAAATTATGCTTCATGCAAAGAACGTTCCAAGACGATTTTGGGCTGAGGCAATGAAGACTGTTGCTTTCGTGATTAAATAACTTCTTCAACAAATGTTAAGTTTCCTCTCACCCTTTGAAAAATTGTGGAACATGAAGCCTACGATTAGCTATTTTCAAGTTTTCGGATATGTTTGTTATGTCTTTGTACCTACCATCTACGTAACAAAATGGACAAGAAAGCTATTAGTTGTGTTTTTGTAGGATATGATAGTCAAGGAAAAGGGAGGAGACATTACGATCTTACAACTAGAAAATGTTACACATCCCGAAATGTGGTGTTTGATGAATCGTCTTCATGGTGGTCCCTAGAAAAGGAAATATTATCAGATTCAGATATTTTTAAGAAGAAGTTACAGTCAGCTCAAATTCAACTAAGCTTAGGAGAAGCTAAAAATGCAACTGATGGTGATATTAAAGATGGCCAAACTCAAAGTCCTTGGCAAACTAGTGTGAATAGGTAGCCAAGTGAAGAAGGTGAGCCTTGTGAAGCTGAAGCAGCAATTCCACACAGAAGATCAACAAGAACCAGAAAGCTAAATCCTAAATATGCCAATGCTGCCATAGTAGAAGATGCAAACGTGAAAGAACCGGAGACATTTGCAGAAGCATTTTAGAATTCAGAGTGGAATAAAGCTATGAAAAAGGAGATTGCAACATTAAAACAAAATCAGACTTGGGAGCTTGTACCAAGGCCAAGAAATGTAGAGCCTATTTCTTGCAAATGGGTTTACAATATAAAGCATCGTATGGATCGATCAATTGAAAGGCACAAGACTCAGTTGGTAGCTCGAGGATTCTCTCAACAATATGGACTAGACTATGATGAAACATTTAGTCCAGTTGCAAAGATCACAACTATACGAGTCTTACTGGCACTTGCAGCTAGCAAAGATCAGAACCTATGGCAGTTAGACGTGAAAAATGTGTTTCTGCATTGGGAGTTGGATCGAGAGATCTATATGAATCAACTGATGGGCTTTGAGAGTCAAGATCATCCTGAATATGTAAGTTATGGAAGGCACTCTATGGGTTAAAGCAAGCACCAAGGGCTAAAATTACTGAATTTTTGACTTATAGCGGTTATTCGATGACACCTGCAGATTGTAGTTTATTTGTCCAATCTAATGGAGGAAAGCTAGCTATTGTGCAAGTGCATGTGGATGATTTAATCATAACAGAAGATTGTGAGAAATAAATTCGTCAAACAAAGGAGAATCTGCCAATACGTTTCTAGATGAAAGAGCTTGGGCAACTAAAGCACTTCCTTGGTCAAGAAATTGATCATACTAAAGAAGAAATAATTCTCCATCAACAAAAGTATTCCAGAGATTTATTAGAGAAGTTTGGAAGGCCTAAGTGCAAGCTAATCTCAACAACAATGGAGCCCAATGTCAGAATGTGTGCTCATGAAGGGAAAGATCTGGAAGATGCAACAATGTATTGACAATTGGTGGGTAGTCTGATTTACTTAACTTTAACTAGACCCGATATCTCTTATGTAGTTGGCATGATGAGTCGATGCAAGCAAAATCCAAAAAAGCCTTATCTGGAAGCAGTGCGATGAATTTTGAAATATGTGAAGAATACACTTAGCTATGGTATCATCTATAAGAAAGCTGGAGATTACAAGCTAGTTGGTTATTGTGATGTTGACTATGCAGATGATTATGATAGCCGACTTCAACTACCGGTTATGTCCTTATGCTTGGGTCAAGGGCAATTTCTTGGTGCAACAAAAGACAACCAACTGTGTCTTTATCAACAACAAAAGCAGAGAATCGGCTACAGTAATGACAACTCAAGAGAGTGTTTGGTTTATGCAATTGTTGAAGGACCTACATCAGCAAATAGATTATGCGATTCCATTGTACTGTGACAACCAATCAGCAATACGATTGGCAGAGAACCCAATTTTCCATACTAGAACTAAACATGTGGAGGTGCATTATCATTTTATTAAAGAAAAGGTTTTGAAAGAAGAGGTTGAGCTAAGGCAGACTAAGTCAGAAAACCAAGTTATAGATATGTTCACAAAAGGGCTGAGTGGAAGGAAGTTTGAAAGCTTTTGTCCTTAGCTTGGCATGGTGAAGAGTATGGAAGCTGATGTTGGGGGAGAGTGTTAAAATTATCAACGTCAACTGCTGATTGTGAGGGTATTCGTTGCAAGTTTGTTCTATTCAAATTTTGAATAAGCTAGAGTAGTTCTAGTTTTAGGGAGTTTATTGTAGAATGTTGCTTCACATAGGAGTCACATGTTAGTTCCTATTTTCTTGTAAGTTTGTTGTTAGTTTTGCTTATAAAGGCTTATGTTAGATAGGGTTTTTCATTTATCAAGAAAATAAAAAAGTGTTTCTTTATCCTTTCTTTAGTGGTTCATTTTTACAACAGATTCGAGTCCTGAGAATTAAGTAAACTATATTGGAAGGGCTCTATCCCTAAAGAGGGATCTCACGAATATCGGGTGGTAGACCAAGTTTAAAGAAAAAATAAAAAATTGTTTTGTGGAGACCATGGGGACAGAAGTGTTTCAGGCACATTACCATGTACTAACTAGGGCTATGCAGGAAATAGTTGTATTATATGATCTGATCCATAACCCCATAGGCCGGATGGATATTAAAGTTGAAAAACATTAAAAATAAATATTGTGGATTAAGTCTCAAGTCCAATAATTTAAAACCCACCAAACCCAACCCAACTCACCATTAATAACAACTTGTATATAATACAATAACTAAAAATACAAATATAAGTGTGTTATATGTTAACACAGTAAATAAAAATATAATAAGGTTTTTTTTTTAACATTAGAGGAATGCCAATCGGATTCTTTTAAATATATGGCAATATAAATTTTTCATCCAGATTTTTTGTAGTCATTTAAATTGAGTTAATCTTTATTATTGATATTTAAAAAATTAATTCAACTCATATAGTATATTATAATATTTGATAACTAGATTTTTCTAGACTGCTAATATCCAACCTGCTATAGTAACGTCACCACCTCAATCAACAAAAACCACCGCCCACCGCTGGTAGCGCAGTGACACTCAATGAAAATAATGAAATAATGAACCGAACCCTCACAGCATTTGAATATTTCAAATCAACCTGGCAATCTTGTCTGTCTAGGGTCACCTAATTCAATAGAGGCACACCCCAGGTCGGACTGTCCTGCAAATTATTGAAATTAGATGTATGTCAGCAGGAGAAATTAATATTACTGGTATCGGGTCCATGTAACAACTCCAACATAAATCACATCCTAACCCCTAATCATTTTCTTTAATTATGTCTCAAAAGGCAATATGTTTTGGGGAGGGGTAGAGAGCTTCCAAAACAAGGATGGGGCTCTTTTTCTAGCAAGTACCTCTCGTCCAAGGGAATTGACTGTTGAAGAGAGGAATGTCCTAATGTCTCTCGGGCGGTCTCAGGGCTAAAACCTAGTCAATTGGTGAAACTAGTGTTTTGCTTTTTTTTTTTTTGGTGGGGGGGGGGGGGGAGGGGTTGTTTCCTATTCTTCTCCCTAAAAATAGGATATATAGACCTCTCCCGTGAATTATCATCACAATTCGCATGAGTAAATGCGTGACTCGATGCCATATCAAGCGAACATCCTTGAAAAGCCCAGTAACTTTTATCGAATCAAAATTTAGACCAGCAATCAAAATGATGATAAATTGCAACATGAGGCCGAAGAAGACATGGATCATTCATTCACCAAAAGAAAAGGAGGAACAAGAGTGAACAATATGGTCAGGCATCGTGTAGTGTATGTATTTTATTTAAAGAGAAGTATAAACACAGGATAAGTCTGGCGTAGAAATAAATACAACCATGCTAAACAATCCAACTAGAACAAGTTCATCCCCTGGACAATATTCTCATGTGAAACTGAGAAGTTAGACATCGACAGCATCAGCTCATGAAAATGATTGATGGGTCGCAGCAGCACTCATCAAGGAGGCAACAGCAACATAAAGCCGCAAGGCTGCAATCAACCAAAAACAAACAAATGAATGGACAAACAAGTGAACACAAAAAAGAAATTCTTACCCACAGAGCAAACCCCCCCCCCCCCAAAAAAAAAAAATCCCTTTCCTTAAAATGTAGGAATTTCGCATTTATATGATGAAGCAATACAATGGGAAAATTGTAGTACCAGTTATAAATATGTTTTATGAAAGAAATGGTGCGCGTCATCTCCCGAGTTCAGGATATAGAAAGTTTCACCATGTACCCTATCGCAGTTGTAGTAGTGAACAGTTTCTGTAAGGAAAATACTGCATTTAATATATATATACACACACACGTCCACCTCCCCTATCTCGTACTAAATCAAGTAGCATTTTGTACAGAGTGAGCCATTTTTTTACCCTATCACAGTTATAACTAGAGTGGAGTCTTTAAAGCAGAATTAACCCACAATTTGATAAGAAGAAGAAGAAATGGCAAACAGTGCATAGATGAACAAAGCAAGAACATCACCCGTCAACACTATAAACTCTCACCCTTTACAAAACCAAGAAAAGGGAAGCAGAAAAGTGAAAAACACCCACAACATATTTCTGCGACAACAATACAATAGAACGGGGAGAGAGATTACCAGCCCTCAAGAAAACCAGGTTCCCTTCTAGGAGGTGGAGCCGCATACTGATACTGGGGAGGTGCCATTACTGGAGGCCCTTGATAGTATCCTATAATCAATCAAATCCCGCCGCCCAAAAGAAAAGGACGGTATCAAAGTTCAACCACCCAAGCAAAAAAGGGAAAAATATTCTAATCACTACAAACTTCAAAAGAAAAACACAAGATAGCCGACAGCAAACCCCGCAAGAGAAACGAGGAAATCAGTACGCAAAAGATCAAACGAATCATTTACCACTGCCCAAATTACAAACTAACAAAATCAACCCATACCCATAAATTAAAACTTGGAAAGATGCTAAAAATCAAGAGAAAGAGAGAAACCTTGAGCAGGGTAGGGTTGAGCATATTTGGGGTCACTCATCTTCAACAGAGCATAGAGAGAGAGTGCTATTTGTCTTGATAATGAAACTAGAGTCTCGGTGAGATTTGGTATACAAAAAAGAGGGTGGGTGTGAGGGGGACCTTTTATAGTCACGTCAGAAGATGCCAAACACAATTGGAGCAGTTGTTTTCTCTAGAGTCATCGATTTAGACGCGCTTAAGCTTTCTCAACATTCGTGACCTCTTTTCCGCGGGAATAAGAAAGTTTCTCTCTCTCTCTCTCTCTCTCTCTCTCTCAATCGACCTGGTAGCTTTTGTGTGGGAAATCATCATTTACTTGCTTTCGAATCCTAAAAGATATTGACTGCTTTTATTATTATTATTATTATTATTATTATTATTCTTTTCTTCTGCGATATTCATTTGGATGCCAGGAGTAGCTCCCTCAACTACGTAACCCTGTGGCTTGTTGTGACACATTAAATATTGACACGTGTACTATATGTATATTGGCTAAGAGGTTTGGAGAGTTCCAATTTTTCAGAAAGAGTTAATTCAATGCCTAGTCTCTAATCCTTATCCCATTTTCATAAATTAATTCCAATAATTAAAAATATTATCTTATGATTCTCAAATTTTCAAAATCGTAACGTATTAATTCTTCTATCATTGACGATGATAGAATAACCATTAACTATTAATATGACAGTTTATGTATCGTATAGATATTAACGTATCATTGATATATAGACGATCACGTCATCAAGATGTGTATTTAAGTGTTGACATAGGAACAATACGTCAGTATCCGTACGATACATAGACTGTCACGTCAGTAATTAATGGTTACTCTGTCATCGTCAGTGACGAAAAAAGTAAAACGTTACAATTTTAAAAATTTAAAGATCACAAGATAGTATTTTTAACTATAAAAACTAATTTATAAAAATAAAATAAAATTTAAGAACAAGTAATTAACTCTTTCCAAAAAGCCGATGCTTTGATCAATGCATTATCATTTGCCAGCTCAGCACTATGTCACGACAGCGTTGGACGCCTCCCACGTTAGATTGCAAATCAATGGAGTAACTGCCTCAACAACTTAAAAACTCCGTTCACATTTATTCTTTTGACCCCACTTAGACATAAGGATAATTGATGACTCGTTATAAATCTTAAACTCATCAAAAACTATATAATCAGGTAGATAAGTTAAATTTGGATTAAATTTTCAAACCGTTTAAGTAATTACAATTAAAGAGTTTTCCAACAATCTCATATCAATTCAAAGTGCTAAATGTTGATTCCTGAAATTTGAACTTATATAGACTACTTTTACAGTGATTTTTAATTACACCCCCGATGTGAAAAAATATCCTTTGTGGATAAAACTGTGAGGTTTTTTTTTTTTAATAAAAAAATATAATCAAATTAAATCAAAATAGAGAATGACAGATAAAAATAGAAAAACTTTATCATTTAATCTGTCTTGTGAGGTCCTTAAAGAAGGGTAATTTGTAATATTTCACATTGGTTGAGTGTGTGGGATATTAGTGTGATGAACCTTGGATCTCAAATCTCACATCAGCTAGCCTTAGAGTGTGATCTTTGGCCATATATATATGATTACACCACTCACATGGTGAGACTCTTTTTATGGACAAAATTATGAGATTTTAAAGTTAAAACAAAAATAGCTCACACGTTGGGAAGGTCATTACATTTGGACATGGAAACGTATGGATGAACCTTGAAAACCTCTCAAAATTAGACTCAGAACTAAATTTGGACAGTCTAACCTGTGAAGTAAATCGTTTATAACATTTTTTTATAAAATTCTAAATCAAATACAGTCTTTTGCAAAGGAAACTAGATTGCAAGAGTAATTTGACCATATTTGGATCTAGGAAGGTATCAGTGAACTTAGAAAACCTCCAACAACGATACTCAAAATCAAATTTCAGTTGCTTGACAACCCTAAGAAAATCTGAGCATATAATTCTACAATGCTCGAAATTATTTAGGTCTTTTATATTGAAAACCAGATTTTAAGAACTTTCCAACGTTACGTACTTTGGCTATATTGGGATCTAATAAGGTAAGGTTCATGGCTTCCAATTAGGCTTGGGACTTTGAGGCCATTTGGGATTACTTAAAGCACTTAGTACTTATAAACAATTTTTTAACTTATAATCTCATTTTAGTTTTTTTAAAAAATAAATTGTTATCTGTTTGGATAAACGTTACTTAAAAGTAATTAACTATTTGATAAAATAAGTACTTATAAACTATATAAAATAGATAAAAGACCATTGTGGATATAAGATACTTTTACATAACTATATAATACATATTTTAAAAGTAAATAGTATTACAATTTAAATGATAGGAAAAAAAATTAAAACAATTCGGTTAAAAATAGATAAATGAAGTAAATAATTTTTAGATTTATTTTTACAAATAAAAATATATAATTTAAATTAACATGGTTTACAATAGAGTCCATAATCATAAATATATTATAAAAGTCGAAACCAAAAATTTTAGGATGAGAAGAGAGATATATTACAAAAAAATATGTAAGTTGACATAATAAAATTTCTTATAATTAGTGAAACTCTATTGCTATATGAGAATATAAAACCTGTGACATAATTGTAATTTTTGTTAAAATATAAAAGGTAAAAATATATTTTTATTGGTAAAAATAGTTTATTATATTTGTGCTTAAAAACACCAAAATGAAAAAACTAGTAGGGTTAGCTTATTATTTTTTTGGTTTATAAGTACTTTTTGGACTTATAAGTACTTTTATAAATTTTAATTACCAAACGGTTAGAATTTTAACTTTAACTTATAAGTTAGTTTGATCAATTTATAAACAATTCCAAACACCTTCTTTGTCATGATCCCAGTCGACTGCTTACCTCTAGCGATCGATTGTGGAGCTTTGATGGACGGCCGGCTACTTTAGCCGGTCGATTGAGGGGTGTGTGTGTTGGTCGATTGTGGAGATAAAGAAATGTATGATCAAGGGGGAATTAGAGAGAAGATAGAGAAATAGGAGAAGAAATAGAGAGAGAGGCAGTAGAGAGAGAGGGTTAGAGAGAGAGAGAGAGAGAGAAGCAAAGCATAGAACAAAGAGTAGAAGAAGAAGAAGATTTCTCATTCAATTACCTGCTTGCTTCTTGATCTGTTATAGATATTTATAAATTATATTTCTTAATAGATTCAACTATTTCAGTAAATTGGTTTTAATAAACAAATTAACAACTTAAAGTAACTATCTAAACTAATTTTTAAATCCACTAATCATAAGCTCAGTAGCTGTTACAAACTTGAATTTTGGCTTCTGACGGTATGAACAATATGATCAAACATATTTTATAGTACTTTGTGATTTTTTGTGTTCGAAATTAGATTTTCAAAACTTCTCAACGATATTCCAATTATATTCGGTAAAAAATTTGCTTTGAAATTCTACTAACAATGCTTTTTGAAATTTCTATTAGTTACTCTTGTATGTTCGTGTGGTTATGGATTACCAAGAATACTAAGAATACTTAAAGGCCAATGCCATAGCTTCCAACGCCTATAGAAGGACACAAATCTTCATTTGCACAATACACCTCCACACGCTATCTTTACATTATCTTGTAGGTATAGAAGTAGAAGTCGGCATAACTTTAACATAATATATTTGTCACATCTTTGTACTTTTTTTCAATTCAAATTTTTTTAAAAAATATATATTATATAGTGCAAGCATTTCTTTTTTGTATTATTTTTTTTATTCAAAGTCCAAGATTTGTTAATATGCATGTCTCTAAAATTTGAGTCAAAATTTAATACAAGCAAAAATGGGATTTTAGAATTATCTTCGGCTATACTTTTCTCATTAACCTCTAACGATTGCAAAATCGTCAAAATGATCTTTGAATATACACAAGCCTTCTAATCTTTCAATTTTATTTAATAGATTATGTAGAGTTAATAAATAGGGATCTAATACATTAAGAAAAAGTTTATATAAGTTCTCAACTATCAAATAATCATTAAAATTCTATAATTATTATCCTAAATTATCACTGGATGTTATCGGAAGGGAATTAAACATCTAAGATGGAAATATAAGATTAATTATGTGGAGATTTGAATGAACTATCAAAATCCAGTTAAATACAATTCAATTTAAATTCTTTTTATTTTTTATCATATTTAATCTTTTCTATTATGTTTTTCTTATTAATTTGATTTTGAATGCATTAAACGTATTGAATGTATAGAATTTGAATTTTTTTGAAAAATTCCTAACAAGATTAACTTTGATGACACAAGCCTTTACGGTTTAAACCTTTTTATCCATTTTGAATTTTATGCACTCTTTTCTATATATATATTACTTATAATTCTCATTTCAAAGCAGTGGATTTTTTATTGGCTCACTGTGGGCTGTGGCTATAATGCTTATATTCCCAGAATAGGATACCATAGCAGGAGTCATGTCATCAAATGAAAGCATTATGCTAAAATATTAATATGATCCTGCATAGGGTTCTTTTCTTGGAAGGAATGTATGGAAGACATTGGCATTTCGATAAGGTAAGAATCAATGCTTTCACACTCGGCAGCCCTATTGCTATCTAAATTAATTAATTAAAGATATGGAATTAATATTTTAAAGAATTAAAGGTGTTAAGGATTTTATTTCTTTATTACATAATTAAGTGCGAAACTACTACTGAGCATATTTTTCTACCTATTTTTATGGTTTAAAATACTAAATATTTGTAAAGGGTACTTGAGTTTATGAAAAATACCATGACAAGTTTTTTGTGATACCTTTGGTGCATGTAAAATTAGTGTATCGAAGATAAAACAAAATCGTTTTTCAAGAATAGCTCAAGCAGTAGAGTTTTCTCATTTCCATCATTCTTTTCCTGATTTGATCTCACTTGATTGTATGTCTTTGTATCAAAAATAAAATAAAATAAAACACAATCGTTAACAAAGCATTAATATATTACATCAATTAAAGTAAATAATATATATAATACAAAACTGTGTAAGCAACAAAATCAATTTTTATCAATATTACCATTATTAAAAAAATTACATCCCCCCTATATATTTTGTTGAACTTTTAAATATCTCCATTTTTTTATTTTATATCTCTCTCATCTATGTGGATTTTTATTTCTTGAGATTACCTTTTTTTTCCACGTACTTTTTGTTTATATATATTTACATTTATTCATTCAAATTGCAATTTAAAACTAACACGGACACACACACACATACATATATAAATATATATATATATATATATATATGTATATATAGAACACATTGAAAAACCAATGAGAGCAAAGGAAAGTGAGTGGTTGTGGGAATAATATAGGTGAAAAGAAATAACCGAAAAGGTCAAATGGAATGTGGCCAAATACATACATACCGAGTCTTTTTCTAAAGTAAAAGAAATGCAGACAAAAAGAACAATTTTGCCACGTATAAACACTACACAAAAAAAAAAAAAAAAAAATCCATCATTTTATAATGAATAAGAGCATAATGAGACAGGCAGCAAAGAAAAAAAATTACATGAGAGAATCAAACATTCATGAAGATTCCAAATCTATTTCGGAAGCTTATTATTTTTTTATCAAGAAATTTGTGAGTTTATGACTACACAATAATGATAATTTTATATAAATTATAAAATAAATTAAGGTTATGAAACTCAGACTTACCTTTTGGATTAAATTTGTTAGCTTATGCTATTTAAAAGTGTATTACAATGTTGAAAAATTATTTTTTAGGATAAATTATCATTATCTGATAATTATTTTGATTTTGATTAAATTTAATTCAGGTCGAGTTGAATGATTAAGAAATAAAATTCTCTTGATATCTATTTTCTCCGTATATAAAATTTAAATTTAAAATTTTACTTAAAAAATAATAGTTTTGGACCATGAAAAATTATTTGATTGAGATTTACATGCTTTGATCGATGCCTTTCCAAATCCAAGTTGACGAAAGGACGTCATCTTTTTGTTTGCCTGCACCATTACACCACATTGGTCTTCCCTTCCTTGTTAATTACCTGAATATCTTGAGATTAACTGAAATTAATTAAATTTTTAATATAAAAATTATTAATTTATAATAATAAATTTTGTTATTTTCGTCATAAAATTTAATCTTATTTGTAAAACCTCATTTTTATTTTATTATATTAATTAAAAATAAAATTAATAAAAATAAAATAACGACAAGTTAAAAGACAAATTAAATCAAGTTGAGTTTTTCCGATCAGAGCATAAGCCACTCTCTCAAGGTTAATGTCAAAACATTTTTTCGAGAAAATAGAAACTAAATTCATTTAGGATTATATAAAATTTTTAAATAAAAATTATATCAATATTTTAGCCACTTTTCAAAAAAAAAAACTTTTTTGGTAATTTTTTCAATTTTTTATAAAATATTTTATTTATTTAAAAAAGTATTTTCTCCGCAAATAGTACAAAGGAATAAACATCCACTCTCCACACCCTTCCTCCAGCCATACCTTCCCACGACGAATGTCTGTTTCGAATAATAGCATGGACGAGCATATATTCCCTGAACACCACCTGCCGCCTACATATATATATATATATTTATTAAATATACATATATATATTAATTTATAAATAATAATCATGTATGTTGCATATATAAATTGATTGTTTTATCATAAATTTCTGGTTTTCTAATTATTTTATTTCATTTTGATGTAATTTTTAAATTTTTATTGTAATATAAATTTATTAAAAATATCAAAAATAAAAATACTATTATTATTATATTAATAACTTTTGTATCAAAAAGTACTTTTAATTTCTTCTTCATTTAACTTTGATTGATATAAATCAAGATTAAAAAAAATGATCAAAAAGAGAACAGAGTGGCTACTTAGGGTTAGTCTGGTAATTTCGTCATTGCATCCCAAAATGGGTACTATTAATGGATTTGATAGAAATTCAATATAGTTTTAGAATCCATTTTGCGCAAAAAAATAATAATAATAGTTTTAGAACCCATTGACTGTTTGGAACTTCGAAAAATTCTTTACAAAATTTCCATCATTTTTCCTTTCAAATAATTTTATATATTAAAAATTTCTTTCGTTTCTTTTTAATTTAACTTTTCAACAGCATTGACCCAAAGTCGACAGTTTTGACAATTTTATTTTCTTTTTATACTCAAGGTAGAAAATTATTTTCATATAAAAAATTTAAAAATTATACAAATATTGTGATTTGATCAATTAGTATTCAAAATTATATTTCAACTAACTTAATTATTTCTATTTTCAAAATTCAAACTTGAAGTTGAAGTATATTTTATAATAGATGGTATGCAAAACTGTTTTTAACGGTTTTGAGAACTCAATTATGAGCTGAAAAATAAAAAATTAAAAAATTTGCTTTTAAAAAAAAAAAAAAAAACCTATTTAAATGCAATGATGATATGTTGCAAAATTTTCAAAAACGAACTATTGTTTTGGGTGACCCCCTTTGACATCCCCATCCATATACCCTTTTCATTTCTTTTCTTTTCTTTATTGATTAGATGGCAACCTTTTTCCCTGGCATTATTTCACTTTTCTATGGGAATTATGAAAGTAGGTTGGACCATGTTACCTTACCACAGCATGCTTTTGAATTCACAATGCATGCGATTAAAAAGAAAAAAAAAAAAAAAAAAAAAGGAAGAAGAAGAAGAAGAAGAAACATTAAACAACTACCCAAAAAAGGTCATAAACACCGTTATCAAGCCAGACAACCACAAATGCCAAAAGCAAGTCCAGAAAAAATAGTTCACAATTCTCTTTAATAAATTAAAAATTTCATATTTAAATTTTCGTATAACTTAAAAAAGAAAAAATTCCAAAAGTAAATGACTGAAAGACATAAAACAAGATCACATCCTTAATATCAATGCAGGCATTTCAAAGTTCGATGCAGAAATTTATCGGTGCATATATAAGAATAAAGTAAGATCACAACTTTCGTACATATTTTTGCATTTAACTAGAGCATAACTTCCTAATTAAAAGTTCTAAAATATGAAATTTGGTGATTATTGGATGATTATATAATTTATAGTAAGTCCGTCCGATAATATAATTTAAACACAGATAAAAAAAATTTTCATTTCTTGTGTTGAGCAGCCCAAAATGGCTAGACCCAAGATTTTTAATCTAATAAGAAGGCAAAATTTGTGCCATTAGATCATGTCTTATACTAGAAAACATGAAACAACCTGGATCATGTCTTATCCTAGATCAGTCTTATCACATTGTTTGAGTGATTAAATATTAATATTTTTTAAATAAAATCTCAATTTCAAATCTTATATATACAAAAACAGTAAGAATTTTACTATTTAAGGAATCAACTGGACTCAAACCTTATTAACTTAGATCTAATATAATCACTGAATATAGGTGATTTATTTTTTTTAAAAAAAAAATCTAGAAGACATGGAGGAGAAAATGTAATTTCCGGTCAAAATCAATTTTTATTGGTTAAGAAGAAAAAATTTGTGTAGACAAATCCAGTTCAAGTCAGGTTTATTTTTTTTATTGGGCCTCAAATGTTGATGTTGAATGGACTTTGAGCCACACTATAACGTACATTGCCAGACCAACTTCAATTGAGGGGGAAAAAAATTCAAACTCAATAATTTAAATGTTTAAGCTTAATTGGGTCTGGGCTTGATTGGGCCCACACTAAATGATGGGTGAGATGGGGAGCCCACCCATGTTAGTCATATGACTAATTTCATTGATGAAGGTGATAAAGAGTCATTGGCCGGTCTGCTAAGGCTAAATTATTATTTTTTTTTTTTGGGTTCTTGAGCAACCGATATTCAGAGTCATATATAGATTAATCTGACTCGAGTTGCTATCAAACTCTCTTTAAAGGGAGCTCTCACAATGTAGTTCTTTCTATTCCAAAGATTCAAATCCGAGTTTGGATTAAGAAATATAACGTTCTTCTCAATAGGCCAAGTGTCCGTCGGTGTAAGACCAAAATTCCTTTGGCAAATAGAATTTATTTATTTAGTAATTTATATCCAATAAAGAAATTTAGCAAAATGTAAGGGAAAAAAAAAACAAAAATTGTTAGATTTGCTAAACAATAAACAGGTCCTCTGGTTTTACTCCTTGATTGTATGTATAATGGTCTTGCAGCAACATTTTTCAACTGAATAATAATACAGTAATAATTAACAAGAAAAGAAGTAAAATAAAAATAGAGGTAGTAGCCCATCTATAGAAGAACATATGAGATTCAAATTTCACTTGCAGAAAGATTCAATTTTGTAAGTTTTGGTTGCATGGATTAGGACACAAAAACGTGGTAAATTTTGGTCCGGTCAAGGTAAATAGTAAAGCCCTACAACTTTGTTTGTAGTAAGGGGATAGGAAATACTTTAGATCTTACAATTACATCAAGGTTAATACATAAGCACTACTATTAACAATAATTAAATTACTGTGACAACGAATTTTGGGTCGGAATTAGAAGTAGAAAAAAGAAAAAGTTGTCCCTCAGCTCAAGCGGCAAAGCCTTTCTACTTCTATCATCCCTTTTCCGATTTGATTCCGTTTGATTACATCTTCTTGTATCTAAAAAAAAACAAAACAAAACAAAACAAAAAAAGAGAAAGCTTTAGATAGTAGTTTTTAGTTCCGTGGTTCCAATCTTGTTTATCAAAATATTTTATACAAATATTAAGTCCAATAACATTGTGATTAATATCAAACACTAAATTGGTGTGTTCTTATGAATAGTAGAACAAAGATGTTCAAACCCTTTTAAAAAGATTATGTTATATTATATAGAACAAATATTATTAGCAATTTAGTTACTAATGTTGAAGAATTAACCTTAATTTTTCTTTGATATAAAGGAGCTATAATAGATTATGTGACAGTATCTTGCCAAGTAACCATGAAAACCTTATTCTAGGCATTTCCATTTTTCAAAATGTTATTTATTATGGAAAAAATGCTAATAATACTTCCATAAGCTGTTTTTTATAGGTATTTGGACAATATTACATGTTTTCATAGTACCAAATAAGAAAACATTATCATTTTTTTTTTTTTGGTATCATAATAGGATTGGAAAATATGAAATCAATAAAGTGGGACATATATCACACAAAACAACGAGCAAAACTAGATTTATATGATTCAATAGAGATGGGACTGGGCCAATTTTGGATCAGAAATCAGACTAGCCATCTCGTTGTACGCAGACCAAAAACCAGCCCAGGATGACAATAACCCTGAACCAAACCGGCCTACTACAGAAACCAGGCAGGGCCGGTTCTAAGCAATTTTTTTTAAACCGGCCCAGCCTGGCCCTGAAAGGCCTCAGAACAGTGGCCAAACCAGCCTGCGGTTCTTGGGCCTGTCCAGAAACCGGATTGGAACCGGCCCAAACAGAACAGATCTCATCTCTGTGATTCAGCCAATAATCCAACATTGGTAATAAATAAATAATGATTCGGCCAATGACCCAAATAATATTTCTTTTTTTCTTAATATGATTTATGGCAGATAATTTCCTACAAACCACTCGATCTAACGTGGTCTATAAAATTTTCCGAAGCCATTTCATCAAGACTTCAAATTAGTAGTGCCAATGTCTCTAGGCAAAAGTGTCATGTCTAGCATGCATTGCGTTTCACGTTTAGAAGACTCTGCTTTCATGGTAGGTTTAGACTCTGTTTTCATGGCATGATCACCAAAGCTTTGAGCTGTGCAAATGGGGAAAACAAGAAATTTATGCTTCTGTTCAAATAATTGATAATGAATGTATGCCATTTTCATTTTTTACGATCATTTGGTCATAAATCTTCAGCAAAATGTAAAATCTATTCATGCTCTTTCCTCCAATGTTGCAGGACTGTCCTCACAGCCAAGGGACCATTCAAGAGTTTTATAGAATCATGAGCAAACGCTCTCTTGTAAAATCCATGTCCCCAAAAATATTGAAATATAGAGACCCAAGTAAATAGATGTTGCACAAGTTGTCCTATTTAAGAGCATTGATCTCATGCTTTATTCAAAGTAACATATATATGAAAATCACCCTGCTTATTTGAATTATAAGCAGCCTCACATTTCAACTAAAAGATAATGCTCTGAATTTTCTAGCATCAGTCTATGACTGCCTAAGGGCAATACCCTTTTTCCATGTTCATTTGCAAAGCTAAGGTGTCTACAAGGATCAACCAAGATTTTCGTATTAGTAGACCCATTGGAAACAGTGTGTACACGATCAAATCCAATCAGATGTTTTTCCGGTGCACCTTTTATTGTCTTTGGTACTTCTGCAAACATCAATACAACATGGCTTCCATCCAGATCACCAACATTCATCACAGAGATGTCAACATGAAATCTCAAGGAAGCACAAGATGCAACCTCGTCAATGTGAACATAGTCAAGCCCATCTTCTCTCCTTTGCAGGACACTGTCCAAGGAACCCGCCTTGACAGAGCCCAGTAGACTTAATCTGTCGGGTGCTGAGACTATCTTATAAGCAAATTTGGTATAGCTCAAGCCTTGCCCAAATCCATAAACTCTATCTCCAATGTAAAATCGATAGGTTCTCCCCGGATAACCACGTGAAGGATCAGCTCGCATGTTCATATCAGTCATAGGTACCTCCGTGAATGATTCCGGATACCAAGTAATGGGCAGCCTTCCACCTGTTCAAACCACATATCACATTGTATAATTTTCACAATGATGTTATAATGACTGCACGGTACATTTGATCAGTGCCATTATTTAATAAACAAAGTCACTCTTATATAAGGCAGAATGCAGAAAATGGAGAAGGGGTTTAGTTCTAGTTTTCTGGATACTCTTATGATGCACAGATAGTTAGGTCAGAGTGAACATATAAAACACTAACCTGGATTATAGTATCCGAAAATAACTTCTGCAAGTGCCTTTGCACCAGCCTCACCAGGGTACCCAACCCAGAGAATGCTTGCAATTCGTGGATCTTTTTGAGCAAATGACACATCAAGTGGTCCACCACCAGTTAGAACAAGAATTATGGGACTTTTACTTGATGCAGAAACAGAAGATACCAGTTCCATCTGTTTGCCAGGGAGGAAGAGACTAACACGATCATGATCTTCCCTTTCTTGGGACAAATCAAGTCCAGAAACTACAATAACATAATCAGAGGCCCGGGCAATTTCAATGGCTTCATCAAATCCATCATCTGAATCGCAAGCTACATCAGGGCAACCAGCTGCAAAACGTGCTCTCTTCACATGTGCCGCAAATCCCTCAAATAGGCTTTTGGGCTTGCAAGGAAATCCTACAGCATAATTAGTGAGTATTCAGTATGTAGATTGATGATTATTAAACTACACAAGGATTAATTTAGTTAGGCAAAAAATTATCCAAACAAGGAAATTCAGATGACATCTAGAAAACTAAATATCATATATCATAGGATACTAACCTGTGTAGCCACCCCCCATTTGGCTTACGTTAATTGCCATCGGACCGATAATTGCCAATGAAACATCGCTATCCTTCTGTAAAGGAAGGAATTCCTTATCATTCTTGAGAAGCACAATGCCTTGTTTAGCTGCTTCTAGCGCCAGTGCCCTATGCTCTTTCGTACAAACATCTTTAGGTCCCAAGTCCCTAAACATCCTATTTGCAGGGTTTCCATCAAAAATACCAAGTCGAAGCTGAACTGAAAACAGATTAAAAAGAGCTCTATCTATGTCTCTTTCTTTCACCTTTCCTTTGTCAATTGCAGATTGAGTGTGTTTAAGCATATATGTTCCACAATCAATATCCGTTCCTATGCAAAAAAATTCATTTCTTCAAAAAAAAAAAAAAAAACAGCTACAAAAAGGCAACTTGGTCCAAAGGAAGAATGAACATAATGACTTTACCTGCTTTAAGAGCATCTGCAACTGCATCTTCTGGGTTATTTACATAATGCTGATACTCGGAAATAGTTGCAACCGCATCACAATCAGATGTAATATATCTGTTTTAATTATATCAAGATTCAACAGATGGAGATCAATCAATCTTCTATAGGAAAGGAATTCATATCCTGTAAGAAGTATAATTCGTAAAATTTAATTGCTTACCCTTGAAATCCCCATTCATTTCTAGCTGTATCCAGAAGGTCCTTATTCGCACAAGCAGGAATACCATTAACTGCATTATAAGAGCACATCAAACAGCTTGCTTTACCTTCCAGAATACAGCTCCTGAATGGTGGCTGAAAAGTGTCCTCCATATCCTGATTGGTAACCTAATCAAACAGATAAAATCAGACCTTTAACACCTGTTTGAAAAAAAGAAGGGATCATCCCAGTTCATGCATGATTTTAAAGGTTAATGTTGTCATGGATTATCCCATTAAACCATGCATATGATAGCAACATTTTGGAATGAACCCATTCCCTAGCACAAGAAATGATCGCTTACAACTAATTATAATTGAAGTATTTCATGGGAAAACCAAAGAGCCAATCATTCAAACATGGAACCTCAAAATAAATTTCAACCTGAGAAGAACGGATCTGGATGTTAGACACAGGACATGACACGACATGAACACAACAGAACATAAAAGTCATAGAACGGTACAACATAGACGTTAACCCTAGAGAGGCTAGTGTTTGATTACTGGCTTTGACTTAATGCTGAATTTTCAGTATTAGGCATGTTTCATAACAAACTTTGAAAACTGCAGAATTTCAGGTAATTGAAAATAGGAGTAAAAGTTAAAGAAAAAAATTGCGTACTTAATACTAAATGCTAAAAAGATCACATACATGTTGTAGCATGTGCATCCTTTTGGTAGTCAACAACTCTAATAAGGCAGTCATTTTTTTTTTTTTTTTGGTTCAAACAGATTAGTTTTCAGAACTTGAATAATTCAATGCTTAGTCTTCAAATTATTGAGACCCTAACCGAAAGGGAACATAATCTTACCACAGCATTGAAGTTGTACCTACTGACACTGTTCCATTTCTCCAAATCATAGGCAGTGAAATGCTTACAGCAAGCAGATAGCATCAAACTTCCATCCCCATCATTTTCTTCCCCCAAAAACCTCCTCTCCAAAAACCCATCTTTATTTTCATCTTTTCTAACACCCTTCAAGTTCTCACCTTGAAACCCCTTCACAAACTCAATTGCATAAGCAGAAGTCAACATGGGATCCTCCCCTGGAGTCTCCTGACCTCTCCCCCATCTGGGGTCTCTAAAAATGTTAATAACTGGAGCCCAGAAAGTTAACCCCGCCTGCCCAACATTGTACATTGCACGTGCCTCAATGGCAATGGCAGATGCAATTGAAAACCATAGACTTCTATTGAAAGCAGCAGCCATTAAAATGACTTGTGGGAAACTAGTGGCTGAATTAACGATTCCTTTGAATGAAATTCCAGGTCCATTTTCTGCAATCCCATGAAGGGATTCTGACCACCACTCATATGCTGGAATGCCTAGTCTAGGAACTGAAGAGGCATTGTCAGTCAATTGTTGGATTTTTTCAGTGAGGGTTAGGTGTGAAATTAGAGATTTTGCTCTTGCGGGTATGGAGAGAGAGGTGTTGCAGAAGGGAAAAGAATTGTAATTTGGGGGTTTACATGGGAATTCAGGATGTGGGTATGTGAGAATTGGGTGGAAATTTGAGAAAATGATTATGAGGAAGAAGAATTCGCAGGTTTTGGTGGACATCTGTGGTATTTGAGGTTTTTTGATTTTCTGAGCTTCTGTTTTGACATGCTCTGTTGTTCTGGGCTCCTGTGATTTGTTTTTAGGACGTTGGACTGGTAGTTTAGGATTAAAGTATTGATGATGTAATTAAATGAACAGTTTTGTCTTTTCGTGATAGTTGAGGGAATCTTTTTAATTTTAGGTTGTTCACTTTATCGTATTAATTATTATTGAAATTGTAAAATATTATTGGCCAGAAAAAAAAAAGTATCATATGCATATGTAGATAGATGACAACATTTTCTTTCCTTACTTTAATCTTCGTAATTTAATTAGAAAATAAAACTAAATTAGCCAAAACTAACCATAATGTAAAAACTAAATTTAAAGCTAATTTTTTTATCATAAAGTTATTTTTATAAGTTTGTGACATAGAGTAAAATCTTAATTTTTTAAATTAAAAATATAAATAATTTTCATTTTAATTACAAAATTATTTTTAATTAAATATTATGCCGACAATACATCACCCCATGTCGTATATTTCAAAGAAATAATTTACCTACGACGGACACTTGTGAGAATAATAAGAATAAAAAGAATTTTTTACTCTCTTTTTTTTTCCAGAATGATATAACCCTAGAAAGAACATGCATAGAAACAACAAAGAAGGGGAAAAGCTACAAAGCAATAAAACAACCATTAAATACAAACTACTGTGAAGTGAGCAGCTCACCAGGTAGTCTATTCCCATCAGATATATGAGACCCTTCGGAGGAGAATCCAGAACTTTGAGACCTTTTGGCCTTGCCATGGGCATGGTTAGCAAGCCAGTCCGCTGAATAATTTGCCTCTATATGTGCCGAAGACTACATTCTACCATGGGCATAGTTGAATATCAAAAGATCATTTTCAGATGAAAATCAAAAGAGTATGGAATTCGAAGGAAAATAGAAGAGATGACATGGATTCATGAAATCCTCCCCCACACCTAAATGCTGCATTATCCTCAATGAAGCAAAAAAAATAATATGTCTAGGCACAATACAAAAAGAAGTTACCACTAACACTATCCTAGCCCAAAAACTAGAAACAGAAAATGAAAATTCGTCGTAGTAAAAGAGATATACCAACTAAAAAACTAACTCAAAAATGAAGACAATGAAATGAAATGCTAAAATTGAAGACAATGAAGAAAGGAGAGAGAGAACTCCCCTAAGGTGGTGACGAGAATGGGAGCTTTTGGTCAGCGGATGGTTGCTTGACAGGTGCAATTGGGGACTCTTCCGGTTCCATTGGTAGTTCTGCAGTTGGCTCGTTGGCATTGGATGAAGTTGTAGAACACCGAGGAAGCATCACCCGCGGCTGGAGGGGAGGACTAAAGGTTGATCGAAGGAGGCAATTTCAGAGAGTTCGTAGGAGAATCGAGAGAGAGAATAGAATTGGAATATGTTGTGAATGTTCTCTCATCTCCCATTCGACCCCTTTTTTTTGGTTTTTTTTTTATTTTTTTTTATTTTTTTATTTTTTTTGGGTACCCAATACCGCGTGATCATCTCCTAAGAGAAGGAGTGCTTCTGCCCATTTTTTGGATTAAGCCTTCAGAATACCGCGTGATCATCTCCTGAGAGAAGGAATGCTTCTGCCCACTTTTGGATTAAGCCTTCAGAATACCGCGTGATCATCTGGTATGAGAAGGAGTACTTCTGTCCGAAATCTGAATATCACTCCATTTGTGACTTGATTTGAGAAAATTGCTGGACACATGTAAAAATTAAAAAGGGGAGATAAATAACATAATAAAACACCCAAAAATAAATAAATAAAATTACTAGAAAATTAAATCAAACTCTTAAAAAAATTTGGGTTGCCTCCCAACAAGCGCAATTATTTTAACGTCGTTATGCTCGACGATCTTCATTTATTTCTCTTCAAGGAGGTTTCAACTTCAACTTGGGAATCTCATATAACCTTCCTTCCATATCTAATTGTGCATTCGACTCAAAATTAATCACACGCTTTTCTTCACAAATTTCCTGCACAACATCAGCAAAACAAATTGATTGACACTTATTTGGGTATTTCATAGGATCAAAAATAATGAATTTAACAATCTCGTCGTCGAACTCGACGGAGAGAGTACCCTCGTCCACATCTATTTTTATCTTTGATGTCTTCATGAACGATCTTCCTAATAAAAGTGGAGCTGAATCTATGATAGTGTCTTCTTCCATTTTCAATATGTAAAAATCTGCTGGAAATATTAACTCGTTCACCTGTACCAACACATCTTCAACAATCCCCTCTGGGTAAACATAAGAATGATTAGCCAATTGAATAACAACTTCAGTTTCTTTTACGGGACCCAATTTTAGAGCACTATAAACTGAATAAGGCATGATATTTACAGGTGCTCCTAAGTCTAACATGACATGCTCAATTTTTTTCTTACCAATAACACAAGGTAGAGTGAACATACCTGGATCCGCACATTTTTCGAGTAAAGTTTCCTTGATCACATCAGACATATTCTCACCTATTTCATCACTTCTTAACTCATTAACTTCCCTTTCTGAATTCTCCAATCTGCTAGGAAAAAATGGTACAATTGTACTAGAAGTGTTAGACAAAGAGGACTCGAATGTTACCTTGATTGAAGTTCGATGCATGCGTTCATCTTCCTTGTCCATGTCCTTCTCTTCATCCACATTTTTAGATGGAGTAGAGACCGAGTGAAGTTCCTTCCCACTTCTCAACATTATCGCACTGACGTTTTCTTTGGGATTCACAACCGTTTGTGAAGGTAATTTTCCTGAAGTTCGAGCCTCCAAATTACTAACCGAAATTGCTAGTTGAGTGATTTGCTTCCCCAAGTCTTGAATGCTAGCTCTCGTTTCCTGTTGAAATTGTTGGGTGTTAGTCGCGAGAGCTTTCACAATATCTTCTAGGGACATACCTGAATTATATGATTGTGTCGGTGCTTGTGTTGGCCTATTGAATTGCTGAGGAGGATATCTTGTCTGTCCTCCTTGATTCCCGTAACTCAGGTTTGGATGATCTCGCCAACCGGGATTATAATGAGTGGAGTAGGGATTGTACTTCCTTTGAGGTTGGTCAGGAAATCCTCCTATGATATTTGCTTGATGAGTAAAATCTTCTTGCAGAGATGGACACATATCCGTAGGATGTCCAGGTATCGAGCATATGCCACAGAGTTTGGTTGCATGTATTTGTCCTACAGTCATCTGACGAACCAAAGCAGTCAATTCAGAAATTTGATTTTCAAGGTGAGAGTGGCTTACCTCATTGACACGTTTCGTAACTCCATCCGTTCTCAACCCAAATTGTTGAGAATTTTCTGCCATATTTGTGATCAATTGTCTGGCTTCTTCAGGTGTTTTATTTACCAAGGCTCCTCCGCTGGCCGCATCTACCATACTCCTATCCATGGGTAGAAGTCCTTCATAGAAATATTGTATCAAGAGTTGTTCCGGTATTTGATGATGTGGACAGCTAGCACAGAGTTGTTTGAACCTCTCGAAATACTCATACAGCGTCTCTCCGCTAATCTGTCTGATCCCACATATCTCCTTTCGAATGTTAGCAGCCCTAGATGCAGGGAAAAATTTTTCCAGAAATAATCTCTGCATCCCATTCCATGTATTGATCGAACCCGGAGGTAAATAGTACAACCAATCTTTTGCCTTTTCTTTTAAGGAAAAGGGAAAAGCTCTCAGCTTAATCTGTTCCTCGGTCACACCTTGGGGTTTCATACTCGAACAAACAACGTGGAATTCCTTCAAATGTTTATGTGGGTCCTCACCTGGAAGACCACAAAAAATAGGAAGTAAGTGAATCAAACCAGATTTAAGTTCGAAAGCTACCTCAAGATTTGGGTATTTGATACACAAGGGCTGTTGATTTAGATTGGGTGCAGCCAATTCCTTCAAGGTTCTCTCACGATCGGCCATCTTTTCCTCTTCTTCTTCAAAAATAGACCTGTCACAAATTGTCAAATCAATGTTAAAATTTTGTCTTTGATGCAACTTACCTTTTCTCTGTCTGGCCTCCTTTCTCAATCGGCGAGCAGTTTTCTCAATTTCAGGAATATATTCTAATTCACCTCCTTGAGAAGAACGGGTCATAAAATAAAAGAGGTCAGCAAAACAAATAATAAAACACAACTAAGAAATTAAAATAGTTCCCCGGCAACGGCGCCAAAATTTGGTCGGGTTGTCGAAGCCCTCAAATTAATACTGATTTCCCCCAATGCAACAAACTGTAACAATAGTGGTTACCAGGTCGAATCCCAAGGGAACTAATTAACTTAATTTACTAGTTGATGTTAAAAATAAAATTGGGGGGTTTTCAAATAAATTGCTAAAATAAAAATTACTAAATAAAAATTACTAACCTAAAATTTAGAGACAAACAATAGTGCAACAAACTAAAATTTAAGGAAGAGAATCAATTCACAAAACTCCGATCCAAGGGTTCATATATTCGATTGTCTTATTGATCATTGGTTAAAAATATTATTCTTGCGATTCAAGCATTTAACCTTAGATCTATTAGGATAGCCGTAATAAATCGTGCGTTTTCCTAATTTAATCGACCAAACCCAGCATCCAATCGAAACTTATCATTAACCGACTGGGCACGCTGGGCACGATAGCGTTCCATATCAATATAATGATAGCATTACGTTCTGTGAAAACAGTTAAACCAAAATATAAATAATTGGGATAGCCGCAATTACTCAATTTTGTTCCATTGATTCCCTAGGTCAATTGATTACCGGTAAAAGACCCATAACAAAAATAACCTAGTTACTACTTGTACCATTCGTTCATGACAATTACGGATCACTGAATTCCTGGATAGTAATAGAAAAACTAATATTGAATTAAATTGTCAGATTAACCAATATTAGGTTTCCCTAAAATTAAATCAAGAATCAACGAATACTTGAATAAAAGCAAGAAATTAAATTTAGAACATAACCTCACAATGAAGAACAATCGATTAAAATTCCCCTTGAATCAGAAATAAAAATTAGCCACACATGGTGGTAAGTATCATCACAAGATAATCAAAATAAAAAAAAGAAAATATATTCCTAAAGAAAATAAAAATAAAAACCTAAATGGAGAGAGTGACCCCTGTAGCCGTCCCTTGCTTTTTCTCCTCAAAGAATGCCTCCTGTGAATGCCTCATTATGTGAATAAATAGTGGTGAGGAGGCAGCCATGCCTTGTAGAATTTTGGAAAGAATATATATTGACTTGTTGCCCCTTTTTGCCCTACTTCTAATTTAACTAGGACTCTCCAAAATTTAAGAGATTACAAAAGTTCACTCCTACTAAAAAAACAGATTTTACTAAAAATAAAAATACTACTTAAAATGTTGAATTAAAATTCAATCTCCTCTTCTTCAAAGCCCAATAAAGTGTCTTGACCCAATTAACTTCAAAATTGCTTCATTAAGCTCAATGTGCTCCAAATCTTCAAACCCAATCTCCTAAAAATGAAAATTCAATAAAACCAATTATTAGAGCACTAGTCAATGCAAAATTAACACATAATAATAACAATAAAATCAATAATTTTGCACATTATCACCAAGCTAGTCTGCTGAAATGACTTATTGCTATCTTAAATATGTTAGCATGTATTTTTTTTTTGCCTTTTCATATGATGTTTTTCAATTTTTTTAAATTATTTGTCACTTTGAAAAAAATTAAGAAAGTATTAATATGTTTTTTCTAACTTTACCATGAACAAAAATCTTGAAGGACAGATAAATAAAAAAGGTAATAATTCATTTTTATTGAATTTTGTTCTCCTCTTTACTGTATTTTACAAATTGAGCGGTTCAATAAAATAAAATTTTCCCAAGTATATATTTACTTTTTCAATACATTAACTCACCAACTCTATTATTTTGGTATAAATCATCATATATATGATAACTATATTAGATTCGATTAAATTCGATTCGAATTGGATTTAACTCTTAAGGGTAAAACTTTCTCAACGACTAATTTTATCATACACAAAATTTAAATTTGATACCTTATTTAAAAAATATCAGTATCTAATCACAAGACATGTTGGACTAACTCTCTACATGGATTGCAATCCCACATGATGGAGGAAGAAGGGAAGAAAATTGTCGTCTATTACAATTTGTGATATAGTGTTCTTTGAAAATAAGCTGGTTCTTACTTAAGACTGAACTTGAAAACAATTAAGGAATTTGCCATATTCCTGATGTGTAGTGCAAGATACGAGCCTAGTGTACTCTAATTTGGAAAAAGACATGCATGAAGTGCATATGTTTCTCACTATCCTATATCTCAAAATCTATCTCTAACATGGCAAAAATCCCATATAAAGCCAAACACAATATATGACCCAAATTTTTGTAACTCCCATTTAAAGAACTCAAAACACATCTTTAGGTTTTAGAATAAGCTTCCACATCAACAGACTAAATTACGTAGCAAGTGATGGAAAGTAGGTTTCGTGCTTAGGAATGAAAAATGCCATTTGGGAAATTATTTATAATAAATGAGTGCCCACCAATTTTTTGTTTTGGTACTTGATCACTAGTGTCTATTATCTAATTAATCTAATTCAAATATTATGAAACCTAATTTAGAAACGAACTTTTTCGATACTTGTCGAATTTGAGATTTTGATTAAGATAATTTAGTATCCGAAGTTGGTGGGTGCACATCAAATTCAACACGTAATTACTCTGCTGGCTCCACATGTTGCTAGGTAATTCCCATTAATGGATATGGTTCTATTAGTTACTTTATGAAATCTGATAAGTGTCACGAAACCCATTAGAGAAAGATTAGTTCAAGTGACTAGATAAGAGTTTTTAATATAAAAAATAAACTTTTATGATATTAATTTTATTATTTTTATTAAAAGAATTCAATATTTATTTATAAAATTTTTTATTTTTACGAATTTTTTATTTTACATAAAAAATATTACGTCAAATGAAATAAAAGTAAATCAAATTGAAATAAACTCAAAATAGCAAATTAGAATACCAAAACAGGTTTGACATGGTCGCATACACTCTGTAGTTTCTCTAGTCATGATACAAACAAGAGGATATATCCTTGTGAACGATCATGACATCTTGGAAGGGAATTGCATGGGAAGGTTGCAAGGCAGGTACCAGTCTAAACGATGGGAGGTGTCTTTATTTATGCAGTGGGTTAAATCTCTCAAAGGTGTAAGATATGCGACGAAAACTCAAAAAACATAGTAGTTAGGGGACGTGAGACCTTAAATATATGAGATTTAGTAAAGCGTTAGGTAGACCATTGAAAATCTAGATGTATATTATCCGTAAAGATATAAACGTCAAGAGTTTAGTTGAGAAAATAACTTTAGATAGAAATAAATGACGTAAGAGAATTCAAAACAGTTAAATCATCTGTTCTATTATTTTAAATTTTTTTATTTCTCTTTTTTTTTTTCATTATTTGTATTATATTATTTGTGTTATCTTTCTTATTTTTGCTTTTTAATTTTAATTTTATATTTTTTTTTCTTTATTATATATTTGTTTCTCAAATAGACAATTACAAAATTTGATATTAAGATTCATATAGTTATTGTTGCTACCATTATTATTTGTTGTTGTTGTGGGTTAAATCCTTTGAGCTAGAAACAATGGAATCAAATGTCGAACGCAGCAAAGTTTTGGATGAATGTGCAATGTATGAAAAAGATGGTGGGAATCAATAAACAGTCTATTTAATGAGATGGAATGTTATATCTCTTGATCAAATCTTGAGATTGAAATTTGAAAATGAAAAATATTATATCAGAAGAACCGCTCACTAAATAGAACCTCTACAGATATTTAAATCATATTACTCATAATATGTTTTTAGGTACCGATAATATGTTAAAATAAATGGGATGACGGTGAAAGTGGTGCTGTTTGCCCCAGCCCGACCAGATGAAGGGCCCAAAGGTTGCTCCAGGCCCATGGATGAGGCCATGGTATGGTCAAGCCAAATCTACTAGAAGGCCCCTCCAATGTGATAGAGGCGTATGCCAGATGGTTATGGTTGGAATCCCATTCGCACGCTCCGGACAGATTAGTATGACCTGAAAATATACCACAAAGCACAACAACTCTTTGTTTCGTGATATCTAGATCGTATCTTTCTCGGCCTTTAGGCTAAGATCAAGTGTTATCTAGATCATCCGCGTCGACTTGAAGTAACCAAAAGAAAAAAAAAAAATCCATGTCGACTTGAAGGGCGCTACTTTGAGGCCCACGCCCAAGTCCAACCATTACCATTTGCGAAGAGGATTTGGCAATAGCCTAAATTTTTTTGGGAGAGAACTTAATTCTCATTTTTGAAAGGTAGTCACGACCAGAGGATTCTCAAATTTATATATTTCTCGTGAATCAGCTACTCGATGAACGAAAATTAATCCCTCTTACCACAAATGATTAACTTTAAGCATGTCTGGAATAATACATGTATACTGCGATAGAATTTTTGTTTTTTTTTTTTAAAATAAGCTATGAGTATCCGATAACCATTTTGGGTTTGACTAAATCCTGTTCGAAGAGACAAAACTCTTTCAACACCTATTTTTTTAATCCACAAAACTTAAATCGAGATATTGTTTGAGGGTATCAGTGCGTAGAAACATATTTGACCATGATATAATAGATTTAGACTTCAAATTGACTCAAATACCATACTAGAAGAAAATTTGATTCCAGAAACCGTAAAAATGAAGAGTTCTCACTTACATATTTTATTAAGGTAGTTGATACGAAATTAGATGCCTTTCTCCACCCTTTGGCTAAGATCAAGTGTATATGAAATTAGATTATCACGATTCATTGTGCTACTTTGGGCCTCAAATTTGTTACATTAGAGTTAGATGGACTATCAGACTCTTATCAGTCCTGGGATCCAGTATTCAGAGTAGCCTTGTTCTTCCTCTGAATTAAGTACACATATTATTTGGGCTAACCTTGAGAGACCCAAAACCACTTTCTTGAAGCTTGCCGGGTTTGTTCAGGCTTCTTCAATTTGGCTAATTGGGTGTTGAGAAGTGAGAGAAGGACGTAAGCATTCTGGTCAAGGTGATAACAGTACGTCTGTTCGTGACCACGAGTGTCTTTACTCACCATAAAATACCTTGTGTATGCACTGGCGCTGCGCCAATAGCAACCAGCCCATGTGAATTCCACATTAAGTGCCCTGTCTATTCCCTCTTTAGCAAGCTACCAATCCTGGTGTCTAATCAAACAAATCTGACATAAGTGTTGATTAAAGATTCCTCAAAATTCCCTATTAATCTCCAATTAAAAATTAATCAAAATAGCATTTAAATCAAACAACTAAGCTGACTACACCATTGGTATCCAAATGGGAGATTTAGAAAAAGGGTAGATTTCCTCTTTAAAATGCTTACATCAAAGCTATAAGTCTTGCAAAACCAGAACATCGACTTATGTCAAACAAAACAGGCTGGAGCTTTCACTGAAACATTAAGTATGAGAAGCTACTTATATTAAACAAATGAAGGGAAAAAGAAAAGATGGGTGCTTAGTTGCCTAGCTAGTGGCCTATGGCCTCTCTTCTTAAATCATTTGCTTCATTTCTCAATTGTTCATGTTCATGACAATTGACAATCTAATGACAACTCCAAACTTCCAGAATGCCAGTCTAGCACAACTCACAATTTATTGGAAATTTATGTCATTAATAAAGCACAGCACTTCAAAATTTTCCTTCCCTTTTCCATTCAAAAGGATGGCAGACGTTTAGATACAACTAATTTAGAGTAGTGCCCAACATCCCCCCATTCCCAACTGTAATTTAGGATTCGATTAATGTTATAACAAGAAAAAAAAAAGAGTAGATCTAAAATGATAAAAAAAAAGGATTGAACATTATATTATTTAATAAAAATTAAGAATTTATAGTACTATAGATCGTGGAGATATTATGACAAGCTAACTCGGAAGCGAGCACGAAAGGAAGGCTTGGACCAGCTCCTTGTAGAGTGTAATGAGCATTGTCTTTGTCAGAAATTGTATGGTAGACATATTGGTCAGATGAGTGCACCTTGAGATGGCTCTACCCAAAAATGGATTTTTTTTTTCTTTTTATAATGATTGGAAGCTCAATCACTATTTTTTTTCAGTATACACCAGTAAATTATTAGGTCACGTACATGAAACAAGTGACTGCGTAAAAAGACAGTCTAATTCAATTATCAAAAGTTAAAGAAAAATAGCTAGGTAAGTTAGGAAAGAAACGCCTCTAACATAATGGTTTGGATTTGAGAACGGAAAAAACTATGTTGAGAGAGTCACTCTAAATAAAACTCTACAAATGCTCAAATCAAATTAGTCAGAATATGATTCCGGATTCCAGTAGGAAAAACAAAAAAATAATGGTTTGGAGTTACATGAAACTTCTATAGCATGAATTCTACTTATTCATCACCTAATCTACAAAACAATATTTTATGCTAAAAGAGTATGAAAAGAAAACAATAATAATAATAATAATAATAATAAGGCATAGACAAAGCTTTGGTGTCATGACATTTTGCATCTTCTTTGTTAGAGCTATTTATGTCAAAGCTCCCTGGAGAATAAGGTTATAACAGTGAATTTACCTAAGATAAGGTTTAAAATAATGAAGCAAAGCATTATTTATAAATTTGTGTTGTCTTGTCATGGCCTTCTCCAATTTCTCCGGCGGGGTACTCATGTGAAATTTTCCAAACACGGGATATGAAAGTTGACTAATTTTTTGACAAAACCAACACAATGATGATGAGAGTATTATGGGGTCACCTTGACATTAGAATGCAGACATGGAAGTTAAAGAAGCTTTCAAGTAAAGAAAGACAAAGGAATGGCATGAAGATTTGGAGGTTTACCCTTGTCTTAAAGCTAGACTAGTAAGGAGCCTACAACCCTAGGAAGCCCTCAACCACAGGAAATGGTGGTTCGACAAATGGGACTTTCGTGTAGAGATTTGACATATCTTCTTGGCTTGATTTTGTCGAAGCAAAAGTGTCATTTGATTTTGAGTGTTTTGTGGCCTATAAGGTAAATTTGTTTCAACCACACAATAACTTTGGTTCTTTTTATATTCATCAAACCCTGATCCTCTCCTCCCTCGAGGGATAGATAGAATTTATTTTCAGATTTTCTTCTATCTTTTTAATCAACCATTCCAGAATTTCTTAATTACACTATGAGAGCTCTACCAAGTGAACTAACTTATACGAATATGATTACACTGAAAATCTCCACAGTTTCAACAAGTATATGATTCACGGATGGCGCAAGGCTGATGCACTTGCCATTGGCTATAAGTTAGTAGGGTTATAGCTCCCCTCATGAAAACTATGAGAAAAAACACTAAAAATATTTGTCAAGTTGGCTGATTTATGATCCCAACTAAGATTAGGACCCGAGTTTAAGGTTGATAGGGTTGGAGAAAAAAGTTTGTACTTAAGTCAAACGTTGGAGAAGCAAAAACAACGGGCCTTTAGGGACTAGACATTTAATCTTTTTAATAAACTAGAGGACTAGTTAAACACTTTGGACCACAAATTGTTTTAGAACGAAATAAAGATACGTGTGTATGTGTGTGTATATATATATAGACATATTTTTACTTGATCATTGGTATTTAAAAACTCGACTAATGCAGTTCAAGTATATGTGATTCCAATTAGAGACTAATTTTCTTAACATATATTTTTTCATCTCCAAAAATCGAGTTCTAAAACTTAATTAAGGAGATTTAGTGGTAGGAATTTAGTGTCATGTTATTAAGCACACAAGACACTGGTATAGAGGAAGATAGATATATTTGTGTGACTATAATGCTACATTTGTACTGGGAAAGAGACTTAAGTAATAAATTGAAGAAAAGAAAGAGAATGGAAAAGTTAGTCGGTGGGTAAGTTGACTACAAGGTGATGTTTGGAAAATTTCAGTTCGTCAAATAAAAAATTATAAAATTTTGTAAGTAGATAAAAGTTTAATTTTTAGAATTTAAATTATAATTATATTAATAATTTTTTTATACTAAAAAATCATAAATAATCTCAACTGAGCCGATTTCAATTTTTCCGAGCAAGACCTAGAAAGGCAATATCATGTGAGTGATGAGACTTGGACATTAAATTTTCAACTTGTAGGCAAATCAAACAAACAAGAAAATCAAAATTGAAAATGATTTTCTTGGTGTATTCTTTGAGATTCCAAAATGCCTTCTTTTTAAAATGTGAAGTCACAATCCTCAATGAACAGATTTGTTTCTTTTTGGGGTTTGGAAACCCGAGTAATTTGGTTCGAGTAATTTTAGAGTTTAATTTAATGACTAACTTTCTCGACACCTATTCTTTTATTTTCAAAACTCAAATATATTTTAGTTAAGAAATTTTACCACTTAATCTATAGGTGAAACAAATTTACGGTATAAGGGACCTAAAAATCCAATTAATTTGATATGTTTACGCAATGAAAGGACCAGTTTGGATGCAACATCTGCTTTCCTCGCATTTGACACCATTCGTTTTTTTTTTTATTTTTTTGTTTTGGAAAATTGTTATATTTTTTGTCATAGTTTAAAAATATGACCTGTAGGAAAAGCCAAATAAAGTGACTAGGCTTTTTTTGTCATAGTTTTAAAAAAAGCCAAATAAATTTGTTTGTCGGGTTTTTTTTTAGTTTCTCTTCTCCTTATAAAAAAAAATTGGTCAAATAAATTCTCTTCTCTTTAAAAGTAATTTTTTTAAAAATAAAAATTTAAAAAGTAACTTTTAAGTAAAAGCTTTGGGAGGAGCTTTTACTTCTCCCTATATTTTATATTCCAGTTTTTTAGGAAGTATATTTCTTTTTATTCCATTTATATCCTCACTTGAAAAATATAAAATTTTAAATATATTTATCCCATAAATTCATTTACTCTCGTGTCCTCTCTTCCTCTTTAATTTTAATTTTTTACTTTTAACTTTATTTTAAAAGTTATAAAATAAGTTTATTTTTAAAAATAAAAATACCAAACAATTTTTAACTTTATTTTAGAAGTAGTTAATTTTTGATAAAAAGAAGAAAAATTGGGGAAAAAAAAAAGCCTTACCAAACACTCTCTTAAAACTTCGTATTACACATGCAATATTCATATACCATGCATACCCTATCTTTGAGGAAAGATAAACACATGCCCAAAAAAGGCCAGATTTCAAAAACATAAATATTTTACAAACTATTTTGGCACATATTTTGTAATTTTTTTTTCCATATTTTCCTTTTTTCAAACACTATGCATATCATCTTTGCATAAATAAGAATTACACTTAACATATTAAAGTTATGGAGTTATAAGTTCTGTTAACGTATTTAAATAAGTACCAATGACTAGTTGGTCTAATAAATTCCTTTAAATAAGATTTTGAGTTCGAATTTTACATATAGAGGAAATAGTTAGAGGGGGAATTTTGTTACTTAAGAGTTCAATTCGGTTTGAATTGAATTTAATCAAATTTAATATGGTTACCAAATGCCAATAGTTTATTAAAAAAAATATCTAAATAATTTAGGATAACATATTAAGAAATAGAATTACCAAAATACGGAAAAAAATATTTTATAACTTACCAAAAGAAAATATATTTTACAAAAATATATATAAAAGTGACTATATCGCAGTAGAAGACCCTCTTGTGGAGCCAACATGAGCTCATTAACTTGTGCGGTCCGCAGTTGACGCAAACCATCGAACTTACAAAGCAATTGCAATCATTTCCAGCAAATTGGGCAAGTTGGGTTTTGTCTGGATCACGTATTGCCAAACCCAAACATTTCAAATCTACATTCAAACCTAATCAAGATTTTCATTTTCTAATGATACACTCCTTTCACACAGATATAGCTTTCACTTAGAATTGTGGTCTATGAAGTGGCTTGTACCATTTTTTTTCCCACCAACAGTTTCTAATCATAGTCTGATTAATCCGATTTGAGCGTCTATGATACTCTATTTAGGGGATAACTCTTTTAACGTAATAACTCATTCCATTAAACCAATTATCCGTTGATGGTGTGTACCAAAATTTGGAACTAATTGGACTCTGCAAACGACTTGTTCTTCCTTGGAAATCCTACTAGATTTTATATATGAAAGAATCCAAAAGATTTTTCCAAAATTTTGATCTTTGCATTGCTTTCATGGCTTCTCTTTGATTGAACACCATTTGCAGCTGTAATTGTCCCACAAATTCTGGTATGAAAATGGAAATTCTAACCAATATCATTAAAACCATAAAAGAAAAAGAAAAAGAATTAATATTAATTTTGGTCTACAAGTGAATGATTAGGAAATGAATTTTTCTTAAAGTTAGACCAATTTTCGTGTTCAAGGACAAAAAAATGAAATCTCCCATATAATAGGTATTAGCTAAGAATTTTTAATTAGTATGAAGAAATTCTAAATTCAAATTCGACTCCTCCCTATAATAAGATGAATTTGATCAAGGCTTTGTCAACAAGATTAAATAAAAATTAGAAATACAAGTGATTAGTTGACCCATTATTAAAATGCAAATTAATAGAGTTGAACTCCTTAAAGAAATAATTTAGTTGTCACAATCTTTCTCCCTTAATCTCATAATTTATGATTCAAATTTTGTATAACCCAAGGAAAAAAAGGAAAAAAAAAAAAGACAATAGAGATGAATCCAAATGAGCAATTAAGTTCAATAGCAAAGCTAATCAAATGACAATATAATTAATGAAATCTAACAAATGAATTGAAAAGTTGTAACCCACAATCCAAATCAAATATTGAAACGTGGAAAAATCCTATTTGCTAGTACTTTAGAGAAAAAATTGAATATTGGGTGAGAGAACAAGTCCTCTTCTTCTCCCATTTTTTGTCACACTTCGTCCCCAAAAATGTCGCTTTCGTTGCAAGCTTGTGTGCCTTTAACTTCTAGCCCCTGCAAAACAAACAATTAAGGGCTCGAT
This sequence comes from Dillenia turbinata, assembly GCA_037126225.1. NCBI lineage: Eukaryota > Viridiplantae > Streptophyta > Magnoliopsida > Dilleniales > Dilleniaceae > Dillenia > Dillenia turbinata. The sequence goes on from JBAMMX010000017.1 coordinate 14,620,868, forward strand.
CATTGCCTTTTAGCGGCCCCCATATCATTGGATTGATTAATCAATGCACAGAGGGAGGGAGGGGGAGAGAGAGAGAGAGAGATGATTATTGAGGGGTCCAATCCTTTTTGTTTGATTTGACTCAATAGGGACGTCACAACGGTCCTTTAATTTTTCTAATTTCTATGTTACGAAGGAATATTCAACTTCATTATCTTTAATTTTTTTCTCTTAAAATAAATTTAAAAGTATTTGAGATTTAAATTAACTTCAACTTGGAGTTTGGTTTATAAATTAAATTTTGAGTCTAAAAATCAAGCTAATCTAACTAAAAATCACTTAAAAATAAATCATTTCTATAATTAAAACCATACTCTATATCACCTATACCACAATCCTCTCTTTGATTTTTTTTTAAAGAAAAATTCAGATTTGCTCTTCAAATATTTTGTATAAACTTGTTGTAAATTTGCAATAGACTATATAATATTTTTTAATAATATTAACTAAAATTTGATTTATTATATATACCTATTGTACTATGTTTGTTGATGGATTCTGCATAAATTTTGTTAAATTACATTAAATCAAATATATTTATTATTATAGATTTGTGAATTTATATTATATGGACATATCATAATAAACTTATTATAATATATTTATCGATCAATTCTACATAAATTTATTATTAAATTCCATTCAATTGTTTGTGTAGACTTGTATGAATAAATTTATAAAATTATGTTATATGAACTTGTTTTCATAATTTTATTGTAATATATTTATAAATTGATCATATGTAAAACTATTTAATTAATAATCGTATTCTATTTTATATTGCATATATTTGTTGTAATATTTTTATAAAATTATGTAATATAAACTTGATTTTGAATAAGTTCAAATAAAAAATTTTATTTTTTAAATTGAATCATTAATCTAAACTGTTAATCGAATAAAATCATTCAATCGATTCAATAATTTTTATTCATTCAAATAAAATAATCTGATTTTCTAATGTTTAGATGAGTGAATAATTTGACTCGGGTCTCTAGTTATAGGGTGTTAATATGTCACTATTGCCTTATCGCCTTAATGGTTATATGACACCATTATTTGGCTATTGTACTTATCACAATAAAGGTTATAAAAATAACTATATTTTCTCTTAATTAATTCAATGTAAATTCAAATAATTGTGAGTTTGTTACTTCAGTTTAATTATATTTTCTTTTAATAAAATAATTCATCTCATTACACAATCGCCAAAGGACGTGTGGGACGATATTTCATTAAATCATTTGAGAAGCCAATAAGAGAGTGATACGGACAAAAAGTAGAGTCTCCTTCCTTCGTATCACTTAACCACCAATATAAGCATCAGAAACCCTAGTCGTACCATTTGTTAACCAGTTATTGGATATTCTTTTATGCAATCATATTTTGTATTTTAATATTAATTAGTAGTTTTTCCACTTCAAGAACCTACTCTTAATAATTTTTTTTTATTGCTATCTATGTATTACGTATCATTCATCATGAGATTTTTTTCAGCAGCCCTTGGGGGAAAAAAAAAACACTGTTGTACTAGGTTTTGCTTTCACTTGTACTACATTCAATTTTTTTTTAATATCTAGACTTATTGCCTAATAACTAAGATTTTATATGGATTTATCTAGATCGATTCACGGTTAAATCCTCTTTCGAAAAGAATTTTTTGGTATGATTTTTTTCATTCTTATATTGAGTCAAATTCAAATATAATTAAGAGATTTCGATACTCTTTCTTATTAAATCAACCATACGTTGGTCTTGTACTACATTCAATGATACATAGAAAAATACCCGGCCATTAATTGATTGGTAATACTGCGAGAAATCATATTCAAGTTGAGTATGGTATTCTGTGTTTTAATAAGTATTTGGAAGCTAGAATTAGGTAGAATACCCAATACCAAAAAAAAAAAGATCTAATATGATAATAATAATAACATAAATTTTTTTAACCAAAAAATTTAACTTTTACTCATAAAAAATTCTATGTTTTTATTAAAATTTTATCATTTTAATTAAAAATTATTATAAATAAAACAAAACAAAATAGAAATAAAGATAAATTATGAAAAGCAAAAATTTACTGACCACATCTTCAAACGAACAATTTCAGTTATGATTAAAGTATTCGGCATTCTAATGAGTACCTAGATAGAAGTGTGGCAAGAAGCAACTTGACAAAAATTTTTGTATGATGGCAAATGACAAAACAAAACACTTGCATTGTATTTCCCTAGTTCCCACATTGCTATTAATGGCACTGTTTGCAACAGACTTGCACTTGACAGTGGCACCAAAACATGACCAACAACACAGAGAGAGAGATAGAGAGATTGTGGGTGAACATGAAACTTGGGAGTCCCAATTTGGAAACCTTAAAATAGTGTATCAGTATCAGAGTGTTTCTTTAATTCTTTGCCTAGAAGAATGAAGTAGGCGAGGATCTTTTGTCATTTTTTCTCTTTTTTTTTATTACAAGAAGATGCTATCAAGCGGGATCGAATCGAGAAAAAAAGAATGAAAATAGGGAGACTCTATTGTTTGAGCGACTCCTTTGTCATTTTCTCACTTGCAAAAAGCTTTACTAATAAAGGAAATACTTATATAATACTCTAGACATACTCAAGATTTTGAAGCTAACCCAAATCAAATTATAATCGGATCTTTCTACTTTGGCAGGAAAAAAAAAATGAAACTGGAACCGGGATGATGAATTTGATTATGATTCTAGAACCAGAAGATTTTAGTTTAGTTCTAGTTCTAGAGTAGTTCTAATTTGGTTTTAGTTTAATTCTAATTCGTTTTTTGTATAGTTCTTTCATGTATATTTTTGTTTTACAATTTTCATGAATTTTAAAATTCCTTTGCATTTTGGTTCCCGGTTTGGATTCTACGATTCCTTAAAAGTTTCAGTTTTGGTTTTGATTCAAAAACCAAAAACCAGGAACCAAAGCCAAATTGGTGACTTGAAGCTTCTAGTTTAAAAACCAGATTAAAACCATTTTTAAGATTTTAGTTTAGATTAGTTCTACAAAATTTGGTACTCTGTATCACTTAACCACCAATATAAGCATCAGAAACCCTATAGTCATACCATTTGTCAACCAGTTATTGGATATTCTTTCATGCATCATATTTTGTATTTTAATATTAATTAGTAGTTTTTCCACTTCAAGAACCTACTCATAATAATTTTTTATTTTTTTATTGCTATCTATGTATTACGTATAATTCATCACGAGATTTTTTTTTTCAACACCCCCTTTGGAAAAAATAAAAAATAAATAAATAAACCCTGTTGTACTAGGTTTTGCTTTCTCTTGTACTACATTCAATAATACATAGAAAAATACCCGGCCATTAATTTATCATATTCAAGTTGAGCATGGTATTCTGTATTTTAATAAGTATCGGGAAGCTATAGCTAGGTAGAATACTTAATACCAAAAAAAAAAAAAATTGATATGATAATAATAATAATAACATAAATTTTTCTACCAAAAAATTTAACTTTTACTCATAAAAAAATTCTCTGTTTTTATTAAAATTTTATCATTTTAATTAAAAATTATTTTAAATGAAACAAAACAAAATAGAAATAGAAATAAATTATGAAAAGCAAAAATTTATTGAACACATCTTCAAACGAACAATTTCAATTATGATTAAGGTACTCGGCATTCTAATAAGTACCTAGATAGAAGTGTGGCAAGAAACAACTTGACAAAAATTTTTGTATGATAGCAAATGACAAAACAAAACACTTGCATTGTATTTCATTGTATTTCCCTAGTTCCCACATTGCCATTGGCACTGTTTGCAACAGACTTGCACTTGACTGTGGCACCAAGACATGGCCAACAAGAGAGAGAGAGAAAGGTGAAATGAAACCAAGTTTCTTAGATTGAGTAATTGAATAATTTATTATTTTAATTATAGATTTTGAATTTGAATTCTGAGAATAGAAAAAAAAATTAAGAGAATCAATCTCTCAATGGGTTCCATAATATTCAGACCAGATTAATTAGATAAAATCTGAATATCGATCGATAAAAATAAAAAAAATAATAAAACAAATAAAAAAAAAAACGAGAGGTGAAACGAAACACACGACGACCAATATTGTGGGCAAAACCACTGGAACTTTTGGTTTTGGGTCTGCATGAAAAGAAATGGAAAACCACTTCGCCTTTTTTGTGTCGGGTAGTTTGGAATATGCGCCTGTGGTTTTTCAGATGAATCCAACACCATACTCTCGTACGTAGTATTGTCATGACCAACAACTAATATTAACTTGTCTCATTTTATATACATGCATCCCATAATATATATATCAATATTTAATTATAAATTATTTTATCAATATCAAATAATAATTTTTCTTTTTTTTGCAAAATTCAGATTCTAGTAGTTTGATAGAGGTGTCACTCTCTTTTCCCAAAAAGAGAAGAACAAAACTTTTCTTTAATGAAAAAAAATGCAAAATTACCCTTCTCCTTATTCTCTTATTATTTTGGTTCCATTAATCATCATGTAAGAGGGACAATTACCCAAATTATAATTAAAAAATACAAAGAAAGCTAAAGCTAATAGATTTGGTGGTGCTGACCTAGGACAGAAGGATGACATGTTGGTGATGTACTTATTAATTACATATATTACAAAAAAGGAAAAGTAAAAAGAGAAAATAAATCAGAGATACCATTATATGGTAAGCTAGTTATGTTTATTTGAAGTGAAAATGAAAAACAAAGGCTTTCGATAAAAAGAAAAGTATTATTTATCAAGTCTAAAATAGATATGATTTTATTACAATCGATATATTAAAATCTAATTGATTGTTGCATACTTTTTATGTAATAACACGAGCATTTTACATCGAATAACTAGTGTCCTAAAAACAGAAATCCATAATAATAGAAATAAAATAAGATTTTAATCAAAATCAACAGAGAAAAAAAAAAGACCAAGCAATCACCACTTGAACCGGATTGCTAAAATCTTTTTTCAAAATTTCCATATCTGTGCACAAAAATGGAAGATTTTATGATTTTTATGAAGAGGATTTATGTTCACAAAAATGTTTGGTAGAACACTATTTCATTTGCAGTTGACCAAAGAAAATTAAATGTAATTGTTGGGAGTTAAGTTAGGCTTTGCAAGCGTGGAGACGAGTCTCATCAATTTGAAGAGTATGAAGTGACATTTTTTGTTGACTTTTTTTCAAAATTTTAATATAAAATTAGAGTAATGTTATATAGATCAAATAAACACTTTTTTTTTTTAAAAAAAGGACCAATTTACGTGGCTGAAAATCAAAAAAATTTAATTAAATAATTTTTGATTGATAAAAAAACTTTCAAATTTGCAAAAGAAACTAAAAAACTGCCATTATAAATAAGCAAGTAATGTATAATTTTATTTATTGCATATGTGTAATTAGTATTAGTGCAGAGTTGATCACAAAATTATGACACCCAACACAACCCTTCCATTATCTTTGTTACTGAAAAGACAACAAAGCTACTGACAAATTTCACCGTCTGTCCGAAACAAGACCGAGACAAAACCTCCTCCTTCAATCTAATTCAAACCTGCAGGCCATGGACGCATCGCATCTTACACGGTGTACCGTTAAAAGAAATAATTAAAAATAATTATAATTTATTATAAATAGTATAATTTAAAACGTTAATATTAAATTATTTAGATAATTTTAAAATCTCTTTATAACTTATTTAAAAATTTTTAAACTTTGAAATCAAAATGACTCGAATCAATCTTATATTTAAAATTTATATTATCTAAACGTATTCAAATTCAAAATTTTAAATGAATATCTAAATCTTAAAAGTAAAACCGCAAGTGGATATGGTAAATAAGTACTAAGCAAAAATGTATACGGACTCAGACAACTGTTTAACTTCTTTAGAGAATATATTGATTATGTGAGAGAACGATTACATCTATTAATCTTTTTCTTTTATACTTAGAATTAATGTGGGGTGTTCACAAGTTGTGGGTTATATTTTTTCATTATACAAATATGTTAAATCTGTAATTAAATCAATATCTAAATTAAATTATTGTCTAAATCAATAAAAAAATATGACGTATATTAATGACAAGAAAAAAAATAACCACTGATATTTGAAAAAATGTCAACGAATAAGAAAAAAAATAAAAGAGTAATAAATAGAGTAAAAAGAAAATAAAAATAAAGGAATGACGATCTATAGACTCAAAAAACAAAAGGAAAAAATATATGTCAAAAAATTGAAGGATTTAAGAGAAAAAAATGATCAAAAAAAAAAAGTAAGAATTCGAATGAAAAAAATTATATTCTAAAAAACAAAAGATGACAAGTTATGAGGCCAAAAAAAAAGAGAAAATCTATATTCAAAAAAGGCGAATGACTCAAGTAAAAAATTAAAATAAAATAAAATAAAATAAGATTGAGTCAGAAAAAGCTAAATGGACAAGTGGAGCCAAAAAAAGAGATAAAAATTATCTCCCAAAAAACAAAGGACTTGGGAAAAAAACCAAGAAAAAAAAAACAAAAAAAGGGTCAAAACTAAAAATAATGACCTAAATGGGAAAAAAAACTATGATCTAAAAATAAAGAAATGACAATCTATGAGGTCAAAAAAAACAAAAAGGAAAAAAACTATGTTAAAAAACAAAAGACTCAAGCGAAAGAAACTGGAAAAAAAAAAAAAAAAGAAGCAAGGATCTGAATAGATAGTGGAGCTAAAAAGAGGGAAAAGCTATGTCAAAAAATGAAAGATTTAAGGGAAAAAATGGTAAAAAAAAAAATAAAAAGATGAAAGGACTAAATGAAAAAATGGATAAAAAAAGAAAAATGAGCTGAATGAAAAAAAATATGGTCTAAATATAAATAGACGATTATTCGAGCGTGTCATGAACAAATGGGGTAAATAAAGGGGCAAAACAATATAAAAAAAATGAAGGATTTAAATAAAAAATATTGGATAAAAAAAAAAAGAAAGAAAGGATCTGAACGAAAAAAAAAGTCAAAGAAAGAGGAAAAATATGAATGAAAAAAAAAAAACTTTGGTCAACAAGTGGGGCAAAAAAACAAAAGGGGTAAAATCTATATCCAAAAAAATGAAGAAGCTAAATGAAAAATAAAATCTAATAAAAAAAATAAAAAAACAAAGGACACGAATGAAAAAAAAAAGGTTTAAAAAAGAAGAACTTGAATGAAAAAATAAAAAAGATCTGAATAAAAAAAGAGGTCCAAAAAATATGAGACGACCACACCCTGCCCCCCTTTTCTTTTATATTTAGATAAGTGGGGCAAAAAAAAGAAAAATTCTATGTCCAAACAAATGAAAAAGCTAAGCGAAAAACAAAATCAGATAAAAAATAGAAAAAAAAAGATCTGAATGAAAAAAAAGAATCCAAAAAAAGAAAAATGACTTGAATTAAAAAAAATGACCTGAATAAAAAAAGTCCAAAAAAAGTATGGGAAAACCACACCCTTGAGCTTTTTTATTTAATATATAAAATTTATAGAATATATAGATATATAGATAAAAAATAAAAAAAAAAAGGATCCGAATGAAAAAAAAAAGTACAGATTTGAACCAAAAAAAGGACCTGAATGCAAAAAAAAAAAAAAAAGAGTCTAGAAAATATGGGAAGCACCTGGATAAAAAAAAAATGTGGTCTAAAAAATATGGGAAGGACTTGGATACAAAAAAAGAAAACTAGGGTCTAGAAAATATGAGAGCGGACAACCACTTTCAAATAGTTTTTTCTTTTATATATAGATACGTGGGTTCAAAAAATAAAAGAGAAAAAATCTATATAAAAAAAGATTTAAGTAAAAGCAAAATCGGATAAAAAATAAAAAAAGAAACTATCCGAATGGAAAAAAGGGTGAAAAATGGAGAATGACTTGAATGGAAACAAAAAGATCTAAATAAAAAAAAGTCCTAAAAACAAAATCGGGCAAAAAAAAAAAGTTGAAAGATTTGAGTGAAAAAAGGAGTTGAAAAAAGTGGAAGAATTTGAATGAAAAAAAAAAAAAAGATCCAAATAAAAAAAAAAAGTCCAGGGTCCCAAAAAAAGGATTGGAATAGAAAAAAAAAATGTGAATGAAAAAAAAAATGCAAAGGTTACGGTTTAAATAAAAAGGAGAAGTGTGTGTCACGTGAGAGGACAAGGGGAAGGATGTGGCCACGTGAGAGAGCGACCACTCTTGTCCCCATTTCTCTTTTATACTTGGGTAATATATTTGGAGTTTCTGTCTAAAAGAAAAGGCCAAAAAACACTCACTAATTAATTGGATTAAAATCCATTCATTCCAATGATAAAAAGATACACATGCACACATCAAGATCTCCAATTTTGTAATAATGCTAAAATTAAGTTAAGTTAAATCGTAACTGAAAAAGGATTTTAATGATATTAATAGCCTCCAATGTCACTCAAGAGTTCGATTCGAAATTAAAATTAGACCAAAATTAAATTTTATAGAACTAAAATGGAACCATAGAAATAGTTCTTGTCTAGTTCTAAAATCGAAACTCTTAATTCACTGATTTGCATTCGATTCTTTGATTTTTAGAACTGAAATCAAAATCATAACCAGTATTTTCAATGACTTGTTAAGCCAAATCACTTGTGAAAAAAAAAATCATAAGAATCATAAAAAATCACAAAATAACCATGTAAGAATCATAAATAATAATAAATAAAAAAAACCATATCAGAATCAGATTGAAACAAAAATTATTTGGTAGTAGAACTAAAACCAAATTAGAACCATTTTTAGTTTTAGAATCAGAAATCAACTTGAACCATAATTTTGATTTTGATTCCAATTCTTTTTCCCATCAAATAAGAATTATTTGATTTTACTTCAGTTTTGATTTAGTTCAGAACCTTGGCACGTTTTTGTCCCTTTTCAAATGCCATCTTAGAAAATCAATAAAGTACTAATTTTTTCCAACCTTCTTATTTCTTGTTATTTCCATTAAATGCTCAACTATGACATAATAAATTTGATTTTTAAAAGATAGATTTAGTTAAATAATATTATTTTTGTTTAGAATTATGGTCGTTCAATCATTTTCTTAATTTTTGTCTAATTATCTTAAATGAAAGTGGGACTGAGAGAACATATATATTCTCAATTTAGTAAACTAATTACAACCATATTTCCTACGTAATAAGAACATATATATATTTCATATGTATATATTACAAATTCTTGACACTATTTTTTTTTTTTTACACATGGTTATGAAATTTGAGAAAATACATGTGCTCTCGAATACAAAATCTCAGGAAAGACACTTGAATAAGAATTCTTTACCATTTGAGTGTCTCTACAAGAACAATTATCCTGACATTTTATACCAATCTTTAACTATATTTTAATTGAATGTTCATGCTTCCAATTTTTTCTGTGCAGCTAAAAATAAATAAAATAATATATATGAGCGGATTTATTCTCTCCAGACATTATGATAAAAACTCTCATATAATATAAAATAATTAATTCAAACTATAATTATAATTCTTTAAACAAGTCCATCAAAACAGTTTCACTGAATTAATAATGCATTTATTATGGTAACTCGAAAATGAGTTCAAAGTTATAACCTTGAAAACCCCAAGCTCTTGGCCGGTGAAGAGAGAGAGAGAGAGAGAGAGAGATGTTTTTAAGGCAAAATTTCACATGTTCTAGGGGACTGGTCGGCTGGGTCCAACAATATTCTGTCCTCGAGATGTGTGCTTTTGCCCATGAATCACGCGTCGCGTATTACCTTGTTCTCTGGCTATTATTTGTATGGTCTTGCTCTATATTTCCCACAAAAGACTTTGGTATCCGTTAAACATTAACGTTTGTTCATATATGATGAGTATTTCTAGTCTGCTACAAAACAAGGTTTTATCAGTTTGGAGATGTCAGAGATGGATGGATCAAAACATCAACAAAAACAAAATATTGACTTCTCAGATCTGAGTCACTTTCTGATTTCATTACCCTCCAAAATGACCCCATTTCAATGAATATGTGTCCCTCCCTAATGTTTTCCTTTTAATAATGGAGGACAAATTGATTGGGCTTTGTCTGAAGAGATGATTATATAAGACACAGAGAAGACTTGAAGAAAATTGAATTTTTGATTATGTGTTTAGGAATGATATTGATACCAGGACAAAGGAGACAGCTCAAAAGTGGGTTCATTAAGCAAAGCAAGATGGAAGATATAATATTATATAGATTTTTGGATAGGGCTTAGTGATCAAACAGAATTTTTGTGTACATATTTATTTTGTTGCAGCTCTGGTTTTTTAAGGACTAGATTGATTAGTGTCCTTTTTTAAGGGACAGACCAATCAGCACCAGCCATCTTAGCCGCAGTTTATTCATAAGCCATAAGGTTTATCATATCAATCAATAATTAAGAATAATCCTTCCATAAATACATGTCTATGTAGTACTATTTTTCTGTCTTGCTCCAATCATTAGATTTGGATGAATTTAATTCTTCTATGTAAACATAACTAGCTATCATAATTGTTCCAATGCGGGATCATTCGATATTTGTCTCTCATATAACACCCCAAATTTTGAGACAGAAGAGTTAATTTGTTGTTGTTGTGATATCACATTAGCTTTTCTTCTTGTAATAACATTAGTTTTAATTTCATTTTCTAATCCCTTGCCCTTTTTTTGGATGTTTTATTAATCAGTATCTAAATTTATATTTTGACTAATCCGACTTAAATTATTATTAAACCCTTTATAGGGGGAATTTTCCTAACATAATTTTTTCCATCTCAAGATTCAAACCCGAATCTTGATTAATAGATCTAGTGTCATTCCCACTAGCTGCTTGCCTTTTGATATATCGAGTTTCTCACACATTAAGGTTTTAGATCGAATTATGAGAAAATTATAGGTGAATTAATGTTAATGAATAACATAAATACTTTCTATTACTATTTCTTTCCATATGAAGGGGACAGACAGAGACGTAGGAATGCTAACTCTATCCTTTTCGGTTGAGACAAACTTGTGGGTCAAACCTTACAGGGTATGGAAAATTAATAATCTTATGTCTTGTTGAGTGAAGATTTCGGTGAAAATGATTTGATATCACCTTGAGAGAGAGAGAGAAGGAAAAAGTAGATTCCTTTTCAATCTTGGGCTCTGGGTGCCAAATACACACAACTACCCTGATACATACTATAATGCATTATTCATTATGTAGGAGGAATCATGTGTTATATATATATATCCTTCAAGTAGGCGCAACCTTTTGCTATATACAACCTCTTGGCTTAGCATTCTTTGAGGTTTTCTTTGAGAGAGAGAGAGAGAGAGAGAGAGTGATGGAGCTTAGTGAACATAGTCTCTTAGACGAGTTACTAGCTCTAAGAAGAGACACATGGAACACTTATCCTACTGGAGTGAGCGAGCTCCTACCAAACAACTGGAGCTTTGATTCCTTTGAGGAGAACTCAATGTGGGCAATACCAAATCCTTCAATTTTCGGTTTCAACAGCGCACAACCAGAACCAAGTTTCAGCTCTCACCTTAACCAAGTTTACCCATTTGTTGATGAATTCATTGTTCCTGGATTTGGCTCATCGTACAACAAGAACAGCAGTGATGACACAACACCGATTCCAATTCAAGAAGATTACCCTGCAATGTTGGAGGATGAGGAACTTAATCATCCTAGTGATGATCTTCATAGTTTGGAAGGAAAGATGAACAGTTGCAAAGTTGAAACAGAACAAGCGGCCACAGAAGCTCCAGTTTTCAACATGGGATTGTGCAGCGAAAGAAAGAGCAGAGCTAAAAAGGTTGAAGGACAGCCTTCCAAGAATTTAATGGCGGAGAGAAGGCGTAGGAAGAGACTAAACGACCGCCTTTTGATGCTCAGATCTATTGTCCCAAAGATAAGCAAGGTAATTTAACACCTAAAACAGATGTAATAGTAGCATTTTGATTCTGACAATTTTTTCCTAATTGCAAACCTCCTAATATCAGGAATGTTTTTGCCGACAGATGGACAGAACATCGATACTTGGAGATACAATAGATTATATGAAGGAGCTACTTGAAAGAATCAATAACTTGCAAAGAGAAGAAACCAAAGTGGGTTTTATAGAATCGGACTCAATTGGCATCTTGAAGGATCAGAAGCCAAATGAAGTGCTTGTTAGAAACACTCCCAAGGTATAGCTTCCGCAGAACTTACCCAAGCAAATTACAGCAAAATGATGTCATCCCGATTCCTAATTTGCGATATTTCTTTGCAGTTTGAGGTAGAAAGGAGAAACGCAGATACTAGGATTAATATTTGCTGTGCTGGGAAACCGGGTTTATTGCTATCTACAGTGAACACATTGGAAGCACTAGGACTTGAGATTCAACAATGTGTCATAAGTTGTTTTAATGATTTTTCAGCTCAAGCTTCTTGTTCTGAGGTACATGTCTTGATCTAAGTTGCTAAGAATTTAAGTGAAGGCTTGTACTGAATGATCAGAAATTCATAAATCAGTAAAAATTCTTGGAATGGTGACAGGAAGCAGAGCAGAGATGTCTGATAAATTCTGAAGATATAAAGCAAGCACTGTTCAGAAATGCAGGGTATGGAGGAAGATGCCTTTAGAAGAGGCAAGCCTCAATTCATGGCTTTTCTATCTAGATTGGCAAAAGAAATTTCCAGTGAGAAGCTGTTGCTGTCATTAGGCACATGTTGTTTATCATTCTAATTATCGTGCATTACATGCTTCGATTCAAGATGATTAAATTGTAATGGTGGTCTGCTCTTACAAATTCATATTACCAACACCGACACAATTAGGCTAAGAACGTTTTTGGAATATATCATCAAACTTGGCAACTGAAGCCCCACATCAAAAATTTTAACAAATATTAATTCATAGTCACCAATTATTGGCACTTTTAAGGTTTTTTTTACTACTTTTAGTTGAAACTTTTGGACACTCCTACATCTTCTTCCATCTTACAGCTGATCCAAATTTATCAAGTCCTCTTCTTTTCACAACAATGGCCTAGATTTTCAGATATCTAAGCCGGCAACTTTATGCCATAAGATTATTTCATATGTTCCATGATCGAGCAGTAAAACATATATGAGAGCCATGAATTTGTCTAGCAAGCCCAATAAATGATGTGCTCTGTGGCATTTTGTTTCAAAATGTGGAAAGGGCCCATACAAAATGGCATGACAAAACTAAAATATAAATTATAAAATCTCATATTCTTCGCAACTACAGAATTTTGGCAAATAGGACAGGAGCTTGTATGCTAATTAGACTAATGTCAACGTAAGTTACTGATGCAACTTGAATCATATTCAATGTCTTTCAAAATTTGAACTACCTTTTACTCCATGGTTCTCTTTGGATGCATATGCATTAGAAACTCTTCCAATGACTAGGAATTTACTTGGAAACTAGACCAAATGCAAAATGGTAATAATTTCATTTTCTTCTTTGTGGTTCTTCATCAGGGTCATGGCTTGTCTTACACGGGAAAATCTAGCCAAAATGGAAAAAGCTACAATTGAAAGCAATGTCGCCACCCGTTCTTGAAATTTATTATGCAAACACTATATCAAATTGTCTCTCAAAGTTTTTGTAATTCATGGTCATCAACAAAGCATATCATCATCTGCCAAAAATTTTCCATTTTCCTATGGTCATTTACTTTCAAAGGAGAGATTTGAGAATGAGATAAACACGCACACGCACCCACATATATATGGCTTAAAGGCCATAAAATAAGAAAGAGAACTGCATTGATGAGGCAATTCACGGAGCAGAAAGCAAAATTGAAGTGGAAACATGGTAAGATGTGATTCCAATGTGATTTCGGCAGTAGACGGTGCGGACTTACTTGATAATGCACTTGGGTGTTGTATGCACCATTCCTTCAGCAAATTGTTTTCCGAAAGTTAGGGGCACCTGAGAAAGGTAACAGACATCGAAATGCATGATACCATTTTATGTTGTCAACCTTATCATTTCATGGTATAGCTCAAAGATTCACAATGCAGTGACATAAAACAGTTACCTCTCGATTTCTGCTCCGCACTGTTTTGAAAAGGTGGGTGCTTCGAAGGTGATGGTAAAGTGTCAGCACCAAACTCTTATGGTTGTAGTGGTCACTCCCTTAACTATAGGTATCTAATCTAGTTATGGGTATCGAGAAATGAGATTTAAAAGAGCAAACCCCACAAGCCACACAATGTTTGGACTAGATTAGTCGGCGCAACTCAGACACCGGCCGGTGAGAAGAAAAAAAAAAAAAAGTATCAGCAGGAAGAAATTCTGAAAACGCAAGGCAAGAACTAAGATAGTGGTTATGAATCTAAATCTACAATATAATGAATACAAATTGATGCATTCAGCAATGCATGCAAGAGCATGCGGAAGAGACAAAACGTAAAAGTTATCACCAGCAGTGTATTCAAATATTGTCAAACTTAGTGAGGAGTTGGGGTAAAGAATGCAGAGGAAAATTTCTAACTGCGAAATTGAAGTAGGAAACACAACAATGTATTGTGTCAATTATCATTTTAATATTTCTCAAGCAGCCAGGTCTTGATTTTATAAGCTAATCAGCTGCAGTTTTGGTGAAGCAGGGAAAATATTCACACGTTTTTCGAAGAACCTTTTGACAAAATGCTCAAGTGAAACAGAAGAGCTCCTTTCCAAGGAAAAAATTTAGCACAGGTAACAGATCAAGATATCTTCTGACTAAATTTCACCTTGCATGATTGGTCAAATGTTTTTTGCTCAGAATACAAGACACTAACCTGCTGATACAGAAACTTTACAAAAGAAAAATATCTAGACAGATTATTGGTGAACCAAGGGATCACAATAAACAGTTACATGTGAGCTTCAAACAGAGCACAGTGACCTTCAAAAAATCTGCCGTTTTTCAACAAATTTAGCATAATCTTGAGGTCAAGTTGCATTTTCATCATCAGCACTATCAAAACCACTGCCATCATCATCCAAGTCAGAAGAACAGCTTATGACATTGGCCTGTAAATGTTGAAATTGGCTTATAGCATCTCTTGCTTCAGAAACCAGCGCAACTTTGGCAGCTTTAACCATATTTGTGTTTGTAATGGGACAGTCCCAAATATTCTCTTTGCCAGGATTTAGTTTTTCTGCCTTTGATGCAGCTCTTCTCTTAGCTTCCCTGCAGTGTAGGAGATCAACATATTTCTCATGTAACTGTATGTTTTTGATGGGCTTTAGCACTGGGGGACTAACAATGGCTGCGCCAAATGAGCTATTGAATCTCGGAAGGTGCTTTTTACGACCAGATGATGATCTGCTATTAAATTTTTGAAGAACTATTCTGTGGTCCAGTTTACATTCTGAGGTCGCGACCATCATACTCTCTTCCTGAGCTTGACTAACTTGATTACTAGTAGGCTCAAGAACTGAGAACATATCCACCTCAGAGTCTTGATCCAGGTTAAAATGCTTTTTTACTAAATTTCTTACAGTCTTCTGACCAAGGTGACTCCTCTTTGGCCTTCTTGCCTTTGGCTCAGTAGGTTTAAGCAGTTTACTAGCAGAAAGTGAGAACTCGGAAACAGGTGTGAAGCTTTTCACTTTTGCTCTTGAGCGAGGCTGAGGTTGAGGAGGGGTCCGGTGACTGGAGTGGAATCTATTAAAGCAGTCCTTGGCTGACTTTCCTGGTACCTAAGATACAATTTTATAGCAAAATCAGCTAGGAAAATCAGCACTAACCCAAGAGTCTAAAGCTGCCAAGACAGAAATACCTTACGAGATGAATATTTTTAAGGCAATATAAAGACATGTCTAGATTGTTTACAGTTGAAGGCATCCAAAAAGTCCCAAGACCTCCAAATTGCATAAAGGGTTAGACACTCGATAAATAAAATACACATGCATTGAGGCACTACTTTGGGAAAAAGAATGCCTAAAAACATCTAACGTCCATCTGATTGAGCATCACTACTGTCACATCAAAATACTCAAAATTTTCTGGAATGCCTAGAAGGCTGATGCTGCACAGCACTACAGTTAAAACTTTCAAATTCACAACATCATGCACCAGAATCAACATAACATTAGAAATTTGTTCTCTCACGTATTCATCAATGCCAAGAGAACTCAAACTCGACATTGTATGACATAACCCACTTGAATTTCAAGCATACAACAATTAAGGAAACAAAAGCTTTACAGAAATTATAACTTTTAACCATGGAATTCAGATTTGAAATATACTTCAATTTACTAATTACTGAAGACTTTATTTCAGAGATCAGAGGAACATAAAGAAATAAAACGGAATCACAGCAAAATAAAGCAAAAGAACAAGGAGAATAAAATGAAGTAAACAACTAACTATGACTTATCCGATGCACAAAGTGTTTCTTAGCTTAGTGCAGGAATAAGGGGAGGGTAGGCATATATGTACGTAACCTTCTCCCCTTGCATTTTTGCAAATAAACTGTTTCTACACCTCGAACTCATGATCTCGAGGTTACAAAATGAAATAAAAAACATAACAACAAAAATAGCCCACAATAATTGCAAAGGCACATTTTGGGAAAACATATTGTAATGTAGATCTTATGAATAAACATATGCATAAGATCTTTTGACCATATGATCTTTATTCTAGAAGAGACTCATAGAACTTGTATCAGTGGTCAATGAGGATTAAGTTGTCAGAAGTGGTAGGATGTCTGTATAATAACTTTTGCTTTCTTTGGGAGAAGTGATATTTGGAAAACGCAAAACTGTTCAAAATGAGATCTTATGGCAATAAGTGGAGAAAAAACAGTCAGTTTGCAAATCTAAAGCAAGAAAAGGGTTAAAAGGAAGAAAGCTCCCCCCCCCCCAAAAGAAAACCAAAAAAAGGGAAAGATAAAGAAGCAAGAAACAGGCAGCCTTGGCAACCATGCACACAAGCATGTGAGAGAGGGAGAGAGCAAGCAGTTGCGGAGGCAAGCAGTTTTATTTCACTTTTATTATTTCAGCTTATGTGTACTCTTCTGCATTGTTGCAGCCATGGAAAGGGCTCAAAAGTGTCGCACAATTCAGAACATGGAAAGACAACATCTAGCTCTTTCAGTTGTATTCAGCTTATTTCACTTTTTATTATTCCAGAACATGAGAAAGAAACGGTCAGTTGTATTTCACTTTTACTGTTTCAGCTTATGTTCACTCTTCTGCACTGTTACAGCACATGGAATGGGCTTAAATGCATAGCACAATTCAGAAAATGGAAGGACAACACCTAAATTGTTTGCAAATATTTACAAGGAGAAGACTGTGTACATATAAAGTCATCTAAAGTCATTAATCCACAAAACACAATTCGCCTCAAATTTTCCTACGCCATTCATTCATATATAAAGTCATCTCCTTAACTAAACTCTTGACACTCAAATCTTTACAAATAATTAGCATTCAAATTTTTAATAGTCTATCCATCATTTCATTAAATTTCCTACATTTAAGATTCGCTTCTCCTAACCAGTGTATCTTTGAGTTTTCGTTGCACATGTCCAAACAATCTTAAACAAAACTCTCTCCTCTTATCCACAACTAAATTCACTCTCAATTTAGTACATATCTCTTGATTTCTAATTCTATCTTTTCTAGTTTTATAACATATCCATCTGAAAATTCTCATTTCAGTTACAACAATTTTATACTCTTCTTGTTGTAATGACCCAACACTCAATGCTATATAATAATACAGATCTTACTACAATTCTATAAAGTTTCCCCTTCAACTGCAATAGCATCATGCATTCTCAAAAAACTCGATATGCACTTCTCCATTTCATCTAACAAACTAAAATCATATGATTCACATCTCTATTTATATTGTCATCGGTTTAAATGATAAACCCAAAATATATAAAACGTTCACTTTTTTGTATGTCTTATCCTTTTAACTTAATCGTTTCTTTATCATTCCAATGATAGCCACCAAACGTACATCTCATATACTCAATTTTTGACCGATTCAATCTAAATCCTGATTCTAAGGTATCACTCGATAACTCTAATTTAGCACTAATATTCTTTCTAGTTTCATCGACGAGTACTATATCATCTGCAAAAAATCCAATTTTTGAATCCTTGTCCCCAACAACTACAGCATGCTTGCTTGTTGGCAGGAAAGCCCCACAATACAATTAGTAAAATGGGACAAAGGGTGCACAACCCACTCCCTGCTCCCATCCATGTTATACCGCATTAATAGTGAGAACAACAATGATGTGACACTGAGAGAAAAAGATGAATTGAATCAATGAATTATATATTGGCACCATAAAATGGTGTCAATACATAAAGGAAAGTGTAACATATTCCAGAAAGCATATCCAGTCAGTGACCCAATTCCTGTGAATGCTTAAAGAAGTCCCTGTTATCATGTTACATTATATCTTAGAAGAATAATTTTATATTTTTGAGATTAAACCACCACCCTCCCTCAAATTCAAGAGGCTAGAGTAGATCTGTCCTGATTTACACCAGGTAATGCAGCAGCAACAGGAGAGAAGGAGAATCAAGGGAGAATAGATATAGATCTGGAGAGAACAAAGAGATAGATAGCAATAGATGGAGAGGCAACAAAGAAGGAGAGGAGAAAGAATATGAGAGAATTCCCAACATTCAATTCATTATCAATGACATAAAACATAACCCTAGACCTATATTTCTAAGCCTTAAACCTTAATCAATATTATAAAGGAGAAACTAAATCAAATCGAATGCCGAGTATTACTAACAATGCAAGATAAGTGGATCGAGGAGAGGTCATAAACTTAACCAAGAGAGGCCATATCTAAGTACCTATTAGATAAACTAAGCTTCCAAAAAATGTCAAGGATCAAGGACACAAAGTAGGTCCAAAGCAAGTCGAGATGGCCTTATCATCAAAGATTCCATGTTCACATAGGAGGTGGGGGCATACATAACTTGAGGGAGATAATACCCAACAATAAAGAAGAACTCAAGATCACTATTAAAGCTCATCCAGCCACCATGGTCCTCAATATATGCAAATCTACAACACTATAAAGTTTGGTCAACATTAAACTATCCATGCACTCACAAATCATATGTCCATGAATCTCTAAGAAAAAAATCGACACCTTGCTGCTCTCAAGCCTACCACCACACATTCCTACCACTTTTTTAGCACACAACCACCACAGATCAACCCGCCACCCTTGGACACATCCTCAATTGCTAGGCCAACCACCATGGCTTTGAACCAATTTGACCACCATATTTCAAAAACAGGTCTGTAGCACTTACAAATTTTAGCCTTTGACATCTCACTTTCTCTTTTGATACTTTAACTTTGCTCAAATTTTGTTTTGTCCTTCCTATCAATTAAATTTAAAATATACATATAATATATAATAATAATAATAAGTAAATAATTCTCATCTCTAATCTTTACCTGTAAACCAGTTTAACCTCATTCCTCTCACTTGATCAAATCAGATCCAATGACAACAATCAAAGCCTACTCCATTTAACTGTTTTTAGATAACCCCAAGTTAAATGACTTGATCTGAGGGATCAGTTATGTGCATATCTGTATATTGTAATCTGATTTCTTCTCTTTCCAACTCAAATCCTGTTGTGTTTCACTTCCAAATTGGCTCCTTTTCTTTTTTATCAAAAGAATTTTATTCACAAGAGTACCGAGGAGATGCTTCCCCACCTGTTTAAAATGAAAGAGAAATTATGAAATTAATATCCACAAAAGATTCAAAAGACTTCGAAATTGACCGAAGGAATAAATATTCCATAAAATTACCCACAAAACAATCAAGAAATTCTCTACACCCTCAAAGATTCTTCTATTCCTTTCCCTTCTAACAAACCGAAACACGGCAAGAGAGAGCATTCTAAGAACTTCCCTCTTAATTGTACAAACCATCACACCACCCCAAGCCCACAACTTAATTGTATACATAAAGGAAGTGCAAAAGACAATTTTTCCTGCGACGATTGCGTCCATGTGCAATGAAGCAGCAAGTCAAGCTCACCTTTGCACATCACATATCAATTCACCAAAACAATGCCTCTCTTTTGAACATTATCTTCAGTTAAAATCCTTACTCCTTACCCCAGCCGCCTCCCACACCAAAACTACGACCGTTGGAGCCAAAGGAAAGTCCCAAATAAATTTGCAAGGAAAAGGAACCCTCCCCTCATCCCTGCTATTCAATCTAAACATCTTATAATATCTCATGACCCAAAGGCCCATATTGGTATACCCCTCTAAACCACAACGTCTTCCCTGCCCAAACAAATCTCAATCCTCTCTCACGATTAAAAAAAAGTTAAAAAATTAAAACCAATAAGCCTCAAATTCCCGATCGTTTGCTTGTCTGCTAATGTTCACATTCCAAAAAGCAATAGTCATGCTAGAAAGAACCCAAAGAGCCCACCAATGCCTTTTGATTCACCAACTTTATAAGCAAGAGATACAATCAATTAGCAAACAGGGGCCCACACTCATCATCCAAAAAGAAACTCTCAAAGAGTTACCACTTTAAACTCCACCATGCACCTGAAAACTTCCCACCCTCTGCTAATCTCCTTCCCACTGCCACCCAATAAGGCCCAACGACCTCATTAGACATCCATCAATTATGAGAAGTCTCCTATTTAGCCACAACAAAATCTTTCTATGCAGAGCTATTCTCATCTAAATACCTCCACAACCATTGCCTCAACAGCTCCTTGTTGAAGTCAACCAATCTATTACTAAGAGCCCCCCCACTCGAAAAGATCACTTTACAATCTCTCACTTAACTAGACTAAATTTCTCTCCATTATTCATATTACATCCCCACAAGAACCTTCGTTGGATAATAACATTTTTGCCACCAGAAACACAGATAAGAAAAAGGGATAATCAGTATAATGAAGGTTTACAAAGATGTTTTTGATGATATTAAGTTCCCCCTTCCCCAAGAGAGATACCTTTTCCATCTTGCGGGCCTTTCTCTAACTTCTCCATAACCTCATCTCATGTAGCCTCCTTATTGTGCCTTGCTCCAAAAGGGAGCCCAGATAGGTTAACAGAAGACTTCCCGCTCTACACATGGGGCATAGATGCCAGCAAACTGAACTACCACTAGCCCAGTCACGCCTTCACCCCAACTTGGCTTTTATGTTGCCACAGTGCCTTATATTTGAACCAAGCTGCACACCATGTTTCCATGCACTCCATATTTTTTCAGGATTCAGGTCTCATAAGCCAACATGTCCTATCTTGGTATGAGCTCTAAACCACTTTTGAAAGGGATAAAATGGTGTTGCTCCATGAATTAGTCTGCTTATAGTTTGGAATTCACGTATTTTCCTTTTGCAGAAGTCTTTAATTACAATCACCGATTGTTTTTAATTTCCAACTTAGAATGTTTTGAAAAACCATTCAAATTTTTTGAGAGGGGATGTGAACTTTCAGTTGTGTCCTGCTCAAATGCGTGTCCAAGTTCAACATACGTATCTATGGTTCTTCTGAAGTTGCAACCCATGCTGTAGCCAATGCACACTAGAGTACTACACAAGATAAAGTAAAAATAACTGGTGAATATTCATGTCAGGAACTCTATACATAGCCATTGTTCACTGTAATCAAACGTAATTGAAAGCTAACATATGGTCTTCCATGCCCAATTCTTGACACAACAAAAGAATGAGAAACTCAAATGTCAAACCACATATAGCGCAGAACACTCACTATCTTGGAGACCTTCTTCCAGAAATGTGGCGTGGGGTTTACTGAAAGGAACGCTCTCTGCAATGCCAGTTCTTGATCCTTTGACCACCTTGGAAAATCCCCGTCACCTTCCTCATTTTCCATTCTTTTCCTCTTGCTCCCAACACCATCATTCCCTTTATTGGCATCTCTATCCATCACCTTGCCCTCCACAATATCTTTCTCTTCATTGATATCTTTATCCTTCTCTCCCCCTTCATTGGCATTGTCTCGAACACCTAAACAGCCTCTTTCCCTAACCTTTTCATTTACCCTCCGATTTCTTCCCTGCGAATAAACGTCCACTTTGACTTTTTTGACAAATCCATCTTTCTTCTCTCCTCCTTCATCGGCATTGTCTCGAGCACCTAAATAGCCTTTTTGCCTAATCTTTTCTTTTACCCTCAACTTTCTTCCCTGCGAATCAACATCCTCTTTAGCTTTCACAATGCACTCACTAGACTTATTTTCACTAACTGGGGTTGTTTGTTTAGCACTTGAAAACCTCGGAGACCGTCTGAGATTTCGAAACCCTAATTCAATAACCCCATCATTTTTTCCGCTCAATGTCTTGTCAGGACATGAAAACCTAGGAGACCGTCGTCTAGAAACCGGAAACTCATGAACCCCATTTTTAGATTTCGGAGATTCTGATGACCCATTATTGCAAGCACTCGACTTTTGAAGATTTCTCTTCAGATTAGCGTTTGGGGGTGAGAAGAGAGTAGAAACGAAACGCGATTTATTGGAACGCACTTTTGGAATCTGTTTGGGAGTTTTGGGATCTTGAGGTAGGTTGCTTTGGGGTTGAAGAAATCTTGGCGATCTGCGGAGGGAGGAAGGGGGCGTGGGTGAGATGTCTGTGACAATGGAGTTTCTTCGGGGCATTTTTTTCACACGGAGAGAGAGAGAGAGAGGTGATATCCAAGGTGGGTTTGCAATCGGTTTACGTGATTGAAATGATTAAAATTAAAAGAACAGGAATTAAAAATCAATCAATTATTTAATTAAATTAAATAATTAATTTGATTATTTAAATTAATCAAATTATTAAAATCTTTTACTATATATTATTTATATCAATTTATAATTATAAATATAATTTTAAAATTTAAAATTTATTTATAATTTTAATTTATTAAATATTATTTTTTAAATTTTAAATAAAATAATAAAATATAAAACTTCTAAACTAAATCTACTATTAATTCATAAAACAAAAAATGTAATCAAGATTACATTGTATTTCAATAAAATAAATCTTAAAATAAAATTTAAATTTAAAAAAAAAAAAAAAAAACCAACCTTCAGCCTTCAAGAGGTCAAGTCGTGGATGAGGCCTCAAAGTAGAAGAGAGAGTCATATTGAAGATAGAAAGATCAAATCAAAATGTGACTTTTCATTAATTGTTTATACACTTCTCTTTTTAGGTTTCCTCTTTTAAAATAGTCATAGAAATAAAAAAATCAAATCAAAAGATAAAAATTAAAAAAAAATTATTATTTTTGTACTCTCTTTTTAGATTTTTTTTTCTCTTTTAAAATAATCACATTGAAAATTAAAAAATCAAATCAAAATATGAAAATTAAAAACTTTTCATTAATTATGCATTCTTTTCTTTATATCTCTTTTAGAATTTTTGCTAATTATAATATTTTTTCTCTTTTAAATTTTAACTATAAAATTATAATAATATTTATATAAATAAAAATTATCTAAACAAATATATAATATTTTTAATTAATTCGCTTAATTTGATTTGACCGAAATAAAAATTGTTAAAATCAATGACCGCCCAAATAAACCAAATTAAAATTTAGTTTTACTTAAAATTAAACTAAATATCTAATAAATTACCCAAAATATTAAAAAAAAAAAAAGATTCAAAGAAAATGGTTTTCTCGGTTTTAACCGAATAGTGCTCACTCCTAGTCACATCCCCTCCCCCAACTCCTAATCCGTTATTCGAGATTCAAATCTCACTGTAACAAAAAAAAAAAAGAGGAGATACGTTCTTTTTTATAGAAGAAAGAAAAAAAAAAAAAAAACAAAAACAATGCTCATACACAAAATCTCGAAGGCTAAACCTAACAATTTATCTCCTTAAATAAGAAGAACCTCTACCTTCGATCTTGAGCAACGTTGCAAGCTCCCATGAGGGCTCATGCAAGTCACTATAGATGAGCCATTCAAACCCATTCTTGTGAGATGATGAGCGTAGGTTTTACCCTATCTGAAAACGTGACCAATGTTACTAAACTCCATAGCACACATGAGCTGTTGGCAATCACTAATACAACTAGCCATTCTATGATCTTGATCAGTTCCTTGAGCAAGCAACTTGACTAAAATGCTCAAGTCTAACTCCACCTCCAATCTTCGAAACTTGCAACTCCTCACTATACGTAAACCCTACCTTACAGCCCACAGCTCTGCCATAAGGACATAAGTCTTACCAACCTTAACATAGAACCCTCCAACTCAGTTCCCAATACAATCTTTGATCAAACCTCCAGCTCCAGCTCGCCTGGATATTTGGTCCATCCCAACATCTGAGTTGAGCTTAAAACAACCATGTTTGGGAGGAATCCAACATACCCATCTTTGTCGCTCCTAAAAATTCCTTTTCTCTGCAAACCAAGCTATCATATAATCTCTCAAAAGATTTTGAATTATGGTTGCAGTGTCTTGCAGTTGGGCATTAGAATCTTGGAAAACCTTTTGCATCTATTCTTCCATATGGTCCAAATGATTAAACCTCCGAGTATGGGATTTAGTGAATTTATCTCCCTCACCCAGCTCCTAGTCTAGTTGTGCCAGAACTTGGGATTGCATACCAATTTTGGCCAGCTTTTTCTCCAAACTTCATTAGCAAATAGGCAGTCTCCGAGGGTGTGAAGTACTATTTCTTTCTTGTGATTGTAGACAGGGCAATTAGAGATTAAAGTGAAGGATCTTCTTCTCCTTTCCACATTAGTCAGAATCTTCATAGCTCCCACCAGCCAAAGAAAGACCTTGATTCTTTCAAGGCATCTGACTTCCAAACCCAGGACTAGTCTTGGTCTTTGGCCGCTAAAGGAAAAGCATTCTATTCAAACTAGAGCGAGTAGTACTGCACATCTGCATTAATGGAGGGGCTTAGGCCTACAAGGCCTAGCCTGTTTAGACCAATGTCTGTGACAATGGAATTTCTTTTGGGGGAAAGAGAGAAGAAGAAAAAGAAGCATACAGTTCAACTTAAAGTGAGTAACACTGGCTAAACGAGCTAAAGCCTATAAGCGGCATGGCACCTACGGATTAACAAATGGGTATGGGCTTATCTTGTGTATGTCTGTCTAAATGCAAGCCTACATGGCCTGGCCAGTTAAGATTGCAGGCTAGAATGTCTGAACGCGATCTTGCTAAGAAGTTTGTAAAAAGCCACTTAGGGTTAGGAAAAAAAAGAACGTTCAATTCTAACCTTCTCTCAATCCGCAAGAGCTCTCTCTCTTTCTCCCCCCCCCTCATTCTCCTTCCAACCAAATTCGATAGAGCAGCTCTTCAAATTGATTTAATATAAGTGACTTATGTATGTGATATGTTGACGGTGCATGCACTAAGTATAAATCATGATTACATTGACCTAAAATAAGGTTCATAATTGATCGATAAAACTGAACATCTTATCATATATAGGTTATAGCTTACAGGTCTTCTATTAATGGAAAATCATTTACCTTAATAATAAGACAACGTCCATACTCAATAGAAGATAGTGTATGTAGTTAACACTAAACAAAATATATAAAGTAATTTCTTTAAATATATTAGAAAATAGAAATTGGTACTCCATAAATATTTATATAGTCACTACAATCTTAATGTTGAATCTACGTGGATGAACTTGCGTGGACATGGCAATATGCATTGATGTGTTACGAGTGAAAATTTTTTATGAATTGAGAGTTTTGTTAATTGGGTACGTAATGTTACTTAGTTAGTTAGTTAAGATATGCATATATAATATATAATCCAGAGTGACTGTATTAGATCATCCCTTTAAATTGTTCTTATTGATTATCTAGATACTAAGTTTAGTAGATTTTATAGGAATTAAATAATTAAGGAGATGATAGTAATTTTATTTTTTTCTTACCTCAATTATGCGTTCTACGTGGAAGGACGACATGTAAAAATATATTAAATATATATATAGGTCAAGAAAAAATCAATAAGTAATTTTTTGTTAACTTTTGTAAATAATATGGTATTTATTTTGAAGTGCAACTATAATTATTTAGGAATTAATTGGAGTTAAAATAATTTTAATGTACCTAAATTAGCAGATTACGTCATAATTATTTTGAAATGAAAATAAATGTCATCATCACTTCAAAAACCCAGTGTCATTAAAACCGGACCAACCTACCGGTCAAACCGGTTCAACCTTTCTCTTAGAAATTTCACGGTTCTATCTGGTTAAAATACTGATTGAGGGTTAAAAAAAAGCGGGAGAGAGAGAGAGAGAATCTGATCTCGACTTGATTCTTCATCTTCGTCACTTCAATCTCACTCTCCCTCATTTATCTTCTCAATCGCGGCCACATACGTCTTCAATCTTACTTTTACTTGTTTATATTCTCGATCGTGGCCACATACGTGTCCTTGTTGAAAGTTGTGTTCTTTGATTTAGGGGTTTTTTTGGATGGAAGAAAAGGAATTAGTGTTTTGGAGAGAGGGAGATTAAGAAGAAGAGAGAAAGGGTGATGGAGATGGAGATGAGATCTGGTGTGGGGAATGACATGGAGATGAGAAATATGAGTATTCTTCAGACAGAAAGAAAGAGAGAGAGAGAATATGGTCCCCAAGTGGACAGTCTAGTGGTCACAATTCCCCTCCCTCAACCCGATGATCCCGCGTTCAAATCGTGATGTGTTAAAAAAAAACAGAGAGAAAAAGAGAACATGAAACTTTAACCCCACATAACATACAACCAAGAGAGAGAGAGATGCTTAGTGTGAGCTACGTGGGTTTTCAAGAAGTGAGTAGGCTGCCATCAGTGTAACACCAAAACTACGGTGCCTGTACTAGTTTCCTATTCATGAAATTTAATAAAATATTTTTTTCAATTTATATATATATAGAGAAATTTTTAATTGTATTGATTTTCGATTTTGAGGTTTTTAAATTTAATTTTTGGTATATTTTAAATACCGTTTTTGGGATTTGTAAAATAAAGTTAGTATAAAAATATATATATATGTAAATAATTATTTATTTATTAATTTATTTATTTACTCAATTAGCTATATATAAAATCTATTTATATAAATATATATATGTAAATAATAATAATAATAATAATAATAATAATAATAATAATAATAATAATAATAATAATAATAATAGTTAAAAAAAAAAAAGAGAAAGCGGGTTAGGGTTAGAAAACCCTAACCCTTTTCCCATTCTCCCTTCCCCTCCGTCTCTTCATCTTCCTCCCGCGGCGGCTCATCTTTCGCCTTCCGCCGCCTCCCTCACCGCAACCCACCCCACCGCCGTGCCAACCGCTGGTCACCGCCACCTTCTCTCTCCACCTCCCTCTCAGTTCTACCTCTCTGTTCCTCCCTCTCGCTCTCTCGCTGTCTCTCTCTACTTCTTGCGATTCACTCTCCTTCACCCTCGATTTCGCACCGCCGCAGACGGCCAGCAACCGCCACCCAACCATCGGCCTCTCTCTCTCTTTCTTTCTCTTTCTCGGTTCCCTCTCCCTCTGTTTCTCTCTCTATCTCTCTCCTTCTCTCTCTCGGCTTTTCTCTCACCCGCGACTCTCTCTCTCTCCCTCTCGCGGTTCTCCGCCGCCGCTGCAACCACCTTCAACCACCATCCCCACCGATCATCCCTCACTCTCTGTTTCCCTCTCTCTACCGCGCGATCTCTCTCTCTATCGCGCTATATCTCTCTCCCTCCCGTGAGTTCTCCCTCTCTGTTTTGCTCTCTCACTCACGGTCTCTCAGTCTCCCTCAGTCTCTCTCGCTCTGCTCCTCCCTCTCCTGCGCGCGCGCGACTGTGCGCAATAGTGCGCGTGACTGCGCGCAACAGTCCCTAGCCCCAGCGCGCGCTAGCCCCTGCAGCGCGCCACAGCTCCCGCGCGCGCGGCTGCTGTGCTGCTTCCCTGCTCGCGTGCCTTCTGTCACCTGCGGAAGCCCCAACCGAAAGCCCTAGGTCGACTGTGCCTTGTCCACTGCAAAGGTAAGATCAAACCCTAACCCAAATTCTAGGGTTTCGATTCCTTGGTGATTTATACTAAATTGCTGACTTTTGCTTCGAATTGGAAGCATTGTAGGTTTCGAACTGAATCGAATGTCGCACGGACGTTAGGGTTTTGGACCGCAGTGAACCCTAGGTGAGGGATTTCTAACTGATTTAGTTAATTGAATGCATTTAGGGTGAAATTAGCATAAGGAAGTGTTGTATAGGTTTAGGATGTATGTTAGATTCGATTAGAATACATTGTTTGACATTATATGTTATTATTTAGGTTAAGTATAGAATTTTATACGAAATTGAGCTGTTTCGGATGATAGAATTAAGTTAAATTGATTTAAATGGTTGCACTTAGAGTTTAATTTGACGAATGCATAAAAACAGTCAAAATTTGGGATTTGAGCCTAAGGATTGATGTGTTGTTTTACATTATAGTTGGTGTTGCATATAGGTAAGTCAAATACAATTTCTATATTATGAAAATAGGCTTCAATACCTTGAAAATGACATATGGGTTGAAGAAATCGGATGAAAAATGAAAAGTGTATGAATTTTCAAAGATTTTTCTAATTTATAGGAAATTTATGTATTTAGACGTGTTTTTGATTTTGAACGATTTTAGGTTTGAATTTAACTTGATTTTGATTTGGTTAATTTCTTATAAATGGAATGGAAATTGATAACATTGGATTTTATTCATAAATTGGAGAATTAAGGTTTGTACAAATTTAAGGAAAATAATAAACCCTAAAAATAATTGAAAATTTGATGATTATTGTGATGATTTGATTAGATTGATCTTGTTGGAAACTCGAGGAGTCGAGTTTGGTTTGATCGTGGAAATAGGGAGTGACCACCCTCCCTTGAAAGTGAGTGGGACCCTAATCTCTTGCATGAAATGGTGAAAATCTGATTTTACCGTGTTTTAAATAAAACATGCTTTTGATATGATTGTCTCGATATATGAAATTGAAATTCAAATCTGTTTTGTGATTATTGGAATGTCGTATTTATATTTTTCACGATTATGCATCCATGTTTGAAATGAAATGAAATTGTGTCATGATTTGAGAAATGGAATGTTTCTATACTACCATTGCATCGGCTGTTGATTTGAAATGATTTTGATGAAATGTATTTGGCACACGGATTTGAAATGTTTTGATGAACTGTGAGGGCACCGGGATGCCCACTTGTGATGAGATACTATGATGATGACATTGATGATTCCGTAGCTACGAAAGGACTTTGCAGAGGCACGAGTTGCCCGGATATGCTTCTGCAGGAGGTATCCGTAAATGTCTAGTTTATATGGTCATAGGCACGAACGGTTGAACCCTCATCGGGGGAGGACGTGTGTGACGCCACCGTCTAGCACCGGGTGGTGACCTATTGACCAGCCAGTATATATATTTCGTAGGCACGAACGGTTGAACCCACATCGGGGGAGGACGTGTGTGTCGCCACCGTCTAGCACCGGGCGGTGACCTATTTGACGAGTCTAGGTAAGCAAGGAGCTAAGCCCACGGCCAACGTAGGGGTAGAGAGCTACTTTTGAAAACACTTTGCATAATAAAACCCCCGATGCGCCTGTTCTAGGTCATGGTTGACCTTTGCCAGGATTATTTTGGCTTGCTCTACGTTATACTTGATATACTTGATTTTAAATGGATGCATATATGTGTGATATCGTGTGAATGATTAAAAGAGTTCATTTTATCGAACATATCATGGTTTATTGCAAAAACTTGAAATTATTGGTTATGTATGATATTATTTGACACTCCAATATGCACCTACACTATTAGTACTTGAGATTAATCCCCTCACTCACTGAGTATCCTCCCATAGATACTCACCCCTCTTCTTTCCTCCCTCAGACAGGATTGTTGTGCTGGAGCGATACTTCAGAGTTTAGAGATTTTGACGGATCTGGTTGTTCTTGACGGTGAGACTTAAGTTTAATTTGAATTACAGATTTCTCACTTTATTTCGACCCTGCGAGGTGTTGTTGAGGTCCGTAGTTGGTCGTGTACTTATTTTGGGATGACTGTATAATTTATGTATATTTATTTGCGAAACTCTCATATTTCATTTGCATTGAGACGATTGTACGTATTTGAATGTTACTTGAGAAATTTGTTATACATTTGTATAAATTTAGGTCCGCTCAGTGTGACGGTTGCTCATGCTCTAGTTGGGCATGACAGTAGAGGTCTGTGGCTAGGTCTGTTGATAGATTTTTATAGCCTTGCGTTGTTCTGGATGTCGATTATGGGAGTTGTTGCTTTTGGAGAGGCCGGGATGGTCATTCGTTTTATTTTCAGGATGATTTTGAATTATACAGGCTTATATATGTTTATTTGTATATGGGAGACCTCCGATTTATAAGGAGGTTCTGCTCGATTTTTTGTAGAAATACAGCCGGTATCCAGGGCAACGGGCGGCTGTTCACGATTCCCGATTCGGGGCGTGACAATCAACCTTAGAGGAGTTTCTAAAAGCATGTTTAATACAGTTTTTTTTTCTCTTTATTTTCTCATTTTAAGAAGAAGCAAAAATTAATTCTTTTTAAAAAAAGTTAAAAGTTGTTTGATATTTTTATTTTTATAAACTACATCTATACTCCATTTTATAAATAAACAAAATATTTTTTATAAATTCTACTTTTAATAAAATTAGCATAAAGAGTATACACATAAAATATATTTTTTTTCCTTACCATCGATTGATCAAAATTCATATATCTAAATTTTAAAAATAAAAGGTATAAATACCAATAATTAAAATATAAATAAATTAATTATTTTTCTAAACTATTAAAATCAAACTTTTGTAAATATAAAATCATTTTTATATAACATAAAAATCTAAAAAATTCAAAAATAATATAAATTATATATTTATGAACACCCAAATCATACAAATGGAATAAAAAATATTTACGAATATATTTGAAATTTATGAATATATTTAAATTTTATAAAAAAAATATTTAAATTCACCCAAATCATATATTTATGAAAACTCAAGTCATATAAATGAAATAAAAAATATATTTTTGAATATATTTGAAATTGATAAACATATTTGAAATTTATTAAAAAAATATTTAAACACACCTAAATCGTATATTTATGAATATCCAAATCATATAAATAGAATAAAGAAAATATTTATAAACATATTTAGAATTTATGAACATATTAAGAATTTATTAAAAAATATTTAAATCTACCACAGTCATTGCATTTATGAACACATTTATGGCGTGGATATTTCGAAATTTTACATTATTCAAGTGATGATAAAAGTAAAATAAAAAAATATGGTTTCCAAAAAACTGGAACATTAAAAAAAGAGAAGAAAAAGCTCATCTCAAGAATTTCTCCTTTAAAGCTATTTTTACAATTTTTTTATTAAAAAAATTACTTTTAAGAATAATAAATTTTGTTTGATATAATTTTTTCTGACAAGGAGAAGAAAAGTTAAAAAAAAATGTCATATGGACATTAAGAATGGATGTGAAGGGTATATCTCGAGGGAGAAGAATAAGGGTGTTCTTCTGCTTGGTGTGCCTTCAGCTGGATTTGGCTCCTATCGCCTTTCACCAAGGAGAGATATGACAGATGGTAGATAAATTATACCCCATGTGACACACAAGAGAGAGAGAGAGATAGGTGATGAGTTGTGGAGATTAAAGATGGTAATTTTCAGAGAGAGTGACCCCACATGAAACACAACCAAGAGACAGAGATGTTGTGAGATTGAAATTAATATATATTTGATAAATGATTAAATATTTTTTATAAAAATATAAAATTAATAGATATTTGTTATAAAATTAATTTTATATAATTTTTATTTATTATTAAAACATCAATGGTTCAATCACATTGACCCACGATTGAATCGATTCAACCATAATTTTAAAAATCATGGTTCAATACATTGCTTTATCTTAAAACTCTGTTAGTATATAGAACATTATCTATGTATCAGATTAATTGGAAAAGAGAAATTTAAGAATAGATTCCAATTTTCAAAAAGTTTTACACTACTTTGTAATTTCAAAAAAGTTTTATATCTAGATTTGTAATTTCAGAAACATTCTCTCCTAATTTTGAATTTCGAAAACTCTCTATTTTACATGTTTTATAATTTCAAAAATTATTAGAATTGTTTTATAATTTTTAAAACTTTATATCTGGTTTTGTAATTTTGAGAATTAACAGTTTCTAAATGTTGTTTTAGTTTTAAATACTATTATTTGACTCTGAGTTAACTACTACTCTCTCTTTAAAGTTATATTATCCTTTAATTCAAATTAAAATACATGGGTAAGAGAATTATGGTTATTGAGAACCGAATTTCTTTAAAGAGATTTATGGTAATGGAGAATTTGCTTTCTCTACATAGAGAAAATCAATTATTAATTTAAGCTACCCACCCAGATCAAATATTCGAGAGATCAGAATTATGGCATAGAAAGAAAACTTAAATTTGGAATCATTTATGGAGATTACAACCATGAAAATGCAAATTCTAACAAGTCAAATTAGAGAAAATATTAATCAGTATACTTGTTCCTTCCTTATTTTATTTTTCCAACGAAACTTAAATTATTTATACTCATTTCTGTATATTTTTCATGTTCATTTTATTATTTACTTTCATTGTTTTTATTTATTATTGAACATAATATATAGATAATTTGTATATTTATTAGTGTAATATTTATTCAAAAATAAAATAAAATCAACTAAAATTATTATACTAATTTACATCCTATTGGCTAAGGGGAAGAGATGATGAAAACCAAAAGTAAGATATAATATTCATGGAAATGATTATGTTGGTGGTGGTTTAGTTAAGTATGATATATCTGCCCTAACAGATCATATATCCAATTGTTATAATTTAAAAAGAAAATGATAATTTACAACAAGTTTTGGCCAAGACTCTTGGTAGAATATGTCTCACTTGTGATCTTTGTTCTGCTTGCACAACTAAGAGTAAGTATTTGATCTTTTAAGGGAGTTGGAGATAGAAAGGTTTTCTCCATCAATTTAGAAAATGCAAAATCTAATGAGGCCATACAAAGAATTTTAAGGGATCAACTTTATTTGCAAGATAGTTTGCTATATAATAGTGAATTTTTCTTTATTTACACTTGAATATAATTAGAGAAAATGTCAAATATGTGAGAGGGTTTGAGGGAGAATGACAAGTTTTGAAAAAGTATGTCAAGCAAGTTCATATTTAAGGTGGAGTTTATTTGCACTCGGATGTACCTACCAGGTCGAATTGTGCATGTATCATGCTTGATGGTGCTTTAAACTATCCATGCTTATTACTTTTCAATACAGTGATTACATTTTTTCAACTTGTTCATCAATTGAAGATTACAAAGAAAGGTGAGAACATGTGTGATTTTTGAGTCTTTGTTATGAAATTACCACCTTGATATCTAATTCCTCCTACCTAATTTTCAACTTGTATTTCATACTTGTATGGAAAATTGAATGCTTGTTTTTGGATAATTTGGATAATAAAGATAGTGTGAGAGTGGATATGATTGTGTGGTTGAAAGGGAAATTTGACAAGCATTGGTGTGAGTATTGTGTTGTTCTTGCACTTAGAGGTGTTCTTGACCTCGTTAAATTTAAATTGTTGGAGTTTTTGATAAGATTGATCCAAGTACTAAAAAAGAGAAGTGTGCTATTGTGAAATTGAAATTGTTTGTACTTTTTTAAGAACTTTCCCCCCTAAAAAAGAAAACCTTCAAATAATGTACAAATTGTTTGATATTGTTATTGTTATTAAGTAGGACTTTAGAAAGTATGAAAGCCAATTGATTACAACAACAACAACAGAATCTCAATTGGACACATTTGGATGAATTACCACTTGGGTGGAGATTTTTTTTTTTTTTTTTTTTTTTTTTTTAACAAACAAGAAAACCATAGGCCAAGCAAAGGCCCAGGCAGAAACCCAACACCTAACTACTCCAAACTTCCAGCCCTTTGGCTAACTAGCCTGGTCGACTCAACACCTTCTTTGTCTTTCGACAACATGAGCAACAAGGATCTCGGAGGGCTCTCCAGCAAAGACAAACCTTGAGGTCTCTCTTTTCCCAACTCTACAAGGTGATCTGTATACTTGTTGGCTTCCCTAAAGAAAAGTATTATCCCCCAAGTCTCTAATGAGCTGCTTGCAATCTATGATGGTATGAAAGAGAGAGTGAGTGGCCTCATTATCTTTCTTTATTAGCTAAGTTAAAACAAGGAAATCCACTTCTACCTCGACCTCTGACACACCTTTGTTCCTAACAATCTAGAGGCCTTCTCTTAAAGCCCAAACCTCTACAGAGATGACGTTTGCTCTTCCTATATTTAAAGAGAAACTCGTCACCCCCAATTTCCCTCCTCATCTCTCAGGAGGCCACCTCCAGTAGCAATTCCTGACCCTATATCCATAGTCCCATCAGTATTTAACTTAAGCTTTCCTCTTTGAGGAGGAATCCAGTTGATTCTGATGATAGAAGACTGCTTCTATTGCTGGTCATCCCTATGAGCCTCCTCTTACACCATGTTAAACCTTCTTGCCAGCCCCACAGTTATCCAAGTAGGAGTCATTTCTCCATCCATGACTAGTCTTCATCTTCTTTTCCATATAAACCTGATTGCAACAGCAAACATCCCACTATCTTTGAAGATCCTTGCTCTGAATCTCCTTTGCACCCCTTTTCTGATCTATTCAGCAGTGGTCTCACTCCAGAAGTCCCTGACCTTATTAATATCTGGACAAATCAAGCTCCAAATTTCATTGGTCTCCTTGTAATCTCGCAGCACATGCATTACAGATATTGCACTCTCTTTACACATATCACATTTATCATTGTCAAAAAATCTCTTCTTCCTTTTTTCAACATTTGTCATAATATTCTTTCTCATAACTAACCAAATGAATAACTTCACTCTCTTAGGACATTTAGATTTCTAAATCCACTTCCAATCCTCATTCAGTTGGGACTGCACTTGATCACTCTCCTGAAGCATCTAGTAAGCACTTGTCACAGAGAAGCTACCATCCTTTGTCCCTCCTTATGTGGGGTTTCTTGTAAGATTTGAATGTGTTAAACTATTAAAAAGACCAGATACAAACTTTGTGAATTATCTATGAGGGCTCATGACTTATTGAGGGGGCATTTGGTTCACACACGAGAATCAGGATAAAAAATATTAGAAATCAGAATCGGAATCGGAATCAAAAGCCGATACCTCTTATTTGATTCAAATTCTGAAATAGATATGATTATCATTGTTAATATTTGGTTTGTATATCTTTTGAAATGAGAATCATTTAAATATCCATTTTACCCTTAATAAAAATGTAACAAAAATAATTTTTTTTTTTAAAAAAAAAACCTCACTCTATATATATATATACATATATATAATTTTGATAAAAGTTCTTTTATCACAATAATATATTTACACACATATATATCACGACAAAATCATATATTTGGTTCACACATAATTTTGACAGCATGCAGTTCATTTATTCTTTTGCCAATAACTCCCTTGTACTAATCTAAATTGAGCGTAGGCTCCTCTTGTGTAAAATAGATATCCTAAGTTTTAAAATGACATATTATAAGAGGGTTTTGGTTGAGAATTGCCCCCTGAAATTTCACATACAATTGACCAACCCTACTGTTAAAATTTCAGAATTTGACAGATGAGTACGTCTCACTCTTCTCCACATTACTTCTTGCATACTACTCCAAATCGAGTGAGATTTTTCCTATGAAAATAGACTTCTAAGGCTTTTTGATGTCATGTCACAAGTGCTTATTTATTGAGAATTGCCTTCACAGTGAATTTTTAAATGAATTCAAATGTAGTTCATTGAGAATTTGCCTAACTGTTCTTGCAACAACACTTTTAAGCATCAGTCCTCTGTTATCATGAAGAAGATGAATTTCATCAATGATCAACCAGACCAGAGGCTTTAGCCTCAATGCAAGCACGTGAACTTCTTCATATCCCTTGCTATGATTTCTATAAGAACCCAAGCAAACTCACACTTTTTATTTGCCATCAAAAGACCACCTTGATGAAATGTTATACTATCAAAATCAAATAATTGCCTCTAGCCCTTCAACCACCCACCATCTCCATCTCTATCCACAAGGCCCCTTTGCTCATGATCCACATCTCTACCACTTTCATCCTTTTCAGTTGCTCTCGTAACATGTAACTACCCCAATATTGCAACCAAATTCAGCCCAAACCCATTACCTCCTCCTCAATCTTCTTCCTCACTTCTTGGTGTTCAGTCGGGCAAAATGTGTGCACCACACAGCCTTCCACTTATTCCTTAACAAAAACTTAATGAGGTTAAATTTCTCAAACTGTAAAAGCAACAATTTATTCTCAACAACCCTATCATCACCCTGGGCAAGTAACGTAAGCATTTCTTCAATAAGATTTTGGCATTGCTGCGGGTCAATCTTTGCTCATAGGCTTGTGAGATCTTCCTTTGCAACCAATAAGCATCAATATCCTAAACATTCAAATTCATCCCTTCATTCGCATCTTGACCAACGTCATCATCAATCCCACCACCCATTTGCGTAGATCCACTCCTCCACAAGAAAGAACCACTAAACTTAGGGTCTTACAAAGAGAGAGAGAGAGAGATGGAGAGAGAAAGAGAAGAAAAAGAAGAAGGTGGATGAGATTATGAAAACAAACCTTCAAATCGGTGAATTGTGGAAAATGTTACGAACATTGATGGAGCCTATGAAGTTGAGAATCAAAACCCTAAAAATCTTCGTAGAAAGAGAAGGAAATAAGAACTTGGATTTTTGAGAAAGAGAGACAGGCAGTTTTAAGCAACAAGTGAATTATTTTTTCTATGTTCGAAGCATGGGTTGTGGTTGAAATCTATGATTATATTTCGCAAAATCCATACCTTAAAAGTTTCATTCTCGTATCCTCATTTTTATTTTATTAATTTAAATAATTTATTGTTATAAACAAAATATAAATAAGAAAAAGAAGAGAGAGAGAGAGAGAGAGAGAGGAGAAAATTTTCTTATTCTCATAAATGTGCTGTGTATATAAAATGAGACTACAAATGGGGATATTTACACATTTTGTGGTGTGTACAAAATTAGAATGTTCTAAAATAAAATATTCTCTCAAATATATGATATTTCCATATTATGATATTGACATATAAAAGATACAATTAATAATAATGATATCCTTCTAAAATATTTATCTTCCATATATTTGAAATCCACTCAAATTTCTTAGGGTTTATAACACTCTCCCTTGGATGTCTATTACACAGAGAATATATCTCGTTAAAAGTTTATTAGGAAAAAAGCCAGTGGAAAAAAATCCTAATAAAGAAAAAAAAGTACATTATTCAAAATGTTTGATAATGTACATACTCCCCATGTTGAGAATATCCCTTGAAATCTTTGAGTCGATACATTCCGATCCCTTTCAACAATTTTGTAAAGGTAGCAGTTGGTAGTGACTTTGTAAATAAATCTGCTAAATTTTTATTTGATCATATTTAATGAACATCTATATCACCATTTTTTTGAAGTTCATAAGTGAAAAAGAAATTTGGTAAAATGTGGTTTGTTCTATCGCCTTTGATATATCTTTCCTTGAGTTGGATGATACATACTGCATTATCCTCATATAAAGCTGTCAGTGCCTCTTTTCTAGAAGATAAACCACAAACTTCTCATATGTGCTAAATCACAGATTTTAACCATATGCATTGGCGACTAGTCTCATGGATTAGCAAAATTTCTGCATGATTAGAGAATGTAGCTACTATTGTTTGTTTCATAGAGTACCATGAAATGAAAGTACCACCATATATGAACACATATCTAGTTTGTGATCAAGCATTATGAGGATCAGATAGGTACCCTGCATCTGTAAAACCAAGCAAATCTATTTTTGGATAATTTAAGAAAATATAGACTCATATCTT
The DNA here is from genome assembly GCA_037126225.1 of Dillenia turbinata. Lineage (NCBI taxonomy): Eukaryota > Viridiplantae > Streptophyta > Magnoliopsida > Dilleniales > Dilleniaceae > Dillenia > Dillenia turbinata. Next base: position 14,659,002 of record JBAMMX010000017.1, read on the forward strand.
TTATACTTTGTAAGTAACGAAATACATATTTAATTCCATTCTAATGTTTTCAAGTTTGATAAGAACTATATCTTGCTAATAAATTAATGGAGAATGATATATCAGATTGTGTATGGTTAGCGAGATACATGAGTGCTCCAATTGTGCTTAAATATGGTATTTCAGAACCAAAAATTTTTTCATTATTTTCTTGAGGTGGGAAAAGGTCTTTATTCACATCAAGTGACCTCACAACCATCAGAATGCTCAAGGAATGTATTTTGTTCATATAAAATCGTTTTAGCACTTGTTCTATGTAACTTGCTTAATGCACAAGGATTCCATCCTCTAATTTTTTTTATTTGTAATCCAATGCAAAATTTTGTCTTTCCGAGATCTTTCATTTCAAATTCTTTATTCAAGCACTCTACTGCCTTTGAGAGCACTTCAGAAGTCCTAATGATATTCAAATCATCAACATATATTGTAATAATAGCAAAACCATATCCAGATTTCTTTATAAAAATACATGGGCAAATGGGATCATTCTTATATCCCTCCCTTAATAAATACTCGCTAAGTCGATTGTACTACATACGATCAGATTGTTTTAATCCATAAAAGAATTTATTTAATTTAATTGAATAATATTTTCGAGAACCAGAATTACATACTTTTGGTAGTTTAAATCCTTATAAGAGTTTCATGTACATGTCATTATCTAGTACGTCATACAAATAAACTATAACGAAATCCATTAATCGTAAATCGGGTCCCTTCTGTATTGCCAAACTAATTAGGAATCGAAAAGTGATTACATCCACTACAGGGGAGTATGTTGCATCATAATCAATACCGAGTATTTGTGAAAATCCTTGTGCAACTAAATATACTTTATATCTCATAATTTCACCCTTTCATTTTATTTTCGCACAAAAACTCATTTGTATCCTTCTGATTTTACACCAATAGCTGTACGAACTATTGGTCCAAAAACATTTCTCTTGTCAAGAGATTTCAACTCTGTCTCAATTACATCTTTCCCTTTTGGCCAATCGGATCTATGTTTGCATTCTTCAATAAACCTTAGTTCAAGATTATCATTTTCATTTTCAATACTCATTGCTATGTGGTATGCAAAAATGTAATCAATATTGACATTATTTTGGTTCTATATTTCTCCAGTTATATCATAATTTATTGAGATCTTATGATTATCAATATTTTTAGGTACATGATATTCTTTTGGAACATTATCCATAGCTAGTACATTTTTGGGACATGTAATATCCTTGTTCAGACGATCTAATTTCTTTATTAATTTTCTATCTCGAGAATTTTTAACTTTGGAACCAATTGGTTTACCACGTTTTGTGTGCACTTTATACTCATGAGCATTGTTATGTTGTCCATCAAAGATATCAATTCTAATAGGAGCAATAACAGGCAAAATATGTAACTTAATCATTTTTTATGGCCAATAAATGCGTCTAACAATTGATTTGCTAGACTTTATAAATGAATCATCTTTTGAACTTTCAGTTCATATTACTTTGTTTGAGAATTAAGATAAGATAATGATGATTCATTCCAATTAATTTTATCCTCAAACTGTTTATTCTTTTCTTCCCCTAATGTTGAAAAAACAGATTCATCAAAATGGCAATCGATAAAACGAGCCGTAAACAAATCTCCTGTCACTGGTTCAATATATTTAATAATCGATGGAAATTTAAACTCAATGTATATCTCCAATCTCCTTTGAGCTCCCATCTTAGTTCATTATGGTGGAGCAATAGAGACATATACTGCACATTCAAAAATTCTCAAATAAGAGATATTTGGTTCCTGACCATGAACCAAATGTTAATGGGAAGAAATCATTACTACTTATTGGTCGGATGCGAATAAATATTGCAACGTGTGAAACAACATATCGACAAGCAGAAATCGGTAATTGCTCTCATAAGCAATGGTCTTGCAGTCAACTGAATACGCTTAATGAGTGATTCTATTATGTCATTTTGAGTGTGAACATGTGTTACAGGATATTCTACACTTATCCCAATCGACATACAATATTCATCAAAATTTTGGGATATAAATTCACCAACATTATCAAGATAAATTTTTTTGATTGGATAATCTGGAAAATGTGCTCGTAATTTAATTAATTGAGCAAGTAATATTGCAAATACCAGATTGCGAGTTGATAATAAATGATACATGTGACCATCTAGTTGATATATCGATTAAAACCATAAAATACTTGAATGGTCCACGTGATGGGTGAATAGTCCCACAAATATGTCCACATGAATCATTTATAATCTTTCACATCATTATTGTCCCAGGATGACCCAACCGATCATATCAAATAATAAAATTATTTAACTTAGTAAACTTCTAGTTTACTATTGCATGTGCTTCTTTGCATTAATGTATGTGTAATACAAACCGGAAGAATATGCAGGTAATCTTTCTAATATTATTTTTTCACTCAGAATTATATTCGTAATATAAAGGTATTCAATATTTCCTTCACTTGTTGTCTCAATGTGAGATCCATTTCTGCAGATATCTTTAAAACTCAATAAATTTCTTTGAGATCTAAGAGAATATAATACCTTATCAATTTCAAATTTAGTTCCTCTAGGCAAGAATATGTTGGCTCTTCCAGAACCTTTTATCAATTTTTTACTCCCAAGTATTGTATTAACATTGATCTCTTACATTATCAAATAAAAAAATATATTTCTTATCTTTTAAAATAGTATATGTAGTAGCACTATTTGTGAGATATATATCTCCACCTTTCATTGCGAATAGAACTAAAAAAATATCTATTTTCAATAAACAGACAAACATTTTAGATTTCATAACAATGTTAATACTAGTGAGCTCTAAAAATTTATTTTCAAGACTAAATAACATTTAAATATGATAAATATTTTAGAACTAGACTCATTTAAAGCAAAATACAATTATATCTTAGTAAATTTTAGGTAAATTTATTTTGGAAAGTTCCATCGCCAATTAAGTTTTCAATTTTTCCTTCAAGGAGACATATTTATACTCTACTGGAGTTTTCAATTAATTTCGCACTACCACTTAAGGTATTAATAGTTGTTTGTCCCAACTTCCGGCGGAAGGAATAATTCTTATTTTTCGAGTAATTGTTGCTTTCTCCCAATTTCAGACAAGAGAAGTAACACTTATTGTAACACTATCAATGAAACATTCATCTTTCTCATCTTTTATTGATCTCAGAATATTTTCACAACATTTTGAAAACTTATCTTGTCTTTTATATAACAATATTTAATTACATTCATTTCAGGGAATAAATTAGAATCACTTCTGATGGCCTTTCTTATATGTTGTTGCATTCATTTTAGGGAATGGAGTGGCTTCAGTTGGACGAGTCTCATAATTTTTTATCAATAGATCATTATTATACTCAGCCATGAGTAAGCATAAAAATAGAGAATTTTCTAGCATATTTTTTCTAATAATATTTTCTTTGCAAAACTTTTCCATCATATAAATAACCATCTTCAAGTGGCTGTACTTTTCCACCATTATTATTTCTTCAAATTATTTTAATGGTCTCTTTAAGACCCATTACATCTGGATGCATTTCAGCATCTAACAAATAATTCTTTCTATAATGTCAAGAGCCACAAATTCGAATTTTTCAATGTTCAACATTATCAACTATAACATGTAAGGAGAAAATAAATAACGCATCTATAATATATATATATGTTAATGAAAACTTATTGATTAAATATGTAGTGTTGTTACATCAAATATATGTCTTATAAAAGACCTTCAAATCAATAACCTGCAAAATCTGATTTCCAGTTTATATACATAATCAATAATAAGGTTAGAAAATAATAAATACAATAAACTATGGTAGTTCTTTTTATGATGTGAAAGATCAGACTAAAGTACAACCCCAGAGCATACTTTGGAAAAATCATAATATTTAATAAAATCTTTATAAAATAATAAATAAAATCATAGAGAATTCATACCAAATAAAGCTTATTCTTCGTTGGTAAGAACTTCATGTTTAATTTGGTAGAATTTCGTGATAATAACATGTTATAAACAAAATATAAATAAGAAAAAGAAGAAGAAGAGAGAGAGGATAAGAATTTCTTATTCTCTTGAATGTGATGTGTATATAAAATGAGACTACAAATTGGGGTATTTATACATTTTGGGGTGTACATAATTAGAAGGTTTTAAAGTAAAATATTCTTGTAAATATGTAATATTTTCATATTATGATATTGACATATAAAATATACTATTAATAATAATAAATATCTTTCTCAAAAATATTTATCTTCCATATATTTGACATCCACCCAAATTTTTTAAAGTTTATAACATTTATATAAATTTTAATTTAATTCCTAATTTTTATACTTTTTAATCAAACACCACTCGAGTTTTCTCCCTTGTTTTATCATCGGTTCTCATTCTTTTTATCATTGGTTCTTGGGTTCTAAATAAGTGTACAAGTTGTCTTCATTAAAAGAATGTTCAAACTTTAATTTATGCGAACAAGTGATTATACGGTTTTATTCCGGTGGGTAAGTGGTAATATAATGAATATAAATAATGATAACCCTTTAATAATTTTTTAAATTTAGGTAAAAAATGATGAAGATAAAAAGGCATCATGGAAATTCTAATGTTATTATTTTTCTTTTACTATATCAATTTTAAAAATTATATTTTGATTAATTTAATTTGAATTGTTATCCAACTTTTTTTTAAAAAAAATTCTTCTAATATAATTTTTTCATTTCTATAATTCAGAGTTTTCGTTACATGATTAAGAATTTTTCCCATTGTACCAAATATTAGTTGATATCTAATGTTATTATTGACCTCGAGGAAAAGGAAGATAGTGATTTAACTTTAGTTATACAACTTTTATGGACTTCGATTCTACTGTTTATTTATTTATTTATTTTTTACTCGCCAACAGAATGCATTTTGAAGAACCCTCTATGATATTGTACCAATTCCTATAAACCCTTTTGATATTTGTTGTTTTTGATCATAAAAGGTGAAGTCTTTATTTAGAAGGGGGTGCATTGTGTTGGGGGGGGGGGATTAATGAAATGCAGATATTGTTAACATTGTTGAATTTTTTAAGATAAGCTGCCTAAAGAGATTGATTTAATAATTTGGACAACAAAAATGAGCACGTATGGTGCACAATGAGCATTGTCATTGACAATATGAAAAAGGAAGCCAGACAGTTTGATCCGATAAGAATAATGTTAAATCTCTTAATTAAATTTAATTTTAAATTTTGAAAACAAAAAGAAATGCATTCAGAGACTCCCCCATCCCCCAAAAAGGAGGTTAACCATGACTCAAATTGGATTAATCAAAGGATAATTTCGAATACCGATCGGTAGGAAAGTATTCTGTGGCACAAAATAAATATGTGTGTGTGTGTGTCCGAAAAAGGGAGTAGAAAATGGACAATGGAGGACCAGCCTTGTGGACTAACCTATTTAGCCCACAGGGGCGGTCCTCGACCATCGATTTTATAGGCCGTGTCAAGAGGGCTGAGTCCCAACACGGCCCGTTTAAGTCCATCTCGTGATGGGCTGGAGTGCGCCACGTCAGGACAGCCCATGTTGATGGCTAAGAGTGAGGTTAGTCCAGAGAACATGTACTTTTTTTTTTTTGACCACTAGTCTGGATCCGAAAAAAAAAGGTACTATAGAATTATCAAGTCTAGTCACTGTTAGATTTACTCCATTTTTTTTTTTTTTTTTTGAGTAATTTTACAAACTTTGAGTAATTTATTTGCTACACTTTGGGCCAAGAGAAAATAGCATCAAAGTCATTAACTAAAAAGAAAATATTCGTTTCACATAGTTTATTAGCCTAATAATTTTAATTGTATTTAATCAATAAAATCATGATAAAAAAGTAAATTTAATAGAATTTATTGTGTATTTTTAATCAATAGAATTAAGTTACAAAAACTTTATTAGTTTAATTAAAGCATGTTTAACACAAAATGTGATATGAATGCGATGTGTTTGTTGATTGAAGATTCAAAGATGCGCTAGTAGATTAAATATTCAGACCTTTTTTTAAAATATATATATATATATATATATATATATATATATATATATCTATATCCCTTAAGATTTTTTTAATCATTCTTCGATTAAACAATAATAAAAACCTTAAAATGGTACAAACATTCATATTGATTGGAGAAAGTTGAGATTATTTTGTCTGAGATTAAATGTGATTTTTAAATATAAAAGTTTATTAATATAATAGTAAATTTAATTTTTTTGTAAGAAATTTTGATTTTTTTCGCATGACTTTATAAATTTTATTAAAAACATCATCTTAATTGAAAATTAATAAATATGAAATAAAATAAAATAATGATAAATTGAGATGAGTTGAATTATTTCTAATTATTGTCATACGATCATTAAATTAATTAAAGTTAATGGAACTCAAATTTGTGCTCTAAAAAAAGTAAACAAAACACACAATCGCTAAAATGTATAGTTCATTTGAGAATTTAGAAATGACATTTTATTTTATTTATGGTATTTTTGATTAAAATAATAAATTTAAATAAAATCAAAAAAAATTAAAATATTATAAAATATCTTTATAAAGAAATATAATACACTTTTTATATCAATTAATTTTAATATTAAATATTATCTTAATAAATATGCGGTTACCCGAAACAATTATATGTTATAGTTTTGATAATTACATCTTTTATTAAGTTTAAAAACTTGATTTATCCTGGTTTATGTTTTAAAAAAAAAATTGAGATTTGATTTAATTGATACAGAAAATTATCGACGTTATGATATTATAATTTTTTAATATATAACTTATAAAATTTATATTTTTATTTTAATTAAAAATTATTATAAATAGAATTAAACAAAAATAGAGAAAATTTAAATCTTGATAAAATATATTATTTATTCAAAGAGACTTTTTTTCTTAAATTATAGAATAACTTCGAAGAACTCAGTACCCCAGAAAACAGTCTAATGATTATAACCCCTTTTCCCAATATGAACATTTCGAATTCAAATATCTATATAACAAAAAAAAAAAAAATCCAAAGTGGTCTTTCCTTTAATTTTTATTGATAAAAAGTTTTTCACAGCTCATTGAAATTTAATTGAAAATTACTCAAGTTAAGTGGTTTTTGCAAAATAAAAAATTTTTTAAAAAATTGTAAAAGTAAGTACCTGGGCCGCTACCTATCCCACATCGTAAGTGAGGAGGGGGTCGAGAAGGAAAAGCAGCACATAAAGTGCAAACGCATCAAACGTGCAGGTATCTTTGCGCTTGGGGCAATGACGCAACTTGTGAGGTTATAACCGAGGTGCATCAATTGCTGGTTGAAAATGTCACACTCCAGCTTAGAGCAAAAGGAAAAAGAGACGTTGAACTTCAGACAATTCAAAAAGTAAAGAAAACAGAGCACTGTGAAAGCAGGGCAATAAAGAACAGAACAGAGGAAAACATCTGTAATTGGGAAGAATGGTGAATGATGGGGATTAAGTATCAATAAATGAGTGTTAATGAGGATAAAAAATGGAGGAAGATAGAGAATCCAGAAAGGGAGATAGAAAGACAGCAAGTTAGAGAGAGAGTGGGGCTTAGAGAGATAGAGAAAGAGGGGGAGAGAAAACAGAGCATGAACATTTCTTTCATTTCCATAGCTTTTGTTCTGGGTTTTCCTCGTACAATCAAGAACACTTTAACAACCAATCTAACAACCCTAACTAATCTTGATTACAGTTGCAAATTTGGTTGTTGCAGTTGGGTTTGCTGTTGCGGTTGGGTTTGCAGAATGTTAGTTGGGCAAAGAGCCTTTGCATTTGATTGAAATCTTCAAGTAGTCATTACAATATATCCCCTCCTTCAAAATCCTTGTTCTCAAGGATTAAAGTTTGGGAATTGGGACTGAACAAATTCCACGTACTTCATTCCTCCTGGATCCCAGCTCTTGCTCACCTCAGTTTTCCTTTGTTTAACCAACTATAATGCCTGCTCTTGTAGGGTTGCAATTTCGAAGGTTTGAAGCACGGTAGTTGGTTTCAACATCTTTAACATTGGTTTAATTTCCTCTTTAACTCTACTTATAAAACTTGAGATTAAACTGTCTACTTCATCTTGCATTCCTTTAGATTCAAACCTTAGACATAACAGATGAAAAAAATCTTCCCATCTTATTTCCTTCTTTGATTACTTGACTCCTTGGTACCAAATTTCCACTTTTCCTTCAAGATATATTTCTACTGTGTCAACCCATTGAGAACTAGGAATTTGATACGCCGAAAAAAATTTAGAACATTTTCTCAACCACACTCATGGATTGTCCCCGGTAAAGAGAGGAAGCTCTACCTTAGGTGGGTTGGGAATCACTGCTCGAGGATTGTAGTCTTTTTTGCTTGTCTGAATTTCTCCATCTGTTTTCATTCTGTCCTCCATAGGTGTGGGTAAGATTGGAGAATTCAGATTTCTTTCGATGCAGATTTCATCAAAATTTTCTCGTTAGCTTGGCTTCAGGTAAGCACTAAGTCTAGCCTCAAGTCTTGCAATGAAAGCATCCATTTTTTGGTTTTGTTCTTCGTCAATTCTTGTAATGAAAGCGTCCATCTTTTGGTTTTGTTCTTCTAATCTTTTGTCTACATACAATTGTAGTTCATCCATTTTAGCTTCTAGTTTTTTGTGTTGATCTTCTTGGATTCGTTGTCGTGTTTCTTCTGCCATGGTTAAGCAGTTCCGAGAATCTCAAGCTATGATACCAATTTTGTCACACTCCAGCTTAGAGCAAAAGGAAAGTGAGACGTTGAACTTCAAACAATTCAAAAAGTAAAGAAAATAGAGCACTATGAAAGCAGGGCAATGAAGAACATAACAGAGGAAAACATCTGTAATTGGGAAGAATGGTGAATGATGGGGATTGAGTATCAATGAATGAGTGTTAACGAGGATAATAGAGGGAGGAAGATAGAGAATCCAGAGAGGGAGAGAGAAAGACAAAAAGTTAGAGAGAGAGAGAGTGGGGCTTAGAGATAGAGAGGGGGGGAGGGAAAAAATAGCATGAACATTTCTTTCATTTCCATGGCTTTTGTTCTGGGTTTTCCTCCTTTTATGTACAATCAAGAACAATTTAACAACCAATCTAACAATCCTAACTAATCTTGACTACAGTTGCAAATTTGGTTGTTGCAGTTGGGTTTGCTGTTGCAGTTGGGTTTGCAGAATGTTAGTTGGGCAAAGAGCCGTTGCATTTGATTGAAATCTTCAAGTAGTCATTACAGAAAACTATTTCCAAACCCTCTCTTTGACCTGGGCTCTGTCTCAATTTATGTATTCTCACAAATTCTCTTTATATGATGGAGGTATTAGAGAAAAGAGTAATGCATTGACTCAGGGACCATAACCCTATTTATAGTTATAGGGTGACTTTTACCTTTCAAATTTGTCTATTCAGTTTATGACAGTTGTCCTTAAATCACCCTTAGACATTCCCTATTTAACTCATCATAAATAATAAATGTCCATTGGTATTTACACATTAATTTATTTTCATATCCTTTGAATACTTAAACCCAATTACAGAATTTTTCAAATTTACCAGATCACTTTTATATGAATTTAACTTATGAGTTTGACAGTATATAATACATAATTATTTTAACATATAACCTTAATATTAAATTAATGATCCAACAGGCATATCCCCCTTCTGGAATGTTACCGCCTCAATCCCCCTCCGGGGAGAAGTTTTGTTAATTTTTGTTACCAACACTAAAATTATAGAATTTTTTATCATCCTTGTAATATTTATGTAAATGGTAGTCAATAGACACCGATCGGAAACATAAATTCATTTGTATTCCTTAAAAATGTAGAAAGTCAACCATTATTGTGTAAATATTATCTATTTAAATAATTATATGCAACAAAGTATAAGCGAAAAGAAAGTAATTGAAAAAAAAAAAAAGAACAAAAGAAGCCCACTACATTCTTGCATGATCATGCATGCAAATTTTTTTTTTCTTTTACACCATCGATATCAAAAAATATGATTAATTTGATTTAAGTAATTGTAGTTGTGAGATCCAATTCAATAATTGATTTTTCCAAATCTGTTTTTTCATTCTTAGCACTCAATCTCAAGACATTGATCAATGGAGTAGTGTCCTGCCATTAAAATTAAAGATTTCATTGTTCCAGTCATGCATGTAAATGGTTGTTTTGTAAAGTGAGATAGTTATGGTTTTATCAAAAGTCCGGGGTTAAGAGATAATTCTATTAAAAATGGAAAACCTCAGCGGATGAGACAATGAACAAAAGTAAGAATCATGTGCCTTTGAATCAAATCATTGGAGATTGGTTGTCCTAAACATTTGAACTTCGTGAAAAATTAGATGAATTATAAAGTGTGCCCGCTCCTTAGAAAGTAAAAGAGCATGAAGGTGATTGATTAGAGAAGTTAAGGTTACATTGTGGATCATTATGTCACATTTGAATGGAAATCTCTGGATAATATCACATCCCAACTTCATAGATTTGGTAAAATCGTCCCTCAAGATAACTTAATCCGTAAAGTTTTTTTACTTTCATCCTCTTTTTTTTAGTTTGATCCTACTTGATTGTATCTTTTAATATCAAAAAAAAAAATAGTAAAATCCATCTCTACTTGACCCATGAACCTTCCTTAGAACCCAAAAAATAAAAAATAAAAATAAAAATCTGTACAAAACACTATGATTGTTGTTAAAAATGAAAAGATCATAACTTGTAATCTTCCATGGCTTCTACTATATTATTTTAGTTATTAAATTAGTTTTTTCATAATTATCCAACATGCCTAGACTAAAGTAAAAGCATAAACTACATAATCTCTATGCGTACGCATATGATCCAAAGTTCAGAAAAGAAGTGGGGCTTTAGAATTTTTTTTATTATCCCCAATAAAAAAATTAGAAAAAGAAAAATCTCTTGAATCTTTAATCTTCTCAACTTTAATCATTATGCCAGAATGAATGATGAGATTTTGTCATCTAATTTAGTTTTATTTAGGGTATTAAATAGTAAATAGTTGATCACTTCCTTTTTTCATTTTCTTCTTTATTTTTTTGGCCAGGAAAGAAGGGAGTTGATAGCTTACACTATTAATTAACCCCAAAGTTATAATATTTCTCTTTTTTTATTACCTCCAAAAAAAATCAAAATGAAAATATACGTCAAAAGTGAGTATTGTTTTTGCTAGACATCAAAAATGATAGTATTTAGACACTAACGTCACCAAACTTCAACATATCCATGCGAGCGAGCAAGCGAGCGAGAGAGAGAGAGAGAGAGAGAGTAATCAAGAAGCATGCAATACAGGTTTTTTTTTTTTTTTTTTTAAGGAAAAAGAAGGATTTTTGGACTGCAAAAATGCAAAAGGGTACTGCACTAGAATCAATCCTCCCAACAAGCATCCAATTCATACAAGTTAGATAACGACACTGTGACCCCAGTATGTCTATCTGATGGAAGAGCGACACTTATCTGTTACCTAATTCCATCAACTTTTGGCAGCCCCAGCAGCAAAAACTCCCCATTAAAATCTTGGATGGACTCAAACGGTTCTCCCTCAATAAACTAAGATATCCACACAACCTAGCCTTGAAAACATATAGGATTGGTCCAATTATGTGGGTTTTTCAGGATTTTAATTAAAAGCTCTAGAGTCTAGACATTAGGTATATGTTCGTATATTAATGTATAATTTTTCTTAAACTGAACCACTGTGACTATATGAATATAATAGGTGTTAGTTAATCCTCATCCACAAATAAATAAATGAACGAGAGAGAGAGTCTAGTGGCAACAGTTCCGTGATCGGGTTCGATTCTAATGATAATAAAAGGAAAAGAATAGAGAAGTAATGATGAGTTTTTTTTTTAAAGAAAAAAAATATATGATTCATATACCTAACTTTTTTCGAGGATTTCCACCAACACATTATAAAAAATAATGTTGTGTGCTTGATTGACTGCTTATATGCTCAATTACCCCACTCCATCAACGTCAACCAATTGCATCATACCTAAAAATGTTGTTTCAAAGGGATTTTCATGTTTCACTATTCTCTTCCTTTTTCGAACATAATTATTACGACTTTGATCCGTTTTAATATAAAATTTTTAATATAAAAAAATATTATTAATAAAATAGGGCTATGAACTTCCATCTCAAAAATCGGGTAGAGACAAATCCACAAAGGGGTTCGCCATTAGTAGTGACATATATCTAAAAAATCAAATGTCTGCATAGTGTTTCGATAGTTTTGCAAATTTTGTGTCGAAGCAATAGAGTCTCTCTATTTTTATCCTTTTTTTTTCGATTCAATTCTATTTGATTACGTCTCTTAATACTAAAAAATTAAAAAATAAAAATTTTGCACGTTTTGTTATTTTTGCCTTGAAAGAACAAGGCCCTTAACTTGCGAACTAATCCATACACATACATCAAAATAATCGAAATATTCCAAAAATTTCCCATAATTCTCCGGTGATATTTTTAGAAAGAATTATCCGGTGAAATGGAATGATGCGGTCTCTTTCTCATTTTTCTTTAATAACGATAATATATTTTATAATTTTATTTATATTATTAAGTAAGTTTTTCTACATCAAAAAAATTAGAAACATTACCAAAGTTTCCGGGCTATAATAATGTTAAAAATTTTTCTCTTAATCTAAGTTTTTGAATTCAAATTTTTTATCCCTTTCTTAAGGAGGATGTTCTCATTTATAATAAAAAAAAATTATAACATCGAAAGAATAATGATAAAAATATCAAATGAATCAAAAATCAAATAAATGGAATGCAACTAATAGTAAACCATAGCCTAGCTATTTAAATTAAATTATTTTTTTATTTGTTATTAATATAAATATCAATCCATTGTTTAATTGTTGAGTTTATGTACCATTATTCATATTGAAAAGGACTTCGTCTTTGCTTGGCAATAAAATTAAAAAAAAAAAAAAAGTTTGACTTCCAACGAGAGAGAGAGAGAGAGATTTACATGTTGCATCATCGTCTTGTGTGGAGATAAGGCCAGTAGATGAACACCAGCAAGACATCTTGTCGTCGATGGGCTTTGGTGACTGCTTATCATCCATACTTCACTCCTTACCTTTCACATTTTTTTTTGAATTAATTCTATTTCCCCTCGTCTTGCAATAGTTTATTACTATTCAAATTAATTATAAGCATTTTAAGAAAGTTGAGATTAAATATTTAAAATTAATTAAATTTATAATATAAAAATTATTGATATAATATTAATTTTATTTTCTCATAAAAAATTAATTAATCTTAGTGTAAAACAAAATTGTTACTAAAAAATAAAATAAAAATTAAGATTTTTCACACAAATAAAAAGATATTCAGGTTTCGAGTGTAAGTCTCCATTCAATTACAATTTGACAACTATAATATGGGAGATTACTCTGATGAAATGCACATTGACATATAAATTCTAAAAGAATAAAATAAAAATGTATATATAATATGGTTTGAGGCATGTATCATGCAAACCCACTTTAAAGAATATTTTCTGATTTAATTAAATATGAAGTTAAGCTGATGGGATGTTCTAATGTTGGTAAAAGAAAACAATCTTAAAATATAGATTGAATGTTGAGAAAAAGTTCTCTCTCTCTCTCTCTCTCTCTCTCTCTCTCTCTCTCTCTCTCTCTTCTAGATCAATATAGTTGCTAATCATGTGACAAATTTCATAACATAGGACCATTATAATAATTGTATTTTATTATTTATATCATATGATAAATAGTTTATAAATTATAATAATAAATATGAACATATTGGAGAGTAATAATTTAAAAATAAAATTTATTCCCATAAAAATTACTCTCATTAAACTCATTGCAATAAGAAGGAAAATATTTTTTCGGCCTTGTTTCCACTTTTGATAAAGTTTTTGGTAATAATCATTGCTTATTTTCTTAATTTTTTTAGAGAGGGAGTGAGAAAGAGATAGGAGAGAGAGGAATTTGTTCAAAAAAGTGACAAAAAAAATAATTTGATTGTGTTTTATATTATTTATTATTTTTCTGGGTTTTCAACGACTTTACGCTACTCCAAACTAAGGTAATATTTATCTTCATCTTAAATTTTAAGAAAAAATTATTTAGAAAACATACTTACACAAGATGGTGAAATCAAAAGAAAAATAATATCTTACCTTTCTTTTCCTAAAACACACAGGGTATGTTGAAACTGATTGCGGGGTTTTAATTTTTAATTTTTAATTTAATGTATACAAGTTAAGAATCGTTTAAAAAAAAAAAAACTCATTTAGAATTTTTAAAAATAAATTTAATAGTTATTGATTATTTTATCTTTTTCGTTTTTTAAAAAATAGTGTAATCTACTATTTGGAAGTTCCATAAGAATGAATGATACAAAGATTTTGAAAAAGTCCCGTAATATGCAGTTTGTGGGATTATCCACACCTGGGGTTAGGCGACAACAAATTCCCCATGGGAGGATCTACAATCAAGGGTTACGTTTTGTAGGGACAGCTGGGGCGGTAGCATTGATGCACAAGAACCCCACCTGTAGAAAAAAGATATGTTCATATCAATTATCAAATCAAATAGCCCCACAAAGAGAGAAAGAGAGAGAGATTTTACTATCCCAAAGAATGATATCAATCATTCATCATCACGGAAAGAGTACAACCTTCTTTTCCTCCTGGTTTTGGTTGAGTCTTTGAGGTGAGTTGTTGGAACATATCATCATAAAAGAAAAAAATAATTATAAATAATCATTATATAATTTGTACACAGTGAAATTAGGACAAAAGAGCCAAAGAATGGGGTGAGTGGAGAGCATGTAAATTGGGCTTCATTGGACATGATGGTACCACTTTTCATTGCATGACTACAAAAGGGGTTTCCCACTTTTCCTTTTCTTGTCATCTTTGAATTTCTCAATTTTTTTTTCCCAATGACCTAATTTTCTTATCTTCTTTTGAGTTTCACCTTCAATGGACCACCATGATTCTCTCAGCACACAATTTGGACGTGGGTAGGAACAGGATAAATCCTATGCTTGTTTTCCAAAACAGGATTCTGGGGCACATAGATGCCCAACTTAAACTAGTATTATTGATGTAATTGAAAGCTTCGGCTTAATAAAATCCCAATTTGAAAAAAAAAATAGCCTTTTTCCTTAAATCATGATACCACATAGGTTGCATAGAGATGAATATAAAACGATACATAGAAACAACAATTTGTAAAAATATAAAAAATAGATATATAATCAAATGTGTAAATATAAAAATATAAAAATTAAAATATAAAGATTTTTATATAAATATTAATTATTTTTTAAAAATAATAAAATAATTATATTTTATAATAAAAATCTAAAATAATCTAATATTCTGCTTCTTATTGTATATGCAATACTTATATAAGTGTTAATTATTTTATAAAAATAATAGAATATTTATATCTTATAATAAAAATTTAAAACAATCTAATAATCTGCTTCTTATTGTTGTGTGCAATACTCATTCACTTAAGGGTTCATCCAGTACACGAAATGTTTCTCAACTTAGTGTTGAGGTTAGAGAAATGTGAGTATATAAGTACACAATCTCCCCCTTACATTTTTACAAAGAGACTAGTCTTCCCCTTGCATTTTTACAAAGAGACTATTTTCTCGCCTCAAATCCATAATCTCAGTGCTATCAAAAGAGCAACTTCACCGTTGCATCAAAACCCACCCTCACAATACTCATTCACTACTAACTATATTCTATTTCTTCCCATTATTAAAAAAATTTTGTTAAAAAACAAAATATGTAAGAGTACCCCATTTTTTCATAATTTAAGGCGCAAATATTCTCCATTAAGAGCAACCAAAGTCCATAAGTAATTAATCAGCTTTATCATCTCCTTATAGTACTTTAAGATAAAAATAGTATTATATAAATCAAATGAGCTTTGAACAAAATAAATTAAATTTTTACGTTTATCCTCATCTATATATTTTAATTAAATCATTATTTGAATCGATAAAAATATATTAATAATTTTAACTAAAATTAATCAAACCATCTAAAAACATTTCACGTAGAATTTCATCAATCTGATCCAAAACTCATTTCATATATGTAATATTACTCTTTGGAAAAACTTTCTAGACGAGTTACATATGATATTTTATACTTGTTGATGCTAAATAAATTTACTTGATACATGATCACATATGATTTTTTTTTCCTTTTTGTCCTAATGAAGGATGATAGTGTCACTAAGGTAATCATAATGCCCTAACCCTAATACCGGCAACATATAATCTTAAGATTTTTTATACCATTTTAATAATTTTTAACATTTAAATCAACTAAGAAAAGTAATTATTAAGAAATTTTCAGTGCTAAATTTTTTCTATTTTAACATCAGAAAATATTTTCACGAAAGACAAAATTAAAAGAAAAAACAAAAATTAAAAATATTATATTATGTTATGGCATATTTTAATGTGAAAACAATTAAAAACTCTTACCGTATTGGTTAAGGGTGGAGACATGGCAGACCATATAATTCATGCGCAGATGGCCTTTTCCATTTCCTTAGTACAACTATATAAATATATATATATATATATATATATATATTTTTTAAAAAAATTCTTTAGTACAACTATGCCTCGGCCTTTGTTGAATTGAAACAATGTCTCCCCACCCACTTCACTAGGGAGGATTTTGTGTATATATCACTCATCATTACCATTGCAAAGTGCTTTCCCTCTTTCAGTCATTAGAAAATTTTGGAAGCATTCCAAGGCTGAAAGCATATATCTATATCTGATGAACGAAATATAATATATATATTTTAGATCTAATTTTAATAAAGGGAATAATATTTGAGTTTATAATTTAAAATTATATATTATTAACAGGGAATTTGACTCCTATTTAAAAAAAAAAAAATTAACTATTAAGATTGACGGTTCTTATATTAGATATACGCTCAAAACATTGAATTAGTTGATTTAGAATTAAATTCTCATGTTTATATTTCATGTCCGAATACTAAATTAGTCCATAAAATATTTAATATTTCCTCCACGATGATTGCTAACAAAAAAAGTGAGTACGACAAAATAAACTTGAACCGGATAAAACAAATCTGCCTTTAGTGTCACTTTGATACTATTTTTTTTTCTTTTATAACTTTAAAATTATATATCGATTAATTTAAATATTATCAGGTATAATTTTAAAAAGTTCTCCTAACGTAAATTTTTTTTATTATTTTTAAATTTTAAACGAATACTTGATTAAAAAATATAATATCTTATCTACTAAATCAATTATCTATTAATATGTAACTCTGATACTATATTAGAAAAAATTAAATTTTACTGGATAATATAAAAAATTCTTATATATATATTATGACCGACGTATTGAAATTTTAACACTTGAGTGAAACCGGCTTTGGCAAACTTTGGGGGAAGCTGTTCCCCTTCCTTTGCCCTGAATTAATGGGCGCCTCTCAATTTTGCTTTTTCTTTTGATAGAAGGAAGGAAGTGTGACTTTCAACCTTCAAATTCAAAAACATGGTACGATTGTTTGGTTTCCAGGAAAGGGATTCAATGACCCTGTAAATACGCAAAAGGGTTACTGGTGGGCACTTGTAATAAAATAACAAAATCAAGAAATTTTATATATATATATATATATGTATATAAATATTCTTTTATACCATATGCTCCACTTTTATTGATTGTAGATATTCTTTTATTATTCCTTGCAACCAAAGTCACAATGACTAGATTTGATTATTCCACTCAATTTTTTACCCTCCCTTTTCAAATAATTCTTCTAGAACATCCCCACCAAATGTTATTTCTCAGTATTATTCTCTAATTTGACTATTTTTTTCTTATAAAAAGTGGGTTAGTACTAATAATTTTTAAAATTATAAAACAGTGCAAAATATTACTCCGTTTTCAAGGGATTACTAACATGGCGCCCCACTTGAGCCACCAGGTGTTGCCCCCACTACATGGACCCAAGCTCCTTCTTCCTTCCAGCTTTAAAAAATAAATAAAAAAGAAAGAAAGCATGTTCCATTCCAATGCCAAAGTTGAAAATAAAGAATATTTCTATAATAATTATAATGCAGAACCAATATTTACTTGGGACAAGGCAAAACATAATCTTTTTTAAAACATGTTTCAACCAAATAATTTAATATTTTTTCTTTTTTTGGTAAATAAAATAAATAATATATTCACCAAATATATATATTCAAGAGTTTGCCTTTGATAGATCAGAGGGAAGGACTTGAAAAATCTCGTTTCTGTCCCCTCCCCCCTAAAAAAATAAAATTTTGTTTTATCATATCAATGATCTACTCATAAATAGTAAATGGTTTATGGTTTAGACAAATGAATCCTTTTCACATCTATTTTGATAGATGTGATTTCGATTAACCACCAAAAAAAAAAAAAAAAAATCAAAGGAATGTTCAGAAAGGTTAAGCCAAATCTTCTGTTCTTGAAAGTAAATAGGGATTTGCTAATATATAGACACACACAGAGATACAAACATGTAAAGATACAACAAATGAAGAAGTAGCAATTATGTAGGAAACCCTTTTGGAAGGAGTGTAAACCAGTGGATATAAATCCAATTTTCTTAAGAATTGGTGAAAATATATTAACTTTAAATTCAATTTTAATTTTTTTCTTTTTTTTTCCCTGAGGATGAATAATATATAATATGTACAGAGGTGGGTGGTGGAATATTGCTAGTACGAAGGGACTGGAAAACGCGGGGGCTTAGGTGGCTTGGGAATCTCCACCACAATCTTCTCCAATATCGGCGGCTCCGTCGGACACGGCACTGCTATGAACTTTGGGATCTCATCTCCTGGCATTAGCACCGGCGCACTTTGTGTCTCCTTTTGCTCCGAATTCTGCATTTATTTTGACAACACCCCAAAAAACAGAGTCAATAACCTACTAATCCAATTTTGAAATTTCTTTCTTTATTATTGAAAACAATAAAAGAATAGTTACCAGGTTGAGGGGTTTGGCCTTGACCGGGGGATCATTGGAGTCGGGATCTGTGTCGTCGGAATTAGAGCGACGAAGGGATCGGAGTTTGTCCCAGTGGTAGCAGCAAGAGAATATGCCACTTAAGCTGAATATGATAATCAATAGAAGTGCTGTGCCAAGAGGGAACCCCAAGGCCGGCCTTGATGCATCCCCGTGTGCTGGTGAATAATCCGGACTCTCCATTTTGCTTAACCACTCTGATGGATCTGTTCGTGCTTGTGCTTCTTCCCTCACTCATGCGGGGGGGACCTAGAAATTTTGTTTCAGTGAGAAAGAAATGCTTAGTGTGAGAGAGAGAGAGAGAGAACTAGTTTGGAGCTGAATTTGTGGGAAAGGAGAGGGGGAGGGTATCAGAATTTATGGATTAGTGGAGAAGAGAGAGAGCGAGCCTGGGTGGGGTGGGGGATGGGATACGTACGTGGAAAGAAGGGGGCACGGGGTACAGCTCTTGTCCGGGCCAATGTACGGAAATTTGGTGGACCCACTTTAGGTTAGGTTGTGACTTGCGAAAGTCACTCACTCCTTTTGTTTTGTTCTCTCCTTTTGTTTTTTTTTTTCTTTTTTTTTCTTTAAACTATTAAATCACATATCCAAGTAGGAAAAAAAGTTGGAAATGTATATAAATGAAAGGTGAAGAGACTAGAAGCTTGATCTCGCTATGGTGTGAAAGCAAGTGCGAGACGTTAGAAAAATGCACTTCGGTCGGAATTAGCAACACTGTCATCTCTCCCACACTTCCTTTTTGTTCCCTCATTATTCTTTCCCTCTTGAAAAAGTTAATGCAATGAAATCTGTCTTCCATAGCCAACTATTTCGCAGCTCATTTACAATCGGAATCTGGGGTCTTTTATAATTTATAAATATCATAATAATTGTTTAATAACGATTCAATGCTTATAAACCTCATAATTTAATCTATTTTTTTTCCATGTTGACTTTGAATGCAGATGCATTTATTTTTATAATCAATTTTTCTTGGGTAACATCTTGTTTGTTATTTTGTTGAAATTCTGCAATGGAAAATGGCATTCTCAAGGTCAACTGTTCTTCATATATGTATATATATCTCTATCAATGCAAAGGGGTCATTTTACATATCTATCCACACATTTGTTGTTCTTTCGTTTTATGGGGAGAGAGTAGAGAGCTCGAAATGGAGTTCTTGACCCTTCGTGAATCCTAAAGAACAAATACCCTCCTCCCCCCTTTTTATTCCATTAACTAGCTTATGATTTTAGAGAATTCATATAAATTGTTACTACACGTAGTCCAACACCTATGTATCCAACAAAGAATATTAATTACATGCAGACTTTTAGGCTTTTTGCCTGTTTTCTGATTTAATCTTAAAATTTTTATCTTTTATTGGTTTGAATTTAATTACAATTTTAGTCGTATTTATTTATATATTTTGGTATAAACCATTCGGTATCCAAATTTAGACTAATTTAATCTGAATATTGTCTGCTTCAATTTAGAAGGAACAGTGCCCTTACCCATTAGGCCAAATATCCGTTAATGTTAGATATATATACATACACATATATATTTGTGTGTGTGTGTGTGTGTGTGTGTGTGTGTGTTTTACAAGTGGGAGGAGTGTGCCGCAGCAAATGAGGAATATGGAGGAGATGATCTTGGTCGTCCCGAAAGGTCCTCCGTAGGTGGGGATAAAAGCTAAAACCGTGTTGAAAGTGTGTACTGCTAGTAAAAAGTAACACCCCATGCACTTGCATTTACAACCCTTTTCCAGACAAAATTCCCCAGTGACAATATCTCATCGAATCTACAAAAAGGCCATCTTAAGTAGAAAAAGATGCCACTAAAATTGGTCAATTCTCGCCACCCACCACGTCAAAGTGCATTCACAACTTCCTAGCAAATTCCTTTGTGTGTGTGTATGTAAATATATTGCCGGAACGAGGAAAGTAATGCTGGGTTAGTGATTGAAATAATGAAATGTAACGTGTGAAATTGGATAAATTTTTAATAAAAATATTAAATTTTATATCTATTAATTTAAGATTCAAAATATAATATATAAATATAAAAATTTCAATCCAATTATTAAATTTTAAAGTAGTAAAATTTATAACTAAGATGATCATTAGAGATACTTCTATTGAATCCCAATTTTATTCTGTTCAACTCACATAAAATCTCATCAACTAATTTAAAATTTAAGATATGATATATAAATATAAGAATTATTCATTTTAACACTTAACTTTTAAACTAAGAATAATCGTATATGATAAAAAGAGCATTATTTAAAATTTTACTTCTTGCAAACGTCACAATTGATTAAATAATTACGTCTAAATTCAAATATAATAATAATAATTAAATCTTTATCCCACTAAATAAGATTAATTATATAAATATTTTTATGTTATTGTATTTTATATCATATTATATATTCGTTTATATAATTATTTTTTTCGTATTACACGTTTGAATTCAAATGGGTCCCAATAAAATTTGAGTCAGCTCAACCTAACTCAATTTCTGGTCTCTAATTTTTTTTTTTTTTTCAATAAAATTTGAATGGTACAATAGTAGTTTGGTGTAGATGATTAGCACGTTAGCTGTTGCTATCCAACCGCAGGAAGAGAAGCCGTGTGGAGTTCTAATTTGAAAAAATCTTTCGAGTTTTGGATTTTCCTTCACATTCAAATTGTCTTTTCACTGCCTCTGCTTCGTCTTACTTATGTAAAGGACTTCTATTTTTGGTTTGAAAAAAAGGAAAAAAGGAAAATGTTACTTTCCTAGCCAACGAGAAACACAAACAAGTAGCCACTAGTGTATAATCTTAATACATTCAAATAAAGAAGAGAAATACTTTTATTGCTATAATAATAATAATAATAATAATAATAATAATAATTTTCTTCTTTTTCTGAGTTGGGTGTGAATGATATTTTTTCCTTTTTTCTATTTAAATTTTAAATGGTTATTTTGCAACTCTTCATTAAAAAAAAAAAAAAAGGAGTTTGCATATGCGTACAAGTTATTCTATATTAATGATTTTCGTGCTATTACATCACTAAAATCAGATACGACTATAAGAATGTTAGCTCTTCTTATTTAATTTAGATGGGTATAGTCTAATATCCCAAAAAATATGTATTTTAAGATATTTTTAGATTTTTATGTGATTCAAAATCAATAATTTTTTGATGGCCGACGAACACAAATCAATAATATTCTAAAAGAGTTGTTTCTTTGCAATTTCATCGATGGATTTTTTTTTTTTTTGCGTTAGACCAATCGATATCCAGAATCATATTTTAACTAATCCGTTTTGAGACTTGCAGTAGTCCATTAGTCTTTTTCATTTCAAAACTCGAACCCAAAACCTTAATTAAAAGATCTAATGTCACATCTCACTAGACTGACTATCCATTTATTATTAATATATTGTTGAGTAAGTATTATCTATCTTTATGAATTCTTAATTAGGTAATTTTTACGTTTATGAATTCCTAATCTTTATGAATTCTTAATTATTATCGAAACCTTCAAATGATTATTGTCAAATTCTTATTCAAACATATTTTCTTGTAAAATCTTTTTCTCAAAGATAAGTTCTCCCATAAGAGATTAGAATGCCCCATTGACAATGCACAATTTTGAAGTAATATAAAGAAAATATATATCTAATAATAAATTTCCATCCTAAAGAATACATATGTATAAATTGTGTAAAGATTTTTTTTTTTTTAGAAAAAAAAGATAAATAGCATTTTCAATCAAGAAAAAAAAAGAAAAAGATAAATAGCATTTTCAATCAAGAAAATCAACGCAGGTTTCGCAACTTGCAAATAAGAACTCGGGCTTATCACAATGTCGGCGGCGCCCTCAACATGGTCAACTTAGAAAAGCTCACATTCTATTCAAAGAATGAAAAACACATGCACATCTCTTTCATGGAATAATTATTTTGGCAGATCTCTTTTCATGAGATTATCCCTATTACCAAAAGACTTGAGTCATGAAATTTTAATATTTCAAAATATTAACCATTAATAAAATTTCAAAGAGTTCTATTACTTTCTGCATTGCCCAGGAAAAGGAATATCCGGGGAAAAAAATGGAAAAAGAACAAAACAGATGGCATCACGAGATTTTTCATTAATAGTTGTTTCTCTCTTATGCGGGTAAACGCAAAATTTTGCAAAAGTTCAAGAAGATAAAACCGACGGAAGGTCAACCTGATATTAAGTTCTTTATATTGGAAAAAAAAATAAATGAATATAAAACTATACAAAGTATCCTATTAAATCATCAAAATTATAATTTATTCTTTAAAATAAAAAAAAAAATTAAATCATATAAAAGAGTACTTGATTTTATAGCCGAAGAACTGAACTCAATGAAATTCTAGTCTAGGTGGAATTCTGGGTTTGACTTTCAAGATCAAATATACCCTCATAAAATCTCTCTATATGACAGGAGTATCACAATATTAGAGTAATTCATTGATCTGGGAACTATAATTCTTTTATAGCTGTAGTATGATTTTTACCTTCCAAATTTATAATGAAATCAGTCTGCTCAGTTTATTCATGTTACTTTATTTAATTCACATAAATTAGGCAACTCTTCAGCTATTTTTAAATCATCTTTTGATATTCCCTATTTAACCCAATATAAATAATAAATGTCCATCGGTATCTATATATATATTTTTTATTGTTATATCCTATTAGATACATTAAATCTAACCCAAAATACCAAATTAAGCAAATCATTTTTATATGAGTTAACTTATATGATAGTATGTAATACATAATTATTTTATATATAAACCTAATATTGGATTAATGATTCAGCACCTTAATCAAATTTAAGATTTGAAACTTGGGATGAAAAAAATTATGTTGAGAGAGTTTTTTTAAATTGGGCTCAACAATACTCAGATTAGATTAATCGGTTTAAAATACCAATGATTTAAAAAGAATTCAAGAGGATAAACAACTATTACTGCAAGTGAGTCGGGTTTTATAGCGCTTGTCCCGTATTTTTTGGAAGCCAAAGATCAAAAAGGATTGCTGGGAGTGATTATTATTAAGGGGCTTTAGTTTGATATCAAAAAATTGGTAGGACTCATTAACAATTATTTATTAGCTTAAAGCTCGAAATTTGAACCATTGCACAAGAGTAAATGACTTTGCCATCGGGTAGTTTTGCAAAAAGAGTCTTCTGCGATACTTAGCGGTAGAGAGCTCTTGTATCTGTTTTTGAATTTTAGTATTCGAATTTGAATGGTAAAGAGTTTTTGATTAACTATTTTTTTTGAGTTTTAATATTCAAATATTTATGTATATGTATATTTCTTTAATTTTCGTAATCTTTGTCTTAAAAAAAAGGTGAATTTGCACAAAATATATAGCAAAATATGCTAGGGAGCTAGCTGTAAGTCAGTACGTAAAAGGGTCGATGTTGCTAGTCATTTTCGAACCCTTTTGGTCCCTACGGCCTTATCTCATTGGAGGGCCATGACCCTCACGCATTTCTCAAGAAAGGGTGTGTCCCAGCCAATGGTGTTTATTTCCCGATCCCTGATAATCTGAGCTGGTTCTATGTCGGATTGAATACTTTTGTTTTGATCTTATCCGCTGTAACATTTAAGGAAACTTCCTATCCCAGTACTAGAACCCATAACAAATGGTATTTTTTAATTTTTTATTTTCTTTTGGGTGGGCACAAGGACAGCTTTTTTGTCTGTCAATTTAACATGGCAATGTTAGCAATATCCGGTGCATACAAACGTGTCCTGTCTCAGCAATTTAAGTGAAAATTTTATAGTTTAGTCTCCTCATTCTCATCTCATGATTAAAGTCACATTCAAGAGACTAATCCCTAGTTTAGCCAGGATCCCACCATAAAACTTGGGTCATCTACTTTTTGAGTATGACACAGTCATAAAAGAGGACTTTTTTTTCCCTAAGGTAAAGGATAATTACATACAAAGTTCTAAATCTTTTATATATTTTTGATTTATTTCTAAATTTTTTAAGTTCTAAATATTTAGAATTGGTCACAATTTTGGTCCTATATAGAATTTTATGACAAAAGAATTTCATAACAAAAATACTAAGAGCATCGTGCTGTTTACATGGTATTCACGTGGTTGATACTTAATTAAAAAAAAAAAAAAAATGAAAGAGTCCAACATAGATTGCATTTACATCACCACAAGGAATAAGAACATTTAACACTCAATAAGAAAAATTTTAAAATTTGTAAAATTAAAAAAAAAAATGAGTAGAAAATTTAAGAACCGTATCTGATATTCAAAAAAAATTATTAAATTGTATTGGCATTAGGGGTGTAATCGAGCCGAGTCGAGTCGATACACTATTCTACTCGATTAGGCTCGATTAAGAAATTGTGCTACTCAATATTTGACTCGAATTTGATCGAATCCGAATTTTCAAACTTGAACTCGACTCAAAAGGAATTTTACAATACTCGAACTCAATTCGATTAGATCCGATTAGGACCAAGTTTGAATGTAAACTAAAATTTAATATATTTAGCCTCGAGTTCAGCTCAACTCAAACTCGATTCGATTAGTCTCGCGAACATTTAAAGTCGAGTGTTTTAATACTCAAACTCGACTTGATATTTAAATTAATATATTCGAACTCGACTCGAATTTGGCTAAAACTCGATTAAATCAAGCCGAATTTGAGTATATCTCGAGTCAAGTTCGAGCTATTCGCGAGTAACTTGACTCACTTACATCCCTAGTTGGCATTTCAAGAAAAATAATCCCATTACAGATTTATTGGTGATACAATGAACAGAATTTGAATTATTTTTAGAATTTTTCTTAAAATAGACGTAATTAAAGGGTTATGAGCTCTTCGACGACTAGAAAAGGCCCATAGTCTATAAGCACGTTTAATGGGAACACGATCCAGGGGGGGACAACCCTAGTGCGACATTTTGTGTATCATGTCCTCTCTCTCTCTCTCTCTCTCTCTCTCTCTCTCTCTCTCTAAACCAATGGGCCGGAGAGAAGCGCCCATAGTGGCCGAAGGGGCTGCAACAAATAATGGGTACTTTGACAAAGAGGTTATCGAAGTGGAATTTGACAACAGATTAAGCACTTAGACATTGATTCAGCCCCATTAGCTTTAAAACTAGTTTTATTGAGTCAAAGCCCTAATTAATTGTTTTGATTGAATGGTTCTGCACTTTTCGTACAGGACTGGGTGTCCTTATGGTTATAAATCTAGAGAGAGGGGGGACGAAAAATCTTGTGGGTTCAAAACTCTCGTCAATGCATCATCATTAATTTCCTTCAGCAACGACCAGAGCATATCTAAACCATTGACTTGACCTTGTGTTGTGATATGCTAGTAATTTGAGATGAATTGAGCAAATGGGCTTCTGTTCTGGGCCTATTGGAAGAGTTGAGCCCTTTCGGCTGACCTGCATTGACGTTATTGGACATGAAAGGGCCTCATCCCTTCTGAAGAAGTTAATTTTAGAACCCAGCTCATTTCGAAATCAACCAACCCAACATTTGAAAAATAAATAAATAAATAAATAAAAGTGCTGGAAAATGGTGATGTTTTCCTTTACTAAGGGCCCTATGATACTCCCACAATTCCTACATAAGAACCCGGCCGTGAAAGGATCTAAATTATAAGAAATGGCCTGTTGTCGTGGGTGGCATGAGACAATGGCATATCATCAAACTTCTTTAAATTGAATGGTCAGACACTCTATTCCTTTATTCAGACATCCCAGTTTGAGTTCTGGGAATGAAAAAAAAAAAGAATTTTAAAGAGTCAACCCCTCAATAGATCCCACGGTGCTCGAATCAGATTAGTCAAACAAAACTCGGATATCGATGACAAAAAAAAAAGATGATGTGATTGAAACTTAAATCCAGGACCTCTTGATTTAAAGGCAATGGCAAGTGCTGCCGTACTAAACCCCATTTTTTGCCCGGTATTTTAAGGGGGGAAAAAACAATGGCAAAATATACAGATTTTTTTTCTTTTATCACCCACATGTTCTTTTTTCTAGGCCGTAGAAGAAAGCTTTGCGTCTTTTCTTCTTGGTTACGAAGCAAGGGAAAGTGGCCCCCAGCCTATCAATTGGAGAAAGGATCAGGCAGCACTAAATTACAAGAGCATGTGATAAGAAAATATCCACAGCCTCTTTCTTGCTTCCAGCTGAGAGAAGGTGAATAATTCTAGTCCAGACAAACACTTAGCCAAGCAGAATAAACACAAAATGACAAGTCCAACAAACCATAAACGCGATGAAGAGAGGCCTACAACCCAAAACATCCAAGGGAGAACATGTTCCATGTGGGCTACACCATGCCAGAAACCCCAATCTCAATGTCTGGATCTGGGATTAAAAGGGATTTTTGAACTATCGGTATCCGATGTTTACTAAATTTAATTAAATTCAATTTAAGTCGAATTGAATTTTTAAAGAGTAAAACTCTTCATATTTTCATCATACACAAGACTGAATGTAAGACCTTACTTAAGGGTACCGATAACCAGCTACCAGATCATTTAGGGTTTGGTTGGATTAATAGGAAATAAGAAATAGTCAATAAGGCAACCTTCGGCTTTTATTTTATTCTTTATTCCCTTTTCTTTCTTTGGATTGTAAATTATTATTATTATTATTATTATTGCTCTTACCCTTCTTTTACGGATCAGAAAAGTGAAAAAGGAAGTTACATTCTCTGCACTTTATTATTGGAGTTCCTACATATTATACAATATTTAATTTGAAAGATATTTTATTTTGAACAAATTATAAATTCTTAAATTATAAAATATTTTTGGAAGTTATATGCTTGGATCTACGGGGTCTGGCAAGGGCATGGCCCCCCAAAATTTTTTAAAATTTTTTTATTATTAAGGAAGATTCCTATTAATGCTAGATTGGCCCCTTTTTGCCTTTTCATTTTCTGTATATATATCATACCACTCTTTCCTCACTCTTTCTTACTTCCTATGTTGGTTTTTATATTGGCCCCTTTTGTCTCTTTGTTTTTATATATCTCTGTCTCTCCTCTCTCTTTCTTCCAATTTCCAATTTCAACATTTTCATCCCAACCGAAGGGCGAAGAATTCTCCCTCTCTTTCAATTGCAGAAAGTGAGCAACCCCCCTCTCTCTCTCTACCTTCCAATAATCCATCTACTCATGCAAATCCCAGTCTTGCTCCCTTTAAATACGTGTGCATGTATGGCTAGATGCATACATATGATCATAATTTTTATGGGCTTTTTTTGGATTCCCATGTTACATAATATTGCGCATCAAATATAATAAAATTAAATATAAAATAACAATAATTCAAAACAGGGAATCAAATGTACATCTGGCTATTCTTAATTTTGACAAGTTTCGACGACTGTAATACTATTAAAATAATCCTTAAGACATGCACAAGTTTTCTAAATCCTTAATTTCACTCGATAGATAGTGTGAAGTTAAGAAATTTGAACTCAATAACCTAATGCACTAGAAGGGAGTTTATACAGACTCTCAACCATCAAAGAGTTATTAAAATCTTATAATTATCAACCTAAATTATCGTTAAATGTTATGAAAAGACAATTAAATATTCAAAACCGAAAAACAAGATTAATTGTGTGGAGATTTGAATGAATCATCAAAATCCAGCCAAATATAATCCAATTCAAATTTTTTCCATTTTTATCATATTTAATCTCTTTCGATTATATTCTTCCCATTATACATTAATTCATAGAATTTAAAAAACTTCTAACATTCTCCTACTTGACCCAGTAGACTGACTTGAAGTCAAAGTCAATATAATTCTTTATAAAAATGGACTACACGAATCATGGTGATAAATCCTCTAAAAGTGATTATTATCTTCCGTACACCACAATACATTTTATTTTTTAATCTTATGGTGATATTTATTTTATGAATAAACTCTATGTTTATTCAAGATTCAAACTTGATGAATTTATCTTAAAACAAAAAAATATATATATATGTGTATAATTTTATTGATAAAATTTAACTATAAATTTCATTTAAATAAGATAATAGGTCTATATTTATAACATGATCGCTGAACCTATTTGGTGACATGTCTTTGGTTAGGGGATCAGCCAACATACAATCAGTGTTAATGTGTTTTATTATAAGTTTATTTTTCATCATTTTTTTTCTAATAATTAAATACTTTATGTAGATATGTTTATTTTGGCTACCACTTTTATTATTTTTAACTAAAAATACAGCAGTTGAATTATTGCAAAATATATATAATGGTCTAGCTACAAAATTTAAAATCCTAAACCCAAATATGAAATTCCTGAGCCACACCACGTGTGACGTAAGCTCAAAATACACCATAAACTCAGTTTTCATAGTAGAAGTCACAGTCATTATCTGCTTAACACTCCTCTATGATATAACTTCACCAACCAACATTAAAATGTAACCTGATATTGAATTCTGGGAATCAACACAACTGACAAAATCCAAATCCAAGTATCCAACTAATTCTAGATTATTGGTTCTTTTATATGTAAATATGTGTTTCTTGGTGTCTTGAAAATATCTCAACACCTTCTTTGCAGTCTTCCAATGTTCCAAATCTGGGTTACTTTAATATCTTCCTAATATCCCCACAACATGTGCTATATTAGATTTTGTACAAATCTGTGCATACATAAAACTTCCAACAACGAAAATATATGAGATGTTAGCTATCTTTCACCTTTTTAATTTGTCTTAGGGCATTAGTCCAAATTAAACATATCCTCTTTGACAATCAGAACTATACTTTGTAAACAATTTTCTATCTTATATCTCTTAAGTATTTCATTGATGTAAATCTCTTGAGATAGTGCCAAAACCTTATGGGATCTATATTGATATATCTTTATGCCAATGACATAAGATACATCACCTAAATCCATTATCTTAAAATTCTTAAAAAAAACTGTTTCACCTCATATAGTATCCCCTTATCATTGGTGACAAGTAGTATATCATCCACATACAGGATAAGAAAACAAAATCTACTCCTACTGACCTTGAAGTATATGTATTGTTCCATAATATTTTCTTTAAAACTGAATAAATTGATTATATTGTAAAATTTCAAATATTATTGGCGGGAGACTTGTTTCATCCCATATATGGATTTCTTGAGATTGCACACCAAGTGCTTACTACCACTAGAGAAGAATCCATTAGGTTGATACATATAAATCTCTTCCTCTAGTTTCTTGTTAAGAAAAGTCAATTTCACATCTATTTATTACAAGTCTAGGTCAAAATATGAAACAAGTGTCAAAATGATGCGGAAAGAATCTTTCTTAGATACTGGAGAAAGTCTCTCCAAGTAGTTGATTCATTCCTTTTGTGTGAACCCTTTAACAACGAGTCTAGTTTTATATTTTTTGATATTGTCTAATGTATCTGTCTTAGTCTTAAGAACCCAATTACTTTCGATAAGTTTTACTTCATCTAGCAACTTTATAAGATCCTAGACTCCGTTGCTCCTCATAGAGTCAATCTCATCTTTCATGGTGTCAGTCATAAGTTTGGGTCCTTAGAATTCATGGCTTCTGAAAACGTTTTCGAGTTTTATATGGTTTTGATGTTATAGTCAAACTCTTGCAAATATACAACATAGTCATCAAGTATAATTAATCTTCTTTCTTGAATAGATTTTCCTTAATGTTGGTTTAACATTCTTCGCAGGAGAAAGTTGACTAATTTAATTTTAGTCAACTGTTTGTGGAATTTTTTAGTTATCATATATACCCTAATTCATATCTATAAGGATTTGATAGTCATTTTGGATGACAACTTACTTGATACTTAAATTTGATGGGATATTTGATGAGTCCCTTTCAGGAGTTAAGTCTCGAAAATAATTCCTTCCACTGACCAAATTATTTTCTAGAAATTTAATATTTTTAAATTTCACAAACTTAGTATGGTAGGATAGATAATAAAACCGATATTCCTAGTATCTATTGGCATAACCAATAAAGTATCCACTCACGGTTTTTAGATTCAGTTTCTTTTCTCATAAATTGTAGACCTTTATCTCTTCATGACAGTCTTAAATGCGTACATGTATTAAACTATATTTTCAACGTTTAAATAACTCAAAAGAAGTTTTGGCTATTGTCTTAGTAGAAACACTGTTTAGAATGTATATTGTCATCTTAAGAACTTAAGTTCACAAGAATTTAGACAGTTTAGAACTAGCCATCATACTCCTAATCATATCAAACAAAATCATATTCCTTCTTTCAGCTAGCCCAATCTAGTAAGGTGAACTAAACATGATGTATTGGACAATAATTCTATTTTTCTAAAGAAAATTTGCAAATGGACCCGATACTTGTCCATCATTTATATAACCTTTATAGTATTCTCCACTTCTATTTAATCTCATGATTTTTATTTACTTATCACATTGTTTTTCTACTTTTGTTTTAAAGGTTTTAAAGACATCAAATGTCTTGTCTTTATGGTGAATGACATAAAGATACATGTATCATGAGTGGTGTTTGATAAATGAAATGAAATAACTATGATCATACGAGTCTGTACCTAGAATACAAATACCTGTATGTATGGTCTCAAAAAATTTTGAGCTCTTCTTTGTACCTTTTTTAGTTTTGTTAGTTTGTTTTCCCTTACTCCATTCCACACAAATCTCAAAGTTACTAAAATTTAATGTATGAAATATCACATCTTTTACCAACTTTTATATTTTCTTTATAGAGATGTGTCATAATCTCTTATCACAACATATAAGAGTTTTTCTCAATGACACCTGTTTTAGTTCCTATATTTGTTATGTTCAAACAAATATTATCTTGTAAATAAATACTGTAAAGTCTATTCAATAATGAATCAAAATCAACGACATTTGTATGTAAAAATAATATTATTTTATTATAAAGTTTGAAAGAATATCCATATTGTACAAATTTTAAAACGAAAATTAATTTTTTAAAAAACTTAAATACATAAAAAATTCTTTCCAATTTCAAAACATCCTCGTTTATCAATATAATCTCGCAATCTCCAATAATTTATACTCGTGAACTCGTCTTGTTATCCAAATAGATGACTTATTCACGATCCACTAACTTCCATAGATTTTGTAAACCTTGCAATATATTCGTAATGTAAATGGTATAACTAGAATCAATTCGCTATGTGTCATAGAAAATTTCAATCATGCAAGAATCATAACATACAAGTGAAATGTTCATACTTTTTGTCTCAAACCACCAATGATACTTGACACAATCATTCTTTACATGTCTATTCTTTTTATAGAAAAAACATTTGGACTCTTTTTTTATGTTCAGATTCGGTTTTGTGTTTTTCTGTATTGGCTTGGACTTGCCTTTCCTTTTTCCTTGGAATGTCATATGTACACTTGCAGATCCATCCTTCATTTCCATAAGCAACTTTCCCTCTTCTTGTATATACATGGTTATCAATTCATTGATATACTATTTCTCTTTATGTGTATTGTAAAATATTTTAAACGGGCCGTAGGGTTGCGAGAGAGTGTTTAAATAAAATTCACAAAGAAAGACTAACATCTCAACACCCAGATTCTTTAGTTGAGTCGCAATGTCCCGCATCTATATGATGTGTTCACGCACACCATGGATAATAGTAAACCTCATGGAGGAGAACTACATAATAAGGATACTAGTAAAAAATTTCTCTGATACCGCAAATTGCCCATCCATAGTATTAACAAGAGGACAATCACGGATACTAACCAAAATTTTATTCTTTATGAATATTGTATCTAAATGATTAGATCGCTCCCACTATTCATAAAGAGACTTTTCTACTGTAAAGCTAGTATCGATTATCGGAGATGGTTTATCTTTCCGAATAGCATAATCAATATCCAGACATCCTATATGGAGAAAAACCATTTTCTTCCACTTCTTATAGCTCCCTCCGATTAATTCGGAAAAATTTGATTTCAAATCTATAATTTGGAATTTTATAAAATAAATAAATATATGTACTAACTATATATAAGACATTTTATATATGTCTATCAATGTAAATATATAAAAAATAAATCTATAATATTGAAATTATCTGTGAACTAAATTTCTAATTCTATTAGATTTATTCGATTTTATGATAAAATTTCACAAAAATAACTCATTCTTCAATACTTGTGAACTAATTAGGAAACTACCAACAGTTAGTCTTTTCTTGATTACTTTATCCTTTTCTACTTTGTCTTATAAGATGATTTTTCTAGTACACTAGTTAGGTTCTAAAGTAGGTGATGGATCATATAAGACCATTTAAGAACTAGTCACCTTATGACTTATCCTTATCTTTTTAACAAAACCAATCTAGATATGCACCAGATCTACCGTATTTATAATATTACATAGAAAAGCGATTTCAATCAAATAAATTACTATTGAAAATAACTGTTTTGATGTCTTATATTTAATTTTATTATTTTAAACAATAAAATTTCCTGTGGAATAAGATTCATTATATAAAAATAATTTTTATGGCAACTTATCATTTTCTTAATGTATTCATCCCTTTATACATAATTTTCTCCTTAATTATGGCTATTATAGCTAGATTCTTATTAATTTTAGAAATTATATTGATTATTAGGATAATAATATTAATTAATTTTAGCATGTCAAAATGTATAAAATTTTAACATAAAAATGCAATCAAATTACTTATACATTTTATTAATTTTGTACCTCCTCTTATATAGAAAATTATGCCAAAAAATTAATTTTATGCATGATTTTTTAAAATTTGGGTGTAGAATAATTTTGAGAATTTTTAAAAATGTTTTGACTTAAAAAATATTTTAATAATTTTATACTCTCCATTATGTATAAAATTATTTTAAAATTAATTTTATGTATAATTTTTAAATATTATGCTTTAAAAAAATTTAGAATTTTTGGGAATTTTTTGATTTTTTTTCTTAAAAAAAATACGACCAAGTTGGACAAGTATGTTTCCAACGAAAAAAAAAAAAAAAGAGTGACCACACATGTGGCTTTTAGAGCAAATCCAAGAAAGAAATTGGACCACTTTAACCCACTCATGCTAAACACAATATCTTAAAATGCACATTAAACTGGGCCCAAGCACGTGTCTATGTTCCTCTAGTGACACAACCTTTCCGGGTCTTCTTCACCCGAAAAATGGCCAAGGGTCCCGACCCGACCGGATCCGAGGGCTCTCCAAAGCGGGAGACTTATTGAATACTGCAAATTGCTTTAAAATAATTTTTAAAAATATGATTTTGACCGATGCAAAAATTATAATTTTGAACTTAATTGTTTTAAATAAAAAATTAAAATTTTGAGTCAAATATTCAAAAATCTAAAAATTTTAATTTTTTAAAAAAATCTTAAAATTTGTCAGAATCTTAAAGGTAGAGAACAAATATATTTTGATACCAAATATTACATAATATTGTACACCAAATATAATAAAATTGAAATATAAAATAACAATAATGTGAAATAAGAGATCAAATGTATCTCTATCCATTCACGATTCTAACGAGCTCTGATGATTATAATACCACCAAAATAATCGTTATGACATGTACAAATTTTCTAAACTCTCAATTTTACTTAATAGATAGTGTACAATTAAGAAATTTAGATTAAGGGTCCAATGAATTACAAGAGATTTATACAGGCTTTTAACCATTAAAGAGACATTAAAATCTTATAATTATCATTCTAAATTATAGTTAAACGTTATGAGAAGATAATTAAATATTTAAAATAGAAAAACAAGATTAATTATGTAAATGTTTGAATGAATCACTAAAATCCAACTAAATACAATCCAATTCAAATTTTTTCTATTTTCTATCATATTTAATCTTTTTTTATTATATTTTTTTCATTGAATACATTAATTCATAAAATTTCAAAAATTTCTAACATCCTAAACACTTGCGGTTCATCTTCATTTATTTAATAATTATTAGATTTTTTTTTTACATAAATTATATAATTCAACTCTCTGAGTTTCTCAATTATGAAATTATAATTTTTTCCTTTTCCCTTCCGGGTGTGTTGATGATGACGTACTTGCGCAAGTATCTGTTTAATCAAGGCGATTGATCTGATATCTGATTTGCTATATTAGTTTTATTTTCGTATAATTTGGGATATTATTCTTTTCACTAGAGTTTTTGCCTTGATAATTAATTTAGCTCCTTTTGTTTTGTTAATATTAATTTAAGTAATTTTTTATTGTTTTATTTATTATATAGATAATAATTTTCATTATAAAAATTTTCATATTTTATTTTTGTTTCATCCCCAAAGCACAATGCTGGCTCTTCTATTGGATAAAATCGATCCAATTACTTGTTGGATATTTTTGGGGGCTTGGGGGGGGTCTTTTTTTTTGGAAAAGATGCTTATAAACTATTTTTGATATTAGAATAACTACGAGAGATATAATCCATGATAACATGTAAATTATTATTTATTGAAACATGAGAAGAGTGAATGTGAGATAATAAAATATTAATGAGGGTATTTAAGTTAATTTATAGGCCAAAATAAAATATTTTAATTAGGTGCATCGAAGAAAAGAGTTGAGATGGAATTATTTTTTAAAACACTTTGTAGAGCTTAAAAAAAATTAAAAAAAAAATAGTTCCATCTCAACTCCATTTTTTTTTTCCGTAGAGCTTATGTTTCTAAGAGGACAGTCTAATGGAAACAATCTCTCTTTTTTGACCCATGATCCGGTTTCAATTCTTGTTTTAAAAACAAACAAAAAAAACATTGTAGAGCTTATAAGCTCTTTTAGGGGAGAAAAAATTATCAACAGGTTTCATGAGATTACACTACTAGAAAAATGGGTATCAACAATAAAAATATCCATCGCTGATAATCAAATTTTTATCGTTAAAACGGATTAGCGACGGAAAATTAGCAATGAAAATTCTATCGCTAAAAGTCATATCGCTAAATTTAGCGATAAAAATATTTCTGTTGAAAAGTTTAGCGACGGAAATTTTCCGTCGTTAAAAAAATCTATCGCTAATTTGAAATAATTGAAAAAATGTGAAATAATTTTAGCGACAAAAATTTTCCGTCTCTAATAATCCGTCGGTAATTTAATTTTACTTCTTTCAAATTATTTCAAATTATCGATGAATTAGCGACGGAACTAATCTGTCGGTGAAAGTCGTCCTGCGATCGCTCGCCCACCCCCGCGAGCGCCCGAGTGCCCTCGCACGCCCGTCTGCTCGTGCTCGCCTGTCCACACCCCTGCGCCTCTACTTTTTTTTGTTTAAAAATGTTCTCACTCAAATTCAAACCCGGGTTTTTCAGCATATTTTGAATTATCTCAATCACTATGTCACAATGATTTATGTGTTATTTTTTTTTATTTCATTACTTTCTATCTCACTCTCACCGTTTAAAACAAAATACAAAATTATATTTAATAAAAATATAAAATTATATTTAATAAAACAACACCCCAATTTAATTAAAATACAAAATACAAAATTATATTTAATAAAAAATAATACCCTAATTTAATAAAAATATAAAATTTAATAAAAGGTAGCAATCATAAAAGTACAAAAATTATATTCAATAAAAATATAAAATTATATTTAATAAAAAACAATACTTTAATTTAATAAAAATACAAAATTTAATAATAGGTAGCAATAACATATTATAATTTTATGATAAATTATAGTAAGTTTATTGATCACTAAAATAGTGGAAAGTATAAGTTAATTAGTAGTAATATAATAGTAATATAAGGTAATTTAAATTGTGATGAGTTTAGGGTAATTAAAAAAAACACAAAATAATTAAAAATAAAACAAAAGAAACAAAAAAAAAACCAAAAAAAGAATAAACATAGAGGGGCGGTTCCACCATGCACATGCACGGTGGAACCGCCCTCCTATTTTTAGCTTTTTTTATTTTTTTTATTTTTATTCTTTTATGATAATGGTAAGTTTATTGGTAATTAAAATAGTAGTGGTAAGTATAGGTTAGTTAGTAGTAATATAATAGTAATATAACGATAATATAAATTGTGATGAATTTAGAGTAATTAATAGAAATATAATGATAGTGATAAAAACATAAAATAAATAAAATAAAATAAAAAAATAAAAACACAAAATAATTAAAAAAGACAAAATAAAAAAAAATGGGCGGTTCCACCGCGCACATGCACATTGGAACCGCCCATATTTTTTACTTTTTTTTTAAAATTTTTTGTAATTTTTAATTCTTTTTGTTTATTTTATTTTTTATTCTTTTTTTAATTAGTTTGTTTTTTGAGCCTTTTTTATTTAATTCTTTTGGGTTTTTTCTATTTTTTACGACGGTTGAACTGCGAGGGTGACATACCCTAAGGGACGGTTGAATCATGGGACACACGATTGAACGGCGAGAGGGGGGTGATGGTTGAACCGTGGAGCCAACCATGGGGACATATAGCCGAAAGATGAAACAATACCCTAATCTAATAAAAAATACAAAATTATATAAAGTAAAAATACAAAATATAAAATTATATTTAATAAAAATACAATATTCTAATTTAATAAAAATATAATTTTTTTTTTAAAATTTTAATGACGGATTACCAACGAAAATAATTCCCTAATTGAAATTAGCGATGGATTATCGAGGGAATAATTTTCGATAGATTTTTCTATCGCTAATTTCGTCGCTAATCTGTGTTAAGATTTTTGCATAAGTTTTAGCGACGGATTACTGACGGAAATAATTTCGTTGCTAAGATTAACGACGGAATTATTTCTGATGGATTTTTTAGTCGCTAATCTGTCTAAAAATTTTCGCGGGTTTTTTACACTCATTTTAGTGACAGATTATCGACGGAAATAATTTCGTCGTTAAGATTAGCGACAGAATTACTTCCGAGAGGATTTTCTGTCGCTAATCTATCCATTGTTAATCCGTTGTAATTCTGTAGTTAATTAGCGATGGATAATTATTTGTCGTTAATTTTTTCGCTGAAAGTTGATTTTCTAGTAATGTTATAAGTTTCTAAAAATTATTAATAAAACGGTTTGTAAAGGTTATAACTTTAGCCAAGTACCCTTTTGAGTCATTATAAGAATTTTTTTTTTTTTTTTTGGTCATACAAGAGGGCATAAATCTCGCATATGGAAACTAGGTTTGAACCCGGAAGACATGATTTGTTTGCATATGGGAACTAGGTTAGAAAATCAATTGATTAAAGTAAATGGGAATTAAAAATCAGATTAAAATCTAAACAATTTATTTAAATTAATGGGATGAAAATGAGATTAGAAATAAAATTTTCAAATGGGTTTTTGAAATCTAAGTAAAAACATGAGTTTCTAAAATTTATTCCCAATTTTTTGAATCCAAATCAAATTTTGATTTTCGCCTGCGAACCAAACATCCCATATATTTATGAAGGAGTTGAAAAAGGAATTTTTATTTGGTACATAATCTAATTCAAATTGTTGTTAAAAAATGATTGTTCACACTTATGAGATATGTGTTTGTTAAGTTTTTAAAGCACTTCCCCTTGTTAATATTACAAAGTCTCGCACAAAATTTATACAGTCGCTACGAGATATAAATAAACCCATTATATGATAGACCTTAATTGGATAAACTGAGGCCAGAAAAAAAGAAACTGGGAGGAAGAGAAACCCTGCCCTTTATGGTTGACATTATTTAGTTGCTCGGGACAAGTCAAGTAGTAACGTTTTTTACCTTTTTTTTTTCTCTTTTTTTCGATTTAATCTTGACTGTATCTCTTTATACTAAAAAAAAAGGTTGCCATTATTTAAAAATAACAAGCCCACCTCAATTTTTCATTTTTAATCGAAGTTAAAGGATTTTCGAGTACATGGCATTTATTTGGGTCACACTTATCTCATAAAGATTGTAATTTTCATTTTTATTTTGTGTGCGACGTGAAAAAAAAATGGAAAATATGAGCTGCAAATTGTGCCCCCCCCAAAAAAAATAAAATTAATTCCATTTTTAGTTTCCTAGCTAGTGTTACATAGTAAGAATGAAAAAAAAATTAAATAAAATATTTGTGAAGAAATTAAAAATATGAATCGATAGAAAAATATGTGAAAATGAAGTTGGTGAATAACGCGTAGTTATTTGATCATTTTTTTTTTCTAAATGCATAATACCAACCTTATCCAATTAAATATTATCCACCAATTATTATAAGAAAAAAAAAAGAAATTATTTTTCATAACTCAAAAAATAAATTTTGAGATATACCTGTAAACTCGTGATGTTTTTCAAAAACCAATTAGTATGTTTGCTTCATTAATAATGAAAAAGAGTACTAATAATATTTTGAATTGTATTATCATCTTTCACATTTCACGCAATTCTTTTTTTTTCTTTTTCCTTTTAGGAGTGTGAACATAGAAAACTAATATAAGAATTATTGCTATTTTTCTATTTTGGTCTTTTATGGTATTAACCAAAGTTTTAGATTAGTTATCAATCTATTATAATACTTCTCTTTTATTTATACTTGAGAATAACAGTGTTAAAAAATAAAAAAAAAATTAAGAATTATTACTATATAATTATTAAAATATTATTATTTTTTTTTTACTTTGGATCATAACCACAGCTAAATATATTTCACATACAATTTAATCATATAGGATCTCAAAGATTTTTTTTGCTAGATGAGATTTGAAGTTCAGACGAGAGAAAAGAGGTTGTAACGATTAGCTCGTGACCTGGGGATAAATTTTGAGTCATAAGATCCATGGCCTTCTCCGTCCCTCGTCCCAATTAAATATAATATATATATATATATATATATATATATATAATATAAAAATTTGAACATTGACTGCATGCAGATACGCACATACTTCTCGCACGTGAGTCTTCAGGTGTGTGGATGGCGTGCGATTTCTAGATGTGGGTTCCACGATCTCCACACCAAGCATTTGCCATTGACCTTCAAATCTTAATCGCATTTAATCGTGTCTGTCAGGCCCAACCCACGTGTGCAGTCAACTTGGGCCTGTCAAAACGGGCTTCCAAGCAACCTGATCGCACGCGTTTTTTTTCTTTTTTTTTTTTTTAATTATTTTAAATCAAAAATTATATTTCAATTAATTCAATTTAAATATTTATAAAAATTCTATAAACCATTCATAAATCGAATTTAATTTTTAGTCTATAATTTATATTTATTATTTAACTTATTAATACCATTTACCTTTTTCTCTTAATTTTTTCTCTATATTTTTGTCAGAAAAACTATTTTCTCTCGATATTCTTTTTTCTAATCGATGATCAATTAAGAAAAAAATTGATGGTGGGAAAAAATAGTTTAAGAAGAGAGAAGAGAAAAAAGCATATATAAGATAAAAAAGAGATATCGTGGATATAAGTTACGAAATATTATTTCTATAATTCTAAAAAAATCGAATATTGTGATCGAATACTGAGTGTTTAGGGAGTGTTTCGACTGATCAATCGACTATCGAGGAAGGTTTGGTTGATAAATATCAGAGAGAGAGAGAGAGAGGGCCGCATCTCATTTGTGCGAACTAACTTAAGTTCTGTGCTAACGAGTCTAGAGGTCATGTATCATAGATTGTAATACGAAAACCATAAACCAAAATAACCAAAATCACAATTCATATACAAACTTCATTATGAATCTTAGTTTCATTGCATATAAGATTCAAATAAAAGCCAAAATCACCCGTAAAACAAAATATGGTAAGAAAATAATTCACCGTTTGTACTTCAAAGGGGGGGGGGGTTTACCGTTCACATTTTATAACGGGTTCGCCATTAGCATCGGTACAAAGAAGGGGCGCGAGAGAATGATTGAGGAGAGATTAAGAGGATACCCAAAGTCAGAGCGTATGGCAGCAAATACAAAATATTGAGATTCAAAATTTTGAGTGAGAAAGAAAAAAATTGATTTGATTTGATTAAGGAAGAATGAAGATTAGGTTAGAGTCTCTATCTTAATTTTTTTTAAAATTTAAATTAAATTAATAAATATAGTATATGCTGTGCAATATAATAACATAAGGATATCTATAACTTTATATATCTCGGGGTCCTTGTAGGGTGCGGGTGGGGGGAGCATTACTCTAACCCCATTCTTGGACCTCTCGTGGGGGGGGGGGGGGGGAATTCTCCTTCACCCCATGCCCCACGGGATAAAAGTCTTTATATATATATATATATATATATATCTAGAGACGATCAAAGTCGAGAATTTTATAAAAAAAAAATTAAGGATAATATCAATTGAATTTTCTATTCTCATACGAGCACATCTATGTGGCTACTAGTTTATATCAAGGTAATTGTCTTTCTTATTTCTAGTTCAATGAATGTAGTCTATGTTGTGATGAACGGTGAATAAAAATTTTATATATAAAAAGTTGAGAAAATAATGGATTCGAAAGAGAAATATAGATTATTAGTGTTATTTATAACCATCATTAGTATACATAATATTGAAATTTGATTTTTTTTTGTCAAAAGAAAATTTTAAATATCTAAATAAAATGCCATAAATTTTTTTAAAAATTAAAATCACCCAATAACTTCTTTTTAACCATTTAAAGGAAACCAAGAAGCAAAGTGGTTAAAAATAAATTATCAAATTTTTTTAGGGCAAAATGTCCTCGATCCTCAACCTAGACATGGTACTATTAGCAACCTAGACATGGACTCATGGACCGTGTTGGATAAGTTTGATGGATTCAACAATCGAACCATGGTTAAGTTGTTGCGAGCCATGGTTAAAGATAAAGTCACCGACAAAAGCTGAGGTCTTCCGGCATTGGGTCCCTTTGTCGTACCACAACCCCGCAAACT
The DNA here is from genome assembly GCA_037126225.1 of Dillenia turbinata. NCBI lineage: Eukaryota > Viridiplantae > Streptophyta > Magnoliopsida > Dilleniales > Dilleniaceae > Dillenia > Dillenia turbinata. The sequence goes on from JBAMMX010000017.1 coordinate 14,701,144, forward strand.
CTGTGGCTATTAAAAGCCATAACCAATACATAATAATAATAAAAAACTCTCACTCTTTCTCTCTCTCTCTCTCTCTCTCTCTCTCTCAATATCTCCTTCCTCTTATTTATTACGATTTCTTTGTCACATCTAATTAATTCACTCAATATCCTCCGCCGTCGCTTTCAGCAACATCATCATACCCCATACCCATCATGCATCCACTATCGCATAATCTTCCACCGTCAGATCTCGGATCAAACGGCCAACAATTGAGAGCTTGATTATGTGAGAGTGACGTGTGAATGATGTGAGAGAGGAATGATGGACATGCGCAGCATTGTAATATATGACATTAAAAATTCACGTTTCCAGGTCATAAAATTCAAATTTTCTTACAATATATAATAAACTCTGTGTGTTAAAAAATTATTTAAATAATTTAATATGAAAAATTGAAAATAAATTAGAGTTTGATAGAACTTTTTTTTTCCTTATCTTCTTATCTTATTTTTTAAAAGAAAAAAACTACTAAATATTATTTTAAAAAAACTCTTAAAAAAATAATTTTTTTTAATAAAAAAAATAGAGATGTAACAAAAGTCCCTTAAAGGAACTTCTGCTTTTTCTTTTTCCGAAGATTTAATTTTTTATTTTTTTTATTTCTATTATACCCCTACTTAAAAGATATAAAATTTTAAGTCTATATCATAAATTCATTTATCTTTATATTCTCTTTTTTCTTTAATTTTTATTCTTTACTTTTAATTTTATTTAAAAACTATTAAATAAGTTTATTTTTAAAATTAAAATTATTAAATAATTTTTTATTTTTTTAAAAAAATTTTTAATTTTTGTTTTTCTTTATTATAAAAAAAGAAGAACTAAAAATAAACCTTACTACTTAAAATTATATATAAAAAAGAGGAACAGTTAAGAAACTAATTTATCAAATGCTCACAAATGATCCAACTCGCTTGAAGTTTGAGTTGAGTTGTTTTTTTTTTTTTTTGTTTATTTGAAAAAGGGATGATGGGGCATGTAAGACTTAGGTACATAGAGGGGGAAGAGGGTGAGGGGCAAGCGTGCAGGTGTAGGGAGCAGTTAATGATGCTACTAAAGACCCATGTCTGGTAAATTTAATTCCATTGAGAGAGAGAGAGAGAGAGAGGGTTAATGATGGGAAAAGAGAAAAAGAGTAAGTGGGAGTGGAGAGAGAGAGAGAGAGAGAGAGAGAGAGAAGAGGGGAGTTATATGTCCTGGTCAACACCCGGCAATGCAACTTCAAAAGCCGCTTTCTTGTCCCCTTCCCCCGGTTGTTCCCCCTATTTTCCTCTGTCTCCCATCTTCACCTATCCACTCTCCAATAAATGCCCATTACGTGACTTACACACCCCCACTCCCCTCCCTTTTCCCTTCTTGCCCTCCATTTCTTCCCTTATTCTCCACCCCTCCCCAAACACGAAGAGATCACACAAGCATAATCCGACCAATATCCACTCAATTAATTTTTTAAGAAATTTTTGTAATTTTAATTCACATTTAATTATATAAAAATAATATTTTATTAAGATCTATAAAATTCTTAAATTGATGAAAAAACAACTACAAATACCCTGAAGATGAACGCGAGCAAAATCTCACTCACATTTGACAAACTCTTTTAGAAAAAGCCCTACATATACCATGTATGAGAGAGATATTATTTTTGGTTTTTGTCAAATTCTGCTATAAAAATCTCAGTATTTTTTTTCCTTTTTACCGATTCTACTTGTCTTACCACCTCTCAAACTCAATATATTTCAAAGATGTTTTTTTTTTTTTTATAAAATTTTTTTTTTTTTTTTTTTTTTTTTATATTGTTTTATTGGGTTTTTTTTTTTAATTAGGAATAAAAAAAAAAAAAAATGTTTTTTTTTTGGGTTAATTTTTTTTTAAAAAGGGGAAAAAAATTTTTTTTTTTTAAAAAAAAAAAAAAAAAAAAAAAAAAAAGAGAGGAGTATATTTTGAATATATTTTATTCTTATTATTTTTATCTTAGACGTTTTACTTTTTTGTAATATTGTACAAATTATTAATGTCGATTGATTAATTATGCTTGTGTTTAGATATTAAAAGTTTATTCTAATTTTAATTTATATTGCAAATTTGTAATTATAATTTATTGTTAACTAATTTTCTAATTTAGATATTTAACTTAACTAGTTAATTAAATTAATGTAGCCATATTGAATCGTTTGCAATATTAGTATTAACCGTGCCTAAGTTAAAAATTAATTTACTAAAATATAAATAAAATTATAAATTAAAGAAAATTTAATTAAATCCATTTTTTTTTTATAAAATTAATTCAAACTCGAGATTCTTTGAAAAATATTTTTCCTTTTCAAAAACCAGGGCGCGGCGCCCACGGAACGGAAGCATCATCACCCGACATGAATCCTAACCTGCTTTTTGTCAAATCGAGTGTTTTTTTTTTTTAATGAAGAGCAGGGGTAGTAATGTAATATCGCAAGGGGAGCATGATTAGGGCTGCAAGGAGTGCGGTTGTTGAATATGTTTGGTGTTTTTTTGTTTTTTTTTTTTTTTTTGATGATTTTGGCTAAACAAGATCCGGATTTTCTTGATTTTGCAAATTTTCTCATGTTCTGTTTTGGTCTTTGATGACGATCATCAAACCCATCCACGCCCAAAAAGAAGAACAACCAAAAAAGGGGTTCACCTTCCTTAGTTTGATTCCTTCAAATTACGGTTTCCCACTTGTGGCAAAAAAGACAGACAATTTTCTTTCCTTTACCAACTTGCAAATAATTCTGTTCCAAAACCCCCTTTTTCTCATTTTTATGGATTCTTAATTATAATATAATTATTAAATTCATTTGAATTGAATGATCAGATACTCTATTTCCTTTACTAATGATCTAAATTTAACTTTTGAGAATAAAAAATATGATTTAAAAGAGTCAATCCTATAATAAGATATATAATATTCAAATCAAATTAATCAGATAAAATTCAGATACCAATTAACGAAAATAAAAAAAATTATAATATAATTGTGTACTGCAATTCGCTAAAAAAAAGAAGTATTTGTACTGTAAAACCTTTGCCATTTCATTGCCTTAGAATTTGTCTAAACATTTGAAAATCTAGTTTTCATGGACTTGAATTTCCACAGCTACCGGTATTGCCTATAATATCAAAACATTATCACTTAAATCAATGATGCTTTCGACCCACTTATGGCAATACAATACTTTTTATGTAAAATAATTACTTTAAGCATTTTCTCTTAATTTCAAATTATTATTAATCCTAACGAATGCCAATTAGTTTTGTTAATAAAGTCATTTTAGAATTAGTTTCTGTATATTACCTTTTCAAATTGAATGCCATTGTACCCTTTTGGAAAATAATTAAAATAATTTTAGATTTAAAAAATTAAAATTTATAATCAGTCAATAGACTAACTAAATCTATTAACTTATAAAATCCTAAGTTTGAATATGCGAACAATGTAGCTAGCTACAAGATCAGAAACGATGTTTTTAAAATCGAACTAATAAATAATTCGATTAATCTGTTTATTAATTCATTGATTGAATCGATCAAGTTATTATACAAACTTGATAATATCAATATGATATCATATATATAATTTATATATTATATATTTTAAAATAAAATAAAGTTTATATATTATTTATAAATTAAATAAATCGGATCGGTCGATTTTATCGATTTTGATTTTTTTAAATGATTTTGATCAAATTTAATTTTATTTAATTTAATAATAAAAATTTAATCAAACTATTAAATCATTCACAATTGAATCAATTAAATCGATTAATCCGATTTAATTTTAAAAACACTTATTAAACTAGAAGCAAGTCTCACTTATGGTAACGCTGGTGCTTCCCTTTTAACTAATTCTAATTTAAAAAATAGAATAAATTTGGGAATTTAGAAAATAGATCGCCAAAAATAAGTTGGAAAATCTACAGAGATGGAGGTTAAAAAGGTAATTTAATAACCGAAGGGCATAAATGTCATCCAAAAAGCATCTTTCCCTTAACACTTTTTACTGCAAGAACAAAAAATAAAATAAAATAAAAAATAAAAATTCGATAGTGCACCTATAACAACGACAGATATTGATTCGTAATCTGACGGTTGAGATTGCGTGATCAGAATCAGAACAATCAAACACCGACAGTCTAATCCTGTTTCTAGATCTGTGGAGTACAGAATGATTGCATGATTTATTAGACAAAATTAATTAATTAATTAATTAATTAATTAATTGAAAAAAAGTGGAAGCTATTTTTATGGCATTGTGGGCTTTTTAATTTTTTCCTGAGCTTGGAGTTTCACAGCGGAAACAGAGCCGAAGCTTTTGTTGCTTTCTGCATAATGGAAGGACCTTAGTTCTCTCTCTCTCTCTCTCCTTCGTTCTCTCTTTTTCTCTCTCTTCTCTGATCTGTGCATTTTGGGCTGTGAATTTTAAAGTTATTTTTGAGCTGTTAATCAAAGCAAAATCTGTTGAGGTATGTTCTTGTTCAATCTCTCTCTCTCTCTCTCTAGGTTTTTGTTTTGCTTCATTCGAGATTGTTCGGTGAGATCTTGATGTTGTTTGAGCTTGATTTAAGCTTCTCTCTTATATTTCTTGGGTTTGTATTTCTCTCTCTCGCTCTCTCTGGACTGTGAGTTGTTATGAATATTTTGTGGTTTTATTGTAGGTTTGAGGATTTCTTTCTGTATATTTCTCCTTTTTTGAGTGTTCTAGTACGCTGTTTTTAATTTTTTTAGTTTAATTAATTATGCCTCTTTAGTTCCTATATTTGATTTCTATCCTCCAAAACGGGCATTCTTTTTTTTAAAAAAAAAATTCTTTGTTTGATTTTCCTGATTAGGTGAAAAATTCCTCTTGTTTATAAATACTCTTGGTGGCTTAGTTTGTAGGGTTCGGTGAAATTAGGGTTTGATTGTTTAATTTTTTTCCCCATTAGGCCTTGGGAAGCTCTTATTTGTGATTTAGGTCAAAATGCTGGTAGTCGGAACGGGTTGGAAGATTTTAATTCTGATTTTGCCTCTTTGGTTTCTCCTTCTTGAGAAATTGAATGCATGGAACTATTTGACTACTTGTTTGCTTTTTGTCCTTTTGACAGGGGTGTTATTTTTTTTCCAGGTCAATAAATCATCCTTGGTATTTTAGCTTATCCTTGTGCTTTTTAATATTTGTTCAATTCCAAATTTATATTGAAATTCTGGTTATTGTCTTGATTTTTGCATTGCTACTGAATACTTTGCAGATTTTTCAATTTTGTTACATTTGTTTTGTTGTTGGGTTTCTGTGGGAAGAAGAGTAATGTCTTTAAATCTGTGTTGTTTGCTTTGTTTTGATATAAAGGGATACAGGGTGAGCTTTGGATTCTTGATCCTTGGATCCGTATGCACAATATTGCTAATTTGCATTATGATGAAATTGATCATAATTTGGTTCCCGTATGCATCTGAAAAATATATTTTATTTCATTAATTTCTTCATATGTAAAGTAGTACCTGTGACAAAATGCTGAAATTTCACCTGGCACATGTAGTATAGTCCTTTTGATTTTATCCGCGCGATATATCATTTCTTCAGTTTTCCTTGTACAACTTCTTGGGTTTATCCATTTAAACAGAAGATGGAACTGTGGGACTAATGCCTCTTCATTTTATTTAGGCTAAGTGGGATTCTAAAATTCTTGAAGTCTAATGTCTCCACCATTACTGAGAATGGAGGAAGAAGGGCAGAGCAACGTCTCTGTTGGGGCTTCTTCTGCCTCTCTTGATTGTCTTTCCCAGACTGGATCAGGGTTCAAAGAACGCAATTACCTGGGATTATCAGATTGTTCTTCTGTGGGCAGCTCCACGGTTTCAAGCTCGGCCGAGGGGAATAAAGATGGTCTTCATCTCAAGGCTACTGAGTTGAGGCTTGGTCTTCCCGGGTCCCAATCTCCTGAAAGAGATTCCGAGTTATGCCTTCTGTCATCAGCTAAACTCGATGAGAAGCCCCTCTTTCCTTTGCTCCCCTCTAAAGAGGGGATTAGCTCATCACCGCAGAAAACCGTCATATCAGGGAATAAAAGAGGATTTTCAGACACTATGGATGGTTTCTCTGAGACAAAAAATGCCATTTTTACTGAAGGGAATTGGATGTTCAATGCAAATGGGGCTGATTCTGAAACTCAACAATCTGTCGGACAAGGGAAGTTTCCTGTTAATTCAGGAATCAATGTGATACTATCTGCAAGGCCTACCCCAAACTCTGGGGTGAAAGCCTTTTCTGTGAATGAGCATTCTGGCCCTCAGACAGCTATGGTGAAAGAGTTGCCTTCAAAGCCCTTACAGGAGCAAGCTCGTGCTACCACTGGAACCAACCTTAGCCGCATAAATGCTTCCATCAATAGAAGCAGTGCTCCTGCAGCCAAGTATGTCCACAAATATAGAGTAAATCAAACAAAAGTGATGATGATTATACTATGAGTGTGCTAAACTATTGGCTTTGTGATGCTGATGGACTCTAAATTTGAATTACAGGGCACAAGTGGTTGGTTGGCCTCCTATCAGATCATTCAGGAAGAACTCATTGGCTACTACTTCCAAAAACAATAATGAAGTTGATGGAAAACCAGGTTCTAGTGCTCTTTTTGTTAAAGTCAGCATGGATGGTGCTCCCTATTTAAGGAAAGTTGATCTGAGAACCTATTCTGCTTATCAAGAACTTTCTTCTGCTCTTGAGAAGATGTTCAGTTGTTTCACCATAGGTGAGCTGTGCGAGAATCTCAATTTTAGGCTATACCATGCTTTGTTTGTGAGCATTATAATATGCTCCAAATGTACATGTTCCATGATGGAGTTGACACACTGTCAGATGGATGCAGTGACTACTTTTTTGTTTGATTCCAGGTCAATGTGGATCCCATGGAGCTCCTGGGAGAGAGCTGAGCGAGAGCAAATTGAGGGATCTTCTGCATGGCTCAGAGTATGTGCTTACCTATGAGGATAAGGATGGTGACTGGATGCTTGTAGGAGATGTTCCTTGGGAGTAAGTTCCAATCTAATTTACTTTGTTGCCTCCATTTCGATCTAATTTCCTTGCAATTTTTGTGTTATTTTGCAAACCAATTGGAAATTTTAATTGCATTTACCCAAGTAAAAGTATGTGTAGATTCTGATACTATCAAGAAAGTGGAGTATGCATTCTTTTGGTTAAGAACCTAGTGAAATACTTTATTACAGTGCCTTAGAAGGAAAGTTGGTTAAATGCAGTTCTTTAAAAAGAATATCTGTCGCTTGGCTTTAGAGTGCAAATAAAAGATTAATCCAGGATTATGTAAGCAGCGCCTTAAGTAGGTCTTTGCATCGAAGCAAATACAATGCGTGCTCTCGTCATAGAAGCAATTCTTTGCCAAACATCTCTACATGTTGTAGTCCATGATGAGACAGATAAATCATTTGGTTGTTTTCTTCTGTTCACTTGAAGATTTATTGGACATTTTGTTGTGATCAAGTACACCATTTACGTATGTTGTATTCATCTAGTCGCGGATTCTAGCCTTGAAACATTGCATACCAAAATTTAAGGCAATTAGAGATAAGTTTAATAAATTTCCAATGACATGAGGGAAACATTTTCTTGTGGTTATGTTCTGTATTCACCTTTAAGGGGCCTTGCTGGGTGTGGCTTGTTATCTGTTGAAATTGTTCTGTGAAACCCATATAAGCTAAATCCTTATCGGAACATCTATGAGAACTAGGAATATCTGCTTCCACAAAATCTTCATGTTCCCCAACGTTGGGGTTATTTAGCCATTAGTAAAGTTGGGCATACTGCATCAAATGTAGAGTTGTGTTCCCTTGTAGGTGTCTTGACTTGAATGTAATTCGTCTATTGGCTTTTTGTAGAGCAAACTTGCCTTTTTAGTGTCCTTATTTCACTGCATTTAGTTACCAAGTTCGGGCTTAATGTGGGCCAGCATGCAAGTATGTTCATCAAAATTCATGTCATTCACCTGCAATAAGCACCATGGTCTAGTGTGTATGATGTTGAAGGCTGGTTTGTTTGTTGACAAAATTATCAAAACTAGAGGACCGGCTGCTTGAATCAATGGTGGCCCGGGGGGGGGGGCACAAGGGGTGTCACACCACTTCTCCCCACTAAATTTTAATTTTAAAAACATGTTTTAATATGAAGGATCCATGAGATTTTCCAATGTTAAGTAGAGGCAAATAAAGCACCCCCCCATTATTTAAATTTTCTGTGATTATAGTTTAAAGAAATGTTCTAAAATTTGGCACCCAAAGAAAATTTTCTGGGACCACCATTCCTGACCGCCATTTCTTGAATGGAGCATAAATGAACTCAACAAAAGTTTAGGTCTCCGCTCTCTTTCATTCTTGAAATGAATATAATTTTGTGGACTGCAATAACAAGTTGTAGAATAGATAAATTTTGCAAATTTTAAGATATTTGCATCCATAATAATGAGTGAACTATGATTTCTATGATTTCTATCATATGAGAGAACTGTGAATCCACAATAATGTCATCCATTGCTTCATGTTGTGCCCAACTTGGGAAATTTAGCATGTTATTATTGAGCCTTTAAGTGCTTTAGAGGGTTGAAATCAACGATAGTTTTGAATTGTTGCACATTTGAATCCACTCAACTAGAAATGACTCTGACAGAAGAAATGAATTGTTCTTCTGACTTGGTTCCTAATTACAACGTAGAAAGTTTTGTGGCTGGAGGACTCAAAACGATAACTTCCATGAACGTCTCTACTGCAAGAGACATTTGCATTGGACCAATGAATCATCCTCCAGCTGAAATTCTGCAATATGTTATTGTGGAGAGTCCAACCAAAAGCACACCGCTAGTGAATTCTGTAATCTCTCCATATCAATCAACTACCTGCCTTAGTACAGCAACTGTTTAATTTTTGTCAAAGTGATTTTGTTCTGGAGAAGCTTGGTTATGTGTGTTGCAAGACAGAGGTAGACTATTTGTATGCCTCACGTAGTCTGTATGATTATTTCTTTTAAGCCTCGAGTCTTGTGTGTTGGCACATTTGTTGAAGTCCAGTTCTGAAGGGTTCCGAAGGGATGATCTTACAAGGCTAGAGAGGGCCTTGCCTGGAGTAGACATTGCTGATCATTGTATATTCCTACGCTCCTATGATTTGGTAGCCATTGTTGTATACCTTGTGTGCTGGGGCTTATGGTTTATAGTGACTTCTCTCACCTCTCACCATCTTGTACTTTGCTTCTGTGTTATGGATTTTGCTTTCTTTCACCCCTGGATGTAGGCTTCAATGCCAAACCATGTGTACTCTGCATTCTTTATGTTTCAGTTTGCTGCTGCTTGTTTTCATTTTTTCCATTGCTCTGACTGTAGTCAATTGATTTAAGTTGGAATAGATGTTGCTGAGGTGGACTTTTCTGGTACCTTATATTGCTTCTTTGATCATAACTATGCAGCATGTAGGAAAGTGGATTTGTTCACTCTCTTCATTTCTGACTTGCCACACAATTGCTATTCAAACGTCCAAAACAATGGCTTTTATTGTTGCTTCTGATACATGTATGTCAAGGGTTGCTTATGATAATTTGATTCATCTAAACGGGGAAGTGCATTTCATCCTATTTTAATGGATAGATACTATAATCTGGCTTAAAAATTTGATAGTACATGATATTTTTGATATAGTTTGCTTTGATAGAATCCCTTGGGACTGTCAAGGCTTGACACTCTCTCTTGTTGCAGGATGTTTATCGAGTCTTGCAAGAGGCTGAAGATCATGAAGAGCTCTGATGCTATTGGCTTAGGTATGGACCATCACTCTCTTATCTTTCTTTTGACTCATTGACATAATTGTCCTTGATTTTGACCAAAAGCTTTCTATTAAATTGTATAATATGATATTGTGCAAATTTATTTGTATGATATGATAATATGGAATGATTCAAGGTTGATGACTGGGACAAATAGTACTGCAAATGTTAGTGTAGTTTGAGGAGCATTTGATATTTCTGAAGATTTAGCTGTTCTTGATATGGATAATCAACCTGACAAAAACTTGTCCAATTGTTAGGGCAGAGATTGTTACAATTTCTGGTTACAATGCATAATATTAAAACTTGTGCCATGTTGTCAGACTTAATTTAGGTCATTTCATTTGGAATTAAGTCATCGGATTACTTGGTTTCTTGAATTATCCTACATCATTCATCATTTTGTTTTTGTTTGTATTTTTTTATTTTTTTTGGGGGTGGGGGGGCTTAACTCATTAACAGCTCCAAGGGCCGTGGAGAAATCGAGGAATAGAAACTAAGCTCACCTCAGGGCACAACAACCGCTCTGCTGCAGGAGTGTGGGAATCGGAAATATTGGGAATGTTCCACTTGCTGGAAGGAGCTAAAGGGGTAGTTTGGCCTGTATGGTTGAGAACGCAATGGTTCAAGTTCTAATTTGTCTTTATTTGCAAGAAAATGTCTACGTTGGTGAATTTATGTTTGTCTGGTCTCTCTGGTCTCTCAAGTCTATTGATTAAGATAGAACTTCATGGTAAGTGTTTTTAAGGTATTTAGTGTTTGGTGAGTCACATTGTAGTTCTCTCAATAGGAACCTGCTTTAAGTGTTAAAATGTACTCTGTATTTCGAATTCCTGGTATTGTAATGTTGTTGCAAAACCTTGTTTAATATTATGCTTTCCTTCAAATGTTTTCACACTATATGATTCTCCTATTATCTTGAGATTCTGCTTCTAATTTGGAGACTAGTTGCATGGCGCCTCAAATGGGTGACATTATGCCAATTCAAATTTGCGCACATTTTTATGTCCCGTGTGTGGTATATAAAATATGCCTTTTAAGGTAGGAATCGAGTTCTCTCCTAATATGGTATAAGTTGTAGAACCCTCTGCTAACAAATAGATTTTAAGGGATCATATTTTAGCATAATGCATTGAGATTACATTTAATTTTGTTGTTCTTTTGCTTGGGAACATATGGTCAACACAGCTCAAGTCTTGCGGGATTTCTAGGTTTATAACTTGATATTACAAATTTAATGGCCTTTTGTGGTTGGTGAATTACATTTAGGGGTGTTCGGGCTGGTTAATGATTTTTTGGGTTATTCAGTTTGGGTTTTGGTGGTATTTAATTCAATCAAAAATCGAATCGAATAAAATAAGATTTGAATCAATTTATCTGAATTAAATTTAGATTATTTAGTTTAGGTTATTTGGGTTTTATTTATCCGAATAATTACATGATATGAATTTTTTTTTTAATGATTTGGGTTGAACGGTTTGGATTGATTTGGCATAATATTACGTGAGAATATGTTAATATGTTATTCGGGTTTTGGGTGGGTTTTTGAATGAAAATTTTTATTTTTATATCTGAATAATTTATTTAAATTTTTAATGAGAAAATTATTTATCCGATTTGATTTTTATTTATCCGAATTGAATAATCTGAATTTAATTTGGATCAATGAATAGTTTCACCCAACACCACTGGTTACATTGTAGTTCTCTCCAATAATTCCCAACATTTTGACAATATCCCTTGCTTACCCCCAAAAAAAAAAAAATCAAAAACAAATTTAATTGCCCTTTGTCTAATTATCCTGCTCTTTTTTATTCCAATCCAATGGGTTTAATTAACCTTACTTTTTTTTAACCTTTTTTTTTTTTTTTTTTTTGGGTCTTTTTCCCTTTTAAAAAAAAAAAAATAAAAAAAAAATATTTTTTTTTTTTTTTTTTTAATTTTTTTTTTTTTTTTTTTTTTTTTTTTTTTTAAACCCCCCAAAAAAAAAAAAAAAAAAAAAAAAAAAAAAAAAAAAAAGAAGGGGGGAAAAAAATTATTTTTTTTTTTTTTTTTTTTTTTTTTTGGGGGGGGGGGGGGGAAAAGGGGGGGGGGGGAGGAAAAGGGGGGGGGGGGGGGGGGAAAAATAATTTTAAATAATTTTTTATTATTTTTTTTTTTTATTTTTTGTTTTGGGGGGGGGGGGGGGGAAAAAAAAAAAAGGGGAAGGATATGTAATTTATATTTTTTTTGGGGGGGGGGGAAAGGGGGGGGGGGGGGGAAAAAAAAAAAAAAAAAAAGATATGAATTTGGGGAAGGGGGGGGGGGGGGGTTTATTTTAAATTTTTTTATTTTTTTTTGGTGGGTATTGGGGTAAAAAAATTTTAAAAAAAAAAAAAAAATTATAGGGGGAGTATTGTGTGGGGGGGTTTTTTTTGGGTATGTATTTTTTTGGGGGGGGTTTTTTTTTTTTTTTTTTTTTTTTTTTTGGTGTGGGGGGGGGGGGGTTTTGTTTGTTTTAATTTTTATAAATTAAAAAATAAAATTTTTAAAATAAAAAAAAAAATATTTTTTTTAAAAAAAAATTTATATAATAGAAAAAATAAATTTTGGGTAATTTTTTTTATATAAAAAAAAAAAAAAATAATAATATATTAATTTTTTTGGGGGATTTTTTTTGGGAAAAAAAAAAAAGGGAAAAAAAAAAAAAAAATAAAAAAGGGGGAAAAATTGTGGGGTTTTTTTATGGGGGGATAATAAAAATTTAAAAAAAAAAAAAAAAAAAAAAGGGAAGGGGAAAAAGGTATTATATATGTTTTTTTTAAAAAATATTTTATATATGTAATAAAAAAAATAAAATATTATATATATTATTATTAAAAAAAAATAAAAAGATGTGAGGGGGAGGTGAAGAGAAGAGGAGAGGGGGGGGGGGGGGGGGGGGGGGGGGGGGGGGGGGGGGGGGGGGGGGGGGGGTGTTTTTTTTTTTTGGGGGGGGGGGGGGGGAAAAAAGGGGGGGGGGGGGGGAAGGGGGGGGAAAAAAAAAGAAAAAAAGTGTTTTGTATAATAATTTTTTTTTTTTGGGGGGGGGGGGGGGGGGGGGGGGGGGGGGGGGGGGGGGGGAGGAAAAGGGAAAAAAATGGTAGTTTGATGGGTGTTGTTATTATTTTTTTTTGGGGGGGGGGGGGGGGGAGGGGGGGGGGAGGGGAGGGGGGGGGGGGGGGGGGAGGGGGAGGGAGGGGGGGGGAAGGGGGGGGGGAAAAAAAAAGGAGGGGAAGGAAGGGAGGGAAAAAAAAAAAAAAAAAAAGGGGGGGAAGGGGGGGGGAAAAAAAAAAATTTATTTTATTTATTTTTTTTTTTTTTTTTTTTTTATTTTTATTTATAATTAAAATTTAAAAAAGGAAAAGAAAGAGGAAAAAGAGAAAAAAGAAAGAAAAAGAAAAAAAAAAAAAAAAAAAAAAAAAAGAAAAAAAAAAAAGGAAGGAGAAAAAGGGGGGGGAAGGGGGGGGGGGTGTAAAAAAATAAAAAAAATAAATATGGGGAAAAGAAAAAGGGGGGGGGGAAATTAAAAGGAAAAAAAAAGAAGAAAAAAAGAGAAAAAAAGAAAAAGAAAGAAAGAAAAAAAAAAAAAAAAAAAAAAAAAAAAAAAGAGATGGGGAGAGGGAAGGAGAGGGGGGGGGGGGGGGGGGGAAAAAATCCAAGTGACTATTGTACCTTTTCTCTTTTCTTTCCAATGAATACAAGAATCCTATCTTGAAACTGCATTGGGAGTGGGAAGTTTAGAAGAGCATGTGTTGAGCTTCTGAAGGTTTAGTAGCCTGAAATCATCTGCTTCCTGGAGACGAGTTCAAAAGGATCACTATCCAAGATTCCTGAAGTTAGGTTACGATAAGGAAATTTTAGTCAAGCCTTTGGGGTTCAGGGGGTCTCTGGTTGCTTTGGAAGAATGTTGAGATGCAAATTGTGATTCATTCCTCGTCTCAGTTGTATATTACAGCAAAGTGCAGAAAAACTTGGAGGAATGACTTTTCACTTTTGTTTACATTCCCCCCGTTCTTGCTGCTAAAATGGAAGCCTGGCAGGAGATTCAGAAGCTTGCTGATCAAGTTGATGGTCCTCGGTTTGTTCTAGGGGACTTTAATGACACTGGGGGATTGGAAGACACCACTCAAAATAATACCAAAGTTTGGAAGAGTGGTCAGAGGTTCCGTTGGAAATGTGTCTTAGAAGTTATTGAATAATTGCTCAACAGACCAGATTTGTAGGAGATATTTTTTGCACATTTTTGTTATAGCTTAACATTAGGAGTAATTTAAATTTGATTTTAAATTAACAAATTTTGTTGATTTTTTATTATGTTTCAACTCTATATAAAGAGTAAATGCAGTTAATTAATAAATATGCTAGAAATTCTAAGTTTTCTTCCTCAATTGCCAAATATTTTCTTTACTCTTATAAAATTACAACAGTGGTATCAAAGCTTTCAAAGATCTTAAAGGACCTGTGATTAAGTGAGTAAGAGAGAATACCAATAACACTTTCTCCTTTCCAAAAAAATCTAAAAGAAAAAAAGACCCAAACTTTAGCCCCTCATGGTTTCTAGCAATACACCAGCTCTTTTACCCCCTATCAAGTTTGGGCTGTTAATATGAAAACTCATTTGAGAGGTCTTGGTTTGTGGTTGTGGATTGAAACTGAAAGGGAAATATCCCCTTTGGAAAACAATCCAACTCTCAATCAAATCAGGGCTCATAAAAAAAAAGAAACTAAACCTCTGAGAGCTTTATCTTATATTCATGCTGTTGTCTCAAATTCAATTTTCACAAGAATTATGGCTCGTGAAACACCAAAGGAGGCTTGGGACAAGCTTAAGGAGACGTATATAGGGAGTGATAGAACCAGGTAAATGCAGATTCTGAACTTGCAGAGGGAATTTAAAGTTTTGAGGATGAAAGATAGTGGGCTTATCAAAGAATATGTAGACAGGCTTATGGAAGTTGTTAACAAAATCCAATTACTTGGTGAGAATCTAACAGATTAAAGGGTTGTAGAGAAAGTTTTAGTGAGTCAGCCTGAAAGGATTGAGTTCAATATCTCCTCTTGAAGACTCAAAGGTCTTAATCAAGATTTCCTTGACAGAATTGGTGAATGAATTACAGGCACAAGAGCAAAGGAGAATGATGAGAAAGAAAGAATCTATGGAGGCTGCTCTCCAAGCAATAGCAGAAAGTTTAGGAGAAGGTACAGAGAAGAAGAACAACAAGACTAGTATCAATAATGAAAACAAAGTTGAGACCTATCTACTTTGCCCACACTGCAAACAAACGAATCAACTGCATAATAGGTGTTGATGGAGACTTGATGTCAAGTGTAAGAAATGTGGTAGGATTGGACACGTGAAGCGAATTTACAAGTCTCAATAACATGGAGAGGCAAAAGCTTCTACCGAGCAACATCAAGAGGAGGAACTTTTTGTTGCAACATGTTTCATAACAGATAATAGTTCCAGCGATTTCTAGCTGATTAACAGTGGTTGCGTAAACCACAACCAATAACCAAGAGCTTGATAAAACTATCATTTCTAAAGTAAAAATTAAAAATGGTGAATTTATTTCAATCAAGGGCAAAGGAATAGTAGCTATAGAAAGTTTAACAGGTTTGAAGCATATTACTGATATTCTATAAATGTTTGACATTGACCAAAACTTGCTTAGTATTAGATAGTTGGTTGAAAAAGGTTTCAAACTCATATTTGAAGATAAATGGTGCTTAATCAAAGATATAACAGGCAAAGATATATTTAAAGTGAAAATGAGAGCAAAAAGCTTTGCTCTAAATCTAATGGAGGATAAGCAAATAACATTTTCCAGCAATAAGTACAATTTGGTGAAAGGTGTGTCAATATTAGAAATTTTGCGGAATGAGCTGAGTTTGACACAAGGAAAGCTGAAAAGTATTGAAAAATATCTTATGGTTGCTAGAATCCAAGAAAGCAACATAATGGAGAAGTTTAAATATGCTGAGGAATAATTGTAGCAACAAGAAAGGGTGTTAGAGTAAGCCACCTCAAGAAACTTGGAGCTCAAGTCTTTGCATGAACTCCTAGCGAAAGATTCAGAACTAAAACTCCAAGAAGCAATGGTGAATTTCACAAGCAAACACACTGAGGCAAAAACATTGTATGAGTAACTGCAAACTCTTGAAGATAAAGTAAAGAGTTATGAAGTGCAGATGATGGAGGTAGTTGATGTGTCTGTAGCTTTAAAGGAAGAATTGGAGTACAGTTTAATGAAGGTGGACACTTTGGAAACTATCGACTGGAAACTCCAAACAAAAATATCAGAAGCAAAGACTAAGGTTGCACAGTTTTACTCAGAAAATGAGCTGCTGGTTGAGACAAACTCGCAGCTAAATAACAAGGTTAATGAACTCGAGAAATTGTTGAGCTCTGCAACTACTAAGGCAAGGAGGAGTGTTGGAAATATGTTTTAGAAGTTGTTGAATAATTGCTTAACAGACCAGATTTTTAGGAGATATTTTTTGCATATTTTTGTTATAATTTGATATTAGGAGTAATTTAAATTTGATTTTAAATTAGCAAATTTTGTTGATTTTCTGTTATACTTTATCTCTATATAAAGAGCAAATGCAGTAAATTAATAAATATGTTGAAAATTTCAAGTTTTCTTCCTCACTTAGTTGCTAGATATTTTCTTTGCTCTTATAAAATTACAATAGGTTCAAAGATAACTGGAAGAAGTGCCATCTAGAAGATGTGGGGGCTAGTGGTCCAAAGTTCACTTGGGTTAAGAAGATTGGTAGAAAAGTATCTCTTCAGTAGAGGTTAGACAGGGTGCTAGCTAATCAAGAAGCTAGGTTAGCATTCCTTGAACTGAGAGTTGTGAATTTGGTCAGAACTCATGGAGATCATAGTTCTATAATCCTAAATACAAGAATTATAAAGCCTTTGGACAGAAAGAACAGGCCTTTTAGGTTTGAGACAGCTTGGCTTTCCCATGAAGAGTTCAAAGATGTCACCATAGAAGAGCTAAAAATTTGGAACAAGGAGAGGTTTGGTAACATCTTTACAAGGAAAAGGATCCTTGAAGATCGTCTAAATGGAATTCAGAAGTCCCCTACCCATGGCAGGTGTGTCTATTTGTAGCAATTAGAATCTAGTTAGGACATGGTGTTTTGGAAGGAGTCTATAGATGGAAGTTTCTCAATGTCTTCTACTTATGGGCTAATCCAGAAGCTTGAAGCTCAAGGTGTCAGCAATACTCACTGCTAGAGTTGGATTTGAAAACTTCATTGCCCTAAGAGGATCAAAATTTTTATTTGGTTAGTGAATGCTAATAAAATCCTTACAAATTCTGAGAGGAGAAGAAGGCTGTTAACTAAGAATGCTTCTTGCCCTATCTATAGGTAGAATGGGGAAACCACCCTTCATGTTCTCAGAAACTGTCCCTTCTAAGGTTTGGTACACCATTTGGCCAAACGTGTTTCTTAGCAGAAGCTTTTGGAATCTGGAGACTGCAGCTCGGATTCATAAGGTGGCTTCTAAGCTAGTTACAACAAGGGTCGTTGCTGCTTTATTGATTTGGAAGCCAGATGCAAGTATATCTTTTAGCAGGTAACTCCTTAATTCAGAAGAAGGGCAGAAGAGATTAGGATGTTAGCTTATGAATGCTCTATAGCTCGTGCTACAACCAATTATTCCTCCTTGGAGCAGCCTCGATGGGTAGGCTAGACACCTCCTAGAAGAGGAGCTTTTAAGTTGAACTCTGATGGGGCTTCAAATGTGTCCAGAGGAGGGGCAGGTGGCCTCATTAGGGATCACAAAGGTAATAGGGTTGTAGGTTTCGTCTCATTTGTGGATTGCAGCAATATTCTCGCAACGGAGATTAGAGGGCTGTGGGAAGGTCTTATGTTGGCCAAAAGGTGAAATATTAAAGGTATTGAAGTGGAGGTTGACTCAACTGATCTAGTGAAGATGGTTGCTGAAGGTGCTAACTTGGGGAACATATTTCATAAGCAAATTGCAGATTGTAGATAGCTTATGCAAGAGGTTGAGGTTCTAGGATTTCATCATGTTCTTAGAGAGGGTAACTAGTGTGATGACAAGCCAGCTAAAATGGGGATGAGGGGCTCCTCAGGTGTGACTTACCATTTTTTTTTTTTTTTTTTTTTTTTTTTTTTTTTTTTTTTTTTTTTTTTTTTTTTTTTTTTTAAAATTTTTTTTTTTTTTTTTTTTTTTTTTTTTTTTTTTTTTTTTTTTTTTTTTTTTTTTTTTTTTTTTTTTTTTTTTTTTTTTTTTTTTTTTTTTTTTTTTTTTTTTTTTTTTTTTTTTTTTTTTTTTTTTTTTTTTTTTTTTTTTTTTTTTTTTTTTTTTTTTTTTTTTTTTTTTTTTTTTTTTTTTTTTTTTTTTTTTTTTTTTTTTTTTTTTTTTTAAAAATTTTTTTTTTTTTTTTTTTTTTTTTTTTTTTTTTTTTTTTTTAAAAAATTTTTTTTTTTTTTTTTTTTTTTTTTTTTTTTTTTTTTTTTTTTTTTTTTTTTTTTTTTTTTTTTTTTTTTTTTTTTTTTTTTTTTTTTTTTTTTTTTTTTTTTTTTTTTTTTTTTTTTTTTTTTTTTTTTTTTTTTTTTTTTTTTTTTTTTTTTTTTTTTTTTTTTTTTTTTTTTTTTTTTTTTTTTTTAGATGATCGTATATGAACCTAGATCAGTAGCTGTCCTTCGTGAGCTTTTTATATGGGCCTTTCTCAAGCTGACCCATCAGATCAAATCCTCGGACTTGGTCCCATCAACTTGTTTTTTTTGATCGATTTAATTATAATTATTGTATCAATTGACAGTCAATTTATTGGGTAAGAATGTTAAGTTCTTTAATCGAGTTTTGTGTTTAAAATTTAAAAATAGAAAAGATTACGTTGAAAGAGTTCTTTATTAAATTAGATCTGATAACGCTTGAACCGAATTAATCTATTATAGGCGATTATGCTTCCCAATGAATTTGAGGATCCGGGCAATAAATATTGGCTCCATCTTTGGGCCAAGTTATGAGTCTGGCCTTCATGTAAAGCCCAGACGTTTAATCATATTTCGGAGATCTCGGGTATCCTTGATCGAGTATTATGTCAAAACTTGCACGAGTGAAATGAAAGTGCAATTCACAGAGCTCAAGTCCTAAGCAAAAATAAATTAATATATAAATGTCACGACGGTTAAAAAAATAGTGACCGTCAGATGTCAATGATAAAAATGATAAAAATAACAAAGCATTAGTTATTATATTAAATAAGTCCATGATAAAAATGATAAAATTTGAAAATACTGTGAGCCCTTGTGTGGGTATATTCAAAAGATAGATGGTAATTTTTTTTTTATCATTATTATTAGTATTTTTTGCTCATCAGGAGATTCGTAGAAGTTATGTAAACGGTTTAATCCTTCTTCTATAATTACTAAATAAATTAAAGTTAGTATTGGAATTCAGATATGTTGCATTGCATGAAGAACGCACTACCAAGTATACATCTATCTGTCGGCTTATGCCATCTTATACATTTTTCTAATCATTGGTACACCAAAAATACTGCATCACTCAAATTGATATTTTATTTTATTTTTTTTTTATATTTCAGTTATTGCAAATAAGTCAAAAGGGTCCAAGAAAAGTTGAATTTTCTGTTCTTTTATTTCAGCTGACCATTGTATATTGGAGAGGATAGGCATGTTCTTAAAAAGTTGAATGGGATGGGAAGGTGGAAACATTCCGGGATGCTTTTCTTTTTTTCTTTTTTTTTTTTTTGGGGGGGGGGGGGGGGATTTTCCAAGGTCTGAAAATTGGGTTCATTTGGGAAAAGTTGGGATTTATTGTCAAAATCATTAAAATAAAAAGCACAAATAACTGAGGGGAGGGGATAGTTGGAGTGATTAGTAAGGTTTTTTTATTTTTTATTTTTTGCGTACTGAGACTTAAACTTGATCTGATTACAAGAGATGAGGAGGAGGTGTCACTTCACCAGAAGCTCAATTATTAAGAAATAAAGAGGGTTGGAGTAGTTATTTAGATTTGGCTTTGATGTTATGTGAAAAAGAAACTCCTTAAATGGGTTTCGTCACAGAAATTTTTACATATATTTTGGTTGTGACTTAACTTCTTTCTTTGATCTTTTAGAAGTTGACATTTGCTCCCTCTAGCTTTTTGTTAAGATCATGAGAGAGAGAGAGAGGGGGGGGGATAGAGAGAGACTTATCATTAACCAAGTCATTATTAACAGAGAAGTAAAAAAATTCTATTCAATGTAAACCTTACAATCCCAAAACCTAAACACTTCACTAGTTTTACAAGTTTACTCTAATTGGGTCAAATCTCGAACTTAACAACCTTAACGGTGCCTACTCAAATCATACTTGTAATTTAGGTTGTGCTTGTTTTTCTGAAAAATACTTTCATTTTCCTTTTTTTTTTGGAGGGGTGGGGGTGATTAGTCAATTGAAATAATAATTTTTATCAACTAAATTACCAAAATATGTATATTTTTATTTTAACAAATGGGTCTCAACGGGACAACATAGCTGTCTCTTTGTCTCCCAACAGATTATATGTTTCTTCTCACTCTCCACTCACTCCCAAAAAAAAAATAAAAAAATAAAAAAATAATTGAAAGAGATATAAATTTTACTATTATTATGGGTATTATCGTTGAGACTTCCTTTCTCAATTCTGGTCTTGGTCGTTCTTAAAGACCCCAATTCTCAAATCAACTTCATTGAAAAATTGATGAAAATGGTGATCACGAAAGATTTCACAGATATATGCCATCCCCAAAGCATAAGTCTTAGTAAATGGTAAAAGAATAGTTTATTGTGTACTCATCGCACCAAAGCATAGCCTTTAGTAAAAGATAAAATAATAGTTCGTTAATTTATTTTATACTCATCGCACCAAAGCATAAGCTTTAGTAAATGACGAAAAAATAGTTCGCTTTGTATTCATCACACTGCTGCCAAAACATAAGCTACAAAAAAAAAAGCGTCTATTTCCCCTCATGCAATGAGTCTCTTATGCATTTCCCTCTTCAGCCGCCGATGTAGTTCAATCTTTGTATCTTTAGGGACATAACAACTAGAAAGAGACCTCATCACATTTGGCTCTACAAATTTTGACCCCTTATTAACTCGAACGGTTGTTGTTGATGGGATGTAAAAGTTGTAAAAACCCCTAGAGGGTGTTTCGATGGAGGAGGGTCTGACGTTCAAGTCAGAAAGAACAGTTTTCGAATGTAAGAGAAATAGACTGAGAGTTTAGAAAGGAAGATGTTTCCTGTGATTAGAGTGTTCAATATGAAAGGTTAAGAAAACATACCTGACTTGAAGAATTTGAGGGTATCTTATACTTGCGAGAGTTATATGCTGTTGGAGTGTTTCAACCCTACTTCCCTTATCGAGTCGATCCGAAAATCTCGAGAGTCAATATTCCAAAATGATTTTGATCTTTATTGTATGAGAACTTGTGTTTTTCGGAGAGATCATTTCCTTAACTAAGAAATCCTAGAGATGTTGTTCTTAAGCAGAGAATAAAAGCCGTTGGGGTGCTCCAACCTTTTCTAAGAATCAATAAGGCCATTGGTTTTTGGTTAGTCATTCGGTCGGTATGGAACCTTCGGGCTTTGCTCATTTGATGGGCCACTGACCGAATATCCAATCGGGAAAATTACTCTCATTTAATAAATCTCGTTCTGTAAGTGGGGCGACTAAAACCATTCGTTCGGAAGATAGGGTGATTAAGGCCCTTTGGTAGATCAGTCGAATGACCATAGGGAATAGTTATTTGTGTTTGTTTATCGGTCGGTAGCTATCCTTTGTGAGCCTCCTGTGTGGCCCTTTGAAGTGCTGATCCTTCAAAATGGGTATTGAGTTATGTCCTATCATTTGCCCCCGACTCATAGCCTTCTTTGCAAAGAGGCGTCATGAGTAAAGACTCATGAGGCGTACTTGATACGTTACGCAAGCATAAAAGTGCTAGATCCATCCTATTCTATTCCACCCTTTGTCACGAATGTGGGGGCGTCTCTTCGAAAGCGACCCCTTCATGGGGAATTGAAGAAAATTAATTGCTCCATTTATGATGGGCTATTCTCGCTGATCCGTTTCACCTATCTTGAGTCAATTAAGACTCGTCCTTCACTGCTATAAATAGCTATGATGGGAGCTCGTTCCTTCCCACTGAGGATTGAGGTTTTTCTTCCTCTCTGGAGGTTCTGCTGGGAGTGGTTTCTTTTCGAGAGTTGTTTTATGAGGCACTTTGGTGTGCAGAGATTTATGGCTCGGGCAGATTCTATTGGAGTGAGATCTCATTAAGGAGGGGGACTACTAGAATAAGATCTCATTATGTAGACCGTTGTTCGGTTGGTATGGTGAGATCATTCATCGCTCGTGGAGGCACGTCTTGTACCATCTTGGGTGATTTGTCCGGGTTCCCTTTCATTATTCAATTACGGTGGGGATGCCTCTCACGTCGTCTTTAGTTAGCAGGCTAGGCTCGGGTCGTTTGGGGGTGGCAAAACCCGAGCTTGCATTCTCTTATCCCTAACACTACGTAAGAATTACTATTTTTGTACTCTCCATTGTAGGGATTGTGGTTTCTTTATCCTGGGGCACCCATGTTATGTACTTCTTGGTGTAGTCGGTCTGACCCAAGGACTTGTATACATATTCATGTAACCGAACGTACTTCTTATGTAAGGATAAATGAAAGGTTATACTTTACTTACTTGAATCTTGTCTTTGTTCTTTTTTGATCTCTTGTCTGACTATATGCTTTTCTTTGATTGTCGTAAGAGTAGATTTACTTCTGGCTTTAGGTTTCGCATTAAGATACTAAGTAATATTGGCTTTTTGGACCATAAGACGTTCGGTCATTAGATAGGAGGGTCATGCCCACTTGTTCGAGGAGTTCCATCCCTTTTCGATGACCCGTTTGATCAATAGGAACTGGATGATTAGACCCAACAATAGAAAACTTTTAAATAGAGAAGCCGTATCTACCCGTTTGGAGAGTTCCATCCCTTATTGATAATACATTCAATCAATAGGAACTGAACAATTTAGACCCGGTGATAGGAAACTTTTAGATAAAGGGGGCCATGTCTACCCGTTCGGAGAGTTCCATCCCTTATTGATAACACGTTCTATTGATAGGAACTAGGCGATTTTGACCCGACGATAGGAAATTTTTAGATAGAGAGACCGTGTCCACCCATTCAGGAAGTTCTATCCCTTATTAATAATACATTCGATCGATAGGAATTGAACGATTTAGACCCAATGATAGGAAATTTTTAGATAGAGAGACTATGTTCACCCTTTCGGGGAATTCCATTCCTTATTGATAACATGCTCAATTGATAGGAATCGGGTGATTTAGACCAGATGATAGGAAACTTTTATATAGAAGGGCCGTATCCATCCGTTCGGGGAGTTTCATCACTTATTGATAGCAGGTTCGATCGATAAAAACTGGGCGATTTAGGCCCGACGATAGGAAACTTTTAAATAGAGGGACCGTGTTTACCCGTTCGAGAAATTCTATCCTTTATTGATGACACATTTGATCAGCAGAAATTGGGCAACTTAGACCCGATGATAGGAAACTTTTAGATAGAGGGTCGTGTCCACCTGTTCATGGAGTTCCATCCCCTTATTGATAACATGTTCGATTGATAGGAACTGGGCGATTTAAACCTAACGATAAGAAATTTTTAGATAGAGGGGTCGTGTCTATCCATTCGGATAGTTCTATCCCTTATTGATAACACGTTCGATTGATAAAATCTTGGCGACTTAGACCCATTGTACGATAAGAAACTTTTAGATAAAGGGGCCGTATCCATCCGTTCGAGAAGCTCCATCTCTTATTGATGACATGTTCGATTGATAGGATCTGAGCGATTTAGACTCGCCATATGATAGAAAACTTTTAGACAGAGGGGTCATGTCTACCCGTTTGGGGAGTTTCATCTCTTATTGATAATACGTTCGAATGATTGAAAACTTTAGATTGATGGGCCATGTCCACCCGTTCCGGGAGTTCCATCTTTTATTGATGACACGTTCGATCGATAGGATTTGGACGATTTAGACCCGCCGTACGATAGAAAATTTTTAGATAGAGGGGCCGTGTCCACCCGTTCGGGGAGTACCATCCCTTATTGATAACACCTTCGCACGATAGGACACTTTAGATTGAGGGACCGTATTCACTCGTTCGGGGAGTTCCATCCTTTATTGATGACACGTTTGATTAATAGAATCTGGTCGACTTAGATTCGCTGTACGATAGGAAACTTTTAGATAAAGGGTCGTACCCACCAATTCGGGGAGTTCCATCTCTTATTGTTGATACGTTCGATTGATATGATTTGGACGACTTAGACCCGCTGTACGATAGGATCAGAGAATATGCATGTAAAAAGTCTGTTGAGTCGATACCTTACTAATTGAAAAATACTCTCGCATTCCGGGGAAAGAACCATTAGTAGCATACCCTGGTGATCACTTAAGGGTAGAAGTAGAAGGATCCGGATCGCATGATAATGTTTCGATCCCTAGTAGCATTCTGAACTTGATTTTCACGTATTTAGTACTGGGCAAAGCTTCCAGTATGTTCAAACCCGGCCTATCCAGGATGACGCTGTAAAGTGAAGGGAGATCCACCACGTTGAACATGATAGGAGTTGTCGCATGATTGGGAGGCATTCTGAGGGTAATCGAAAGTAAAATGATACCTTCGGGGTATATCCATTCGTCTGAAAGTTCTTTGACCGGGCTTGCGTGGGCTTTGAGATGGGCAGAGGTAAACCACATTCGTCTGAAAGCATCTCAGTATAGAAAGTTACAACCTGCCCCCTGATCGATAAAAATTCTTCTGATCTCATGTTGCCCAATCCTGGCGGTCATTACGAGGGGGTCATGATGACTCGGGTCTATCTCAATAAAGTCTTCGTCTGTGAAACCAATGACAAACCTCTTCTTTGTTGCTGTTTATTGGCATCCATCGCTAGAATTTCTTATGGTGCGGAAGGAAGTGTCTTCGAAGAATAGAAAATCTACAAGATTAGGCACCCTGCTTCGTTCTCTGACGGATTGTTAGAGGGATTGGAAAGCTTCCGAATGACATACCCATCATGAATTTGGAGTATCACTCCGTCTCTTCCGTCAATCGGGGGCCGAGCAGTTTGTCAGTCTTCTGACCGGTCACGTCGTGGCGATTTGTACCAATGATCGGTGGGAGCGTTTCATTCCCCCTACCAATGAACTCTTGTAGTTTCTCGTGGCACACCAGGATTTCTAATTCATCTTTTAATTTCTTACAATCATCTGTTGTGTGATCATAATAGCAGTGAAAGTGACAGTATTTGGTTCTATCCTTGTTGGGGTCACTCTCAGTGGACTGTGAGGGCCAATGGATGTATGACTTGTCTCTGATCAAGAATAAGACCCGACTAGGGGTCTCATTCAGAGGGGTGCAGTTGTTATACCTCTACGAAGAATGGAGATTTACTTTGTTCTTCCTTGGCGGGGACCTCCCGAGTGACTAATTGCGTTCCTTTCGAACGGATCGATCTCTTCTATAATCAAATACTTCAGCATTCTTAGCGGCGATATATTTCTCGGCTCGCGTGTAGAATTATTAGATGGTAGCAGGAGAATTCTTCGTGATCAATACTTTCATACCCAAAGGTCGTAGTCCAGTTAGTAGCACAGCCAGTACGATGGAATGATTCAGAGACGGAATCCTCATCATCTCTACCTTGAATCTTTCCAAGAAATCTTTCAGGGACTCGTTCTCCTTTTGATATAATAACAGCAGAGAAGTGGACTTTCTTTTAATCCCTCCGCTTATCACGAAATGTGACTCAAACTGTTCTCGTAGATGGGAGAAAGTTTTTATATCCAGTGGCGGGAGAGAGTTGAACCAAGTTAGCTTGTTTCACGTAAGAGTAATTGAGAAATGCTTGTACATAGCCGCGTCGGTTATGTATCTTGAAATTATCATCATCACAAAATGGGTCACATGATCCCGGGGTCTGTTGTCCTGTCGTATCTTTCCATGGGAGGCAGGAGTGTGTTGTGAGTTATAGGCTCCGAAGAGACCTTCGGATCGAGAGGTGAAACATGAGAATAGAGGAAAATTTGGTTTTCCTGGGTATTGAGCAGTTTGAATTCGTCGGCAACAAACTGCTTGACCTTCTTTCAGAGATCGCAGAGGTCTCGTTGGGAATTTTTGGACAATTCGTGACGCGGGGGTGACGGTCGTTGCCGAGGATGTCTAGACCCCCCAACGGAAGACTGGCCCTCGGGCCTAAGGGCGTGACTGAGACCCTCCAGTTGTTTGCTCATATTCTGGATTTTTGATTCCAACCTCTCCATATGGGGGTGGCTGACTTGCTCTGGTATAGGGGCCACAGGCTGTAAAGCCTATTTCGGATGAGATAGTCGAGAGGAGACCACACGATCACGAATAGAATGATCGGGAGCCATAGGAAGGGCGGTCTCAGAAGGTGTTGCAGTGCGCCCTTTTGCAATGGGGCGACTTTTGAAGTTGTCCTAATTCTTCTTTTTAGAGGCATGATAGCACAAGTGATTTGTTGGTTCTATAGAAGCGATTGCTCTAGTCTGTTCCCATGAACGGCGCCAATCTGTTGGAGGTGGGTTACGGTTCCACAGATATCGGCTCCTTGTTGACTCTAATGGTTGCCGTTGACGAAATATGAAATCTGTAAAAACCGCCAGAGGGTTCTCTAGTGGGGGAGATTCTGACACTCAAGTCAGAAAGAACAGTTTTCGAATGTAAAAGAAACAGACTAAGAGTTTAAAGAGAGATTTTTTGTGATTAGAGTGTCCAATGTGAAAGGATAAACAATCGTATTTTATTTGGAGGGTTTGAGGATATCTTATACCTGCAAGAGTCGTATACTATTGGGGTGTTTCTACCATATTTCCCTTATCGAGTCAATTCAAAAATTTCGGGAGTCAATATTCCAAAATGATCGTGATTTTTATTGTATATGAACTTTCGTTTATTGGAGAGATTCTTTTTTTTAATTGAAAGATCCCGAAGATACTGTTTTTAAGCAGAGAATAAGAGCCATTAGGGTGCTTCGGCCTTTTCTAAGAATCAATAAGGCCATTGGCCTTTGGTTAGTTATTCGGTCGGTATGGAACCTTCGGGACTTGCTCATTTGAGGGGCCAGTGACTGAATATCTGATCGGAAAAATTTCTCTCACTTAATAAATTTCGTTCGGTAAGCGGGATGATTAAGACCCTTCGTTTGAAAGATGGAACGACTAATACCTTTCGATAAATTAGTTAAATGGCCATAAAGAATAGTCGTTTGTACTTATTCATCGGTCGATAATTGTCCTTTATGGGTCTCCTATGTGTACCTCTCAAGTATTGATCCTTCCAAATGGATATTAGGTTATCTCCCATCAACATCTATTTATTTATATATGGACACCTAAACCCACTCTCCAAAAGGGTTTTCGTAAAAATATCAGTCCTATGAAGATTGGCATTTGGGTAGTACTTATATTTGTGCTTTTGGGATTCCACACCACTTTTCTTAGCATCCTGATGATATTATTCTTAAATCACTTCCAATGACAAGATTATCCAGTTGAATGTTTCACAAAATGTGGATTCCAACATGTTTCCTACCCTTCCAACTAGGAAGTGATGTGGATTTCACTGGAGACTTGGTTTATCATGGATCTATGCAATTCACTAGAATCACTAAGGGTCACTAGGGAGGGAATTGGCCCTTCTGTAGGTTTTATAGACTACTTGCTCGGAAATGCACTCTTTTGCATTGGGTGATGGGCCCTCAATTGAAAAGGACATGCTTGTTAATGTGCCTAGCCTACATAGTTCTTAAGTGGCTTGAAAATGAAGTAGCATCCTAGGGGTTCTTCATTGAGAGAGATGGACCATTGCCTATTCTTTTACTGTTTTTGGGGACCGCAGAGAATTCAATTCATCAGGCATAGACACCCCTTTCCGAATCAGAACTGATGGTTGTGAATCCACCCCGCAACTCTATTCCGAGTTCCTCGCTTAGGACTCCTCGCGTTTCTCCCACCACCCCACTACACATGAATTAACCGTGAATCTCAATATCATGCCAAAGTGACAATGGATCAAATCACAAGTGTGGAATGTCTTCTTGTGCTCCATTCAAGGGTTCTTTTACGTTTGATATCATACATAGCGGGGACAAGTACATTTGTCTACTTGATTTCTCTCGGACACAGAGAACCAAAATAGAGACCGAAAATTTAATGATTTTTTTTATATAATCGATCGGTATCAAAAATTATATTTTAATTAATTCAGTTTGAACGTTATCTATTTCAATTAGAAAGAACTCTTCTAATATAATTTTTTTCATTCTCAAATTTTAAATTCAAGTTCTGGTTAACGGATTTAGAATTCTTAACTATTAGGCCAACTATCTGTGGATAAAAATTTAATAAAATTATTTTTTTCATCTACTATCTCGTCATTTCCTTCTCATACTCGATATCGTACACTCCTATCCAATAAAATCTTATGAAAAATATGATGTGTACAATTTATTTCAACGTGGTGTTTAGGATATCTTTATTGTATATTTATCATTAAATTTTTATTCCAACGTTATTTAAGGTTTATTTCTAAAAGAATCATATATATTTTTTGTTTATTAATGTAAATATTATGAGAGTAAATAGAGAAGGAGAGAGACGGGGCTCTTGCAAACCGGGCCTCCGTTGGGTTTACTCATTAGTAAAAGTGAAACATGCTGTGAACGCAAGTGGAAGGTGTTTTTTGGCATTTCGTTGTTCATACAACTGTACTGTACTTTGTGATCAGACTAGGGCATCATCACAGGTAGAGCTAATTAATAAAGGCTGAATGATGAGGTTATTTCGTACACAAGTCCAAAAAAAAAAAAACTAAAATCACAAAAAACTCTCTAAATTTTGTATTTATTATTAAATAGACTCTTAAATTTTAATCACAATTAAATAAAAAATAATTATTCAAACTTTTCCTGAATTGCCGTTGATATATTTGTTTTATTGAACTCAAATGCCACCAACAAAGATGAAAACAGCGAGATAGACAAAGATGAAGTTGATGAGATTAAACAAGAAAGAAAGATGGAGGGTGCAATTTGAGGAAGAATTGCACTGTTAAAATGCAAACTTTCAATAATTTTATAATTTTCTTGGTATTGATATATTTGTTTTATTTCCTAAATGAATTGTAATTTTTTTTTTTGATATGCAGTTGATCTTTAAATTTAAGATTTTAAATAAAAAATAAATAATATAAATTAAGTTATAATTTGTCAATAGCATGTTTGAAGGGAGTTTAACGTAGTCCCACTATCATTAAAAATAAAGTGGCAGTTGGATTCAACAAAACATCTTTCTAAATGTCAGCTAATCATGATTTCTTAGAATAAATAAGCTATTTGGTCCCAAAAGAAGACAACCTCACAATATAAATCTTGGCCAACTGTGCGCGCATGATACCCTATTTTCCTTTAACCTTTACAAAAACAATGAATACTATATGCTACTTTGTTGTTTTATTCTGGATCACACACGCAGAGTGGTTAATCTATTGTGTGCCTTTTGTAAATCATGTGTCACCATCTTTGTCTTTTCACATGATTCATGAATCACTTTGATGGATGTCCCTAAATGTTTTGTGGGTATGCTGTGAATTTGCCCCAGATGTCGAATTTCAGAGAGAGAGAGAGAGAGAGAGAATTAATGAATGATAAAGTCATGTGCCCCAATAATTGTATTGCTGTAACATCTCCAACTACCAACAGCAGAAGAGGGTCTTTTTTTTCTTCTATCAGATTGGCATGATTATTTGTCATCTCTCTCTCAACATATATTTTTGGTGTATTTGCTCACTTATCCATGTGATTTCACCTAATTCAAGTGGGGGGTTTAGACGATTATCCCCCAAAGACTAACTGCTAATCACAGTCTGAAATGACAAACCCACTTAATAATCTTGTTATTAATTGTATTTGATTATTCTATTAATTATTTTAATCAATTTCGTACCTCATCCAGTAATATTTAATTTCTTTTCACAAGTTAAGCAATCTCATCATCTGCCTTTGTATTGCAAAAACCAACTGTAGCGTCTCGTTTGGGTCACAAACATATTTGTTTTTTCCGTATTTTGATTAATCCGACTTGAAGTCTGTGAAGTCTAATCTACAGAGTAGCTCTCCCAACTTATTTTTTTTTTTTAATTTCCAAATTTTGAATTCAAATTTGATTAAAATATCTAACACCGATTACAACACATTAAAGGACATATTGTGAGGAAAATCTCACCTAATTCACTTTAGAATTATTTGTTCAATATTGATATATGTGATGATTAACTTCCCATAAAATTACTGATTTTATTTATCTTTTTCGTGAATTTAGGCAAAATGTTAATAACT
Organism: Dillenia turbinata; assembly: GCA_037126225.1. Taxonomy (NCBI): domain Eukaryota; kingdom Viridiplantae; phylum Streptophyta; class Magnoliopsida; order Dilleniales; family Dilleniaceae; genus Dillenia; species Dillenia turbinata. The sequence continues at coordinate 14,731,507 of JBAMMX010000017.1, forward strand.
AATTAACTCAAACTTGATCTATTGTATTAAATCATATTAATCTCCAAAAACCACCACGATTTTTTTTGGATAGAGTGGAGGGATTTTTTTTTTTTTTTTTTTTTAATTCTAAAAGAGGGCCGGAGTGCCCTAAAAAGAACAACAAGGTCGGAATAGGACCAAGACAGAGTTACACCGGAAGGGCTCAAGCCCCCACTATTTAGATTGAGCAGTGTCCATATAATCACTTCTGATGATGTTGTTAAGACCCTCTAGAGGAGCCTCTCAAAGACTGCAAAGCCAATCTGATCTTTATGCGCCTGGCTTGCTATCCAATTGGCACAGAGTTGGCCTCCCTGTACGTGTGGTTGAGGTTGCAAACCCAGTCCCGTGAGATCAACTTCCGGCACTTGGTGACAAGAGTGGCTTTTACTCTTAAAAGAAAAAATAATAATAATGACTGATTTTTTGCGTGGGTATGCGATCCTCTTCTCATATGCAACTTGATCACAATCACATGGTAGTCACAAAATGGAGGGTTGTACTCAGATCTAAACCCATAATTTAAGAAGCTCATGTACTTTCCCCAACTTGGCCCTGAAGTCCTTTTTGAGGGATCCTCCATATGGGGTGTCTCAATAATATCACGTGCCATGTGGCCAATTTTCCCATATTCATTTGCCGAGTCCAGAGATTTGGTTGCTACTACCCTTAATAAAAAGACCCTTTTCTCCATGCATATTCAATTCATGAACTCAAGAAGGAAGGGCAAGACTGTCATTTCATTGGTTAATGATAATTTCAATCGCAGTGCTTAAGTGACATGGTCTCCTTCTTTCTTTTCATTCAAGGTTTAAAGCAAGTGTATTGGGTTATGGAGGAGAGGGTTTTAATATAAAAAAATAATTATTATAGAGAGAGACTTGATCCCAACTTATATATAATGACAATTTTTTAAATTCCTTTTTTACAGTCAAAAGGTTGATGAGGTTTGGTCTTCGTTGATCATATTAAACTAATAGAGACATAATCTTGAGCATTAATCACATACCAATCCCTTTCTTTGAATTTTGTATCATATTGTGGTCAAAGGATGGTATCCTGTCCCTCCAAATATTAATAAATAACACTAGTAGGTATCCAAATTTTCTCATAATATTTTGGTTCACCCCGTGATTTTAGGTCAGCTTGGTAAACTTAATGAGAATATCAAAGAAAAAACGGGACAGAATATCTTACTAATTCTTCTCTGAAATGTATGATCAAGTGGCTCCTGTAAATAGTTTTGAGAGAGAGAGAGAATACAATCGTATATACACCTATTATATATTTGGCCCATCAATACCTAGTCGGTCCGGTGGCTGGACATTAGTATTTTTTTAAATAAAGTCTCGAGTTCGAGTTTATGTATGACAAAAGTAAGCGCCGGAAGAGTTTTATATTTTAAGGGTTCAATTCAGTTTAACTCAAATCATATTTAATTTAGTTGGACTTAATGTGGTTCTGGTGGTTTATTAAAAAAAAAAATCATATATTTGGCCCTATGATTGGTTGTTCTCTTTTTGTGTAGAATGGCCAAATTCTCTTCAAAATTTATTATTTTAGAAATTATGAAATTTATATTGCTCTTTTTTTCTTGTGGGCTTTCAAGTCAATTTTTTTCCCACGACGAATCCTAAAATGACATGACTACAATATCGATACTGATATTATTTAGTTTAACTAATAAAAATTTATTCTATTTAAAATTGAATCTTGCTTGTGCAATGTTTGAAAGGGTATGGAAAAATAGAAAACCTTGGTTGTATGAATTAATCACTCCTTGACATAAAAACAAAAGGAAAAAAAAAAAAGAAGGATGACAAAGTGGTTAATTAAGTATTATCATTTGATAAATTACTGTTAGATGGGAAACAACAAATTTCCCACTTTTCAATTGTTTAAATTAGAGGACAACAATTCCAAGGTGACAACCTATTGGTCACAATCCTCTTCCCTCAACATGAAGATCGTAGATTTAAATCTCTGTATAATAAAAAAAATTAGAAAACAACAAGAGTTAAAAAAAATCAAAGTGTTTCGGCTATAATCAAAGAGAATTAGAATCGAAAATCAAGTTAATGTTTGAAGATTGAACTAAAAAAAACAACTCAAGGTAACGTTTGAAGGTATATATAAGGACGACAGGTACAAGAATGAAATAGAAAAAATCATGTTTGATCCTTTTCTTCCCCTCCCTATCTCTATCCCATATCCCCTCAAAAGAATAATATAATGCTATTATTTTCACAATTTTGTTCACTTTTGTCTATATTTGGAAATTTTTTTCTCTTTAGTTTCTCAATAATTTTCTTTATATCGTAAATAATCATATAAAATAATCAAATTTTATCCGGTACATAAAAGTAAAAGTTCAGCAGGTAATGCTGGACCATACTAAGAGGTCACCGGCCACAAAAATCAGAAACATGGACAAATGAGTAAATATAAAAAAAATATAAAGATTTTTATATAAATATTAATTATTTTATAAAAATAATAAAATAGTCATATTTTATAACAAAAATCTAAAATGATCAAATATATAATTATTAATCATAAGACAATTAATATTTAAAATAAAAAATATAATAAAATAAATAAATAATTTATTAAATATGAAAAAATGTGTAATTGTAGAAAATATAAGGTTTTTATATAAAGATAAATTAGTTTATCATGTTGAAACATTTTAGAAATGAAAAACATTTTCGAATCGGAAAAATGCTAATATTAAAAAGTTTCCATGCATTATAGTCGCAGTCTACTAGGACTCAAAAATGCAAGATGCCTCCAAAGGTCCTTCATCTCTTGGATCTACAAACTTCAAACCGAAATGTTCAAGCCATAGTGGGAAAATCACTTGACTTATTGATGACAATCACCATTTCAAACCTTTATGCAGACAGGCCTGGTATGGTGAAGGACGAGAGATAAATAGATCAAGGAAGAAGAAAACAGTCCCAACTTTCCATGGATGGTTGTGATATTTATCTTCTGGCGCACGTTAGAAAACGTGTGGGGGAGAGAGTTTATTCGTAAAAGGTTTTTATATTTTTCTTTTTTAAATCAATTAGAGCAACCTTTGTTCAAAAATGTGAAAAGAAAGAGTAATGGTGTTTGCTATTTTATTTTGAATATCAATGTGAGAACTTCATTTCTGACAAAATATTCAGTTTGTATTATTATTTTCAATCAGATTAACAATGCATAATGTCGTTGCATTGACAATTGATATTTTCTTTTTATTATATAAAAATTTAATTTTAAGATCTTCATATTTAAAGAGAAATTATGATTATTAGAATATCTTTTTCAATTATTATTCTAATAATTAACCATGTAACAAATCAAAAACCCCCCACATATGTGGTACATTTGTCCATTCGTTACGACAATATGAAGTGAGTTTGGGGTCCCCCCCCCCCACATATGTGGTACATTTGTCCATCCGTTACCATAATATGAAGTGAGTTTTGGGGTCCCCTCCCAAATCACTCACTCTCTCTCTCTCTCTCTCTCACACACACACACACACACATATTCTCCTCTCTTTCCCATCATGTTTGATCTCCAACAACCAGATCCCAAGAACAACGAAGCCAAGCACTGAATGGGTCACATCGACAAGACTAGAGTCAGTTAAAGCTTAGAAAATTTCATGCACCCTACTTCCATGGCAGGCACAACCATTGATCATAATAAACCAACAAGTTTCCCCACACCGCGACAATTTACTCCTCGAACTTATTCGGGCTTTTTTATTTTTTATATTTTTTTTGGTGTTCAGGAATATTTTATATTTTTATATTAATAGATAGATTATTCAATTAAGGCCTAGAGTTGAGAGAAAAAAAAATTCTCAAAACATATTAATATTTCAAAATATCTGCATTTATAATGAAATAAGATGTTTATAAGATTAGAATTCTTACAACCACGTAATAAGCTACGGTTCCTGCTGTATTATTGGGGGAGGGGGGGAAGATGGCAAGGAAAACATTTCTGTCAGTTTGAAAATTTTTGAAATTGCATTAAAAGTATGAACGAGGCCACCAGCTAGCCAATGAAATCGCAGACCAATGAGTGATAAATGATGCTAGCACGTATTTCATGTAAAATCAAAGGATGAGCTTCTGAGCATCACAAGAAGAGGATAAAAGAGAGAGAGAGAGAGAGAGAGAGTTGATAAATGTGTTTGATTTGAGTTGATTAGACTAATGACAGAAAATGCACTTAGCCGAAACCAAAAATTTCAAAATTATGCATGTCATGCAATTGCAATCAATCTGCTTCTGCTGAAAACAAAGACTAAGTATTCCCATTCCGACAGTCACGTGTTCTCTCTGTCTCTCTTCAGCCTGAGCGCCGTTACCTTCGGCTCACCTTTTGCTAAAACCCTCATAGGGAATCGCTCTTTGCTTCCCGACGAGACACCACCCACCTTCAGTCAAACTCATCCAGTCATCTCTCTCTCTCTCTCCTCGGGATTCGATGGTACAATTCTGCTGCAGTGTAAAATAGTTTGATAAATGTAAAAAATAAAAAATAAAAAATAAAAAATAAAAAATAAAGAAATTATCGGATCTTAATTTATTCGGATGGAATTTGGCTCGTATTTTAAACTTATTGTCAGAAAAAAGAACGGGAAGGGGGGGGGGCGGGGGAGGAAGTTCTGGTTAAGAGTCGACGGTTGCATACAAATTTAATGCTAATGGCACACTTATATTTAAGTTATTTGTTGTAACCTCATTTTAAATTTACGTGATAAATGATATTTTTATAAAAGAAATTGGAAAATATAAATCAAAATTAAAAACTAGGATTCTATTTGGCTAGTAATTTGAAGATTCAATATTATGAATAATCTTAAATAGATGTGAGAGAAATATCAATATTTTTAGAAAATCTTGAACTGAAATACCCTTTGGATTTTATTTATTTTTTTTTGGATATAAAAGGGATTCAAAAAGAGGAGAAATGCTGTCAGTTAAATTATAGTTCATTGATTGGAATGAAGTACCTTTATGTATTTATGACAATGAAAAAAATCAAAATGCCATGATAATGACCATGGGAGTTCGAAAGCTTTTGGTTTGTAGAATAAGTGGCAGTCACTCCACTCTTAGTGTAGAGGCCAGAAAGGATTCGATAACTTGTGCACTAAGTCTTACGATGTGGAAGCACAACTTAACTCGGGCTGAATCACACGGAGGCGATCTCGAACATAATATATATGGTTTATCATTAGGTAGCATGGTAAAAACAAACAAAGTTATTTTCATGTTGTTCTGGTCTGAGGGGCTATGCATGCGATCATAGTGTCTGGATGTTGAGCTTGCTTAGCAAACAAATTTAATATCAACCCCTTCCTCGAGGGCTGAAAGGAGTTTGACTGCAAGGCCTCCCTGTCGAGCAAGGATGAAAGTCAACATTAATGTGTATTAATGATATGACTGTATCAAATGGAAGTGCTCAAATTACAATGTGTCCCTTTTGACCACTTGGCCACTCCCCCTTTCCGTGGCCGAGGCTCTCCGACGTATGGATGCCCCTGAATCAATCAAAAAGCTTATTAATTTAGAACTGTGTCGCTTTCCGTCCATGGCTGAGGCCACCCTGAGGAGGGATACCCCTGGATCAATCAAAAAACTTATTAATTTGGAACTAATTACAATCCCTTCGGAAAGAAAATAAAAATTAAACAACGAGGAGATTATAGGAGAGAGTTTTATTATTAGATATTAAATTGGCGTAATAAAAGAATCTGTCTTGTCAGCTTTAGTTACTCTCTCACTATAACCTAAAATCCAGGATTTTAATTTTGTTTGTTTCCATCATTTCGTTATTTTTCTCTAAGCATGTTTTAATTAATATATTAATCGAACTCCGTTTTTAATTTATCAATTTTTTTTTTTGGGATTGACAAAATTTCCTAATACATTGTTTGAATATAAGCTCAATATTCCAAATATGTCAAAACTTTGATCATTATTATTTTACCCGTTATATATTCCTTTTTTATGGATATATTTTTTTTCAATGTTCCTTGAAGCTTTTTTTCAATTTTATGATATTTAAAACTAAAGGAAGAGGGAGGGCAAGGGCAATTGCCTCCAAAACTTTACTTAAAATTTAATATTATATAATTCTAAATATTATTGTGCTCTTAAAAAATAATTTTTTATTTTTTATTTTTTAGATGGATTTACTATTCCTTCCGGAAAATCTGCCGCGGTACCAAGATCAATTATTTTGAACGTGCAAGATCCTGTGTTACATAAGATTCAATTAGTGGGAGAGTGCCTTCTGGTCTCCATTGATTCCTCGGCATTACTCCTGTTGAGCACTCGTACTAATTTGCTTGAAAAAGGGGAACTTGTATACACAGAGGGTTGTAATTCCCAGTGTGTTGTGTTGGATATCTCTCTTCGGTATGGTTTTCTCTCTCTTGACTCTGTTTGCCCAAGATTGAGTAGCCCAGAAATTGGGAGTAGGAGGATCTTCACTACAACCGTGAAAATATCAGCAAAAGCAAGGAGCAAGAAAGCAGCAAAAACAGTAATCAAGGAGACCCTTTTGACACCAAGGTTTTACACCACGGATTTTGATGAAATGGTGACAATTTTCACACTGAAATCAACAAGAATCTCAATCAGTCTGAGTTTGAGGCCTTGTTGCAAGAATTCAAGACTAATTACAATCAGACCCATTTTGTGAGAAACAAGGAGTTCAAGGAAGCTGGACTAAAGTCAAGGTCCTCCTAGGCAGATCTTTGTTGAGTTCTTGTAGAGTACCTGCACCGTTGAGTTGTCTGGGTTTCTCCTCTGCAAGGAGCTAGGAAGAAGACTCAAGAAAGCTAACCCAGTTGTATCTGATATTTTCTCTCTTTTCTCCCGGGGGGGGGGGGGAAGTGTGGGGTTTTGGTTTATCAAATTTCAACTTGGCATTGGATCTGGGGTTCAAAAGCGGCAGCAGTGATGAAGCATTTTTTATTTTTTATTTTTTATTTTTTGCTTTAGTTGATGCTGTTTTAGAGATGATATTTTTGTTTTTGTTTTTTGTCTTTTTTTTTGCGAATCTTAGCGTAACCAATTGTTGAGATTAAGATTCTAATTGATTGATTGATTGATGAATTGTGCTCTTAAAAGTTGTAATCTTGGCTGACCCTTGTAATTTTATGCTTAATTTACCCAATTAAAGAGATTTTTGATCCATTAGAAATAAATTTTCACCCTTACGATGAAAATTTAGAAAAAGTATAAAAATAGGTCTTGAACTTTATGAGAAATACAAAAAATCTTAAATTTCAAAAAAAAAAAAAATCATAACACCTCATCAACTAATATCAAAAATGCAATATTTTTTTTCACAAAACCCTAATTTACAACAATTGTCGAACTTCCACAGAGAAAGTAAACGGAATGTAACACTTCAACGTTTAGACAAGCAAGAGATCTTTGAACCAAACCCCAGAAGTGCATTCAACGTCACAATGATGGATAATTGAGAAATGGGGGTTCGATTGTCTGAGAAAAAGGAACAAGAATGCGCAGATGATTTTCCTGTAATGAAATCACTAGTGATTTTCCTGTAATAAAATCACAAGTGATTTCACTTGAGAGAAATATAAACATTATATTTTTATCTTCAAAAGAAATCTATTAATGTTCTTTAATAAAAAAAAATTAAAATATTGTTATTAGTTTGCTGTTTAAAATAAACTGAACCCAGATAGAAGGATTAATTTTATATATTTACATGATTGAGTGGATTTTGATATTTTTCTGAAGTTTAAGAGAGTATTTATATTTTGCTTATAGTTTAAGTGTTTTTTTTATATTTTTTTTAAGAAAAATTTTGTACTCATCTTTGTGACATTATTTTGGTGTGTCGACTAACTAATCAAATCAAAAATAATTTTAAAATGACAATAAAATAAAAAAACTAATTTTTCGACTCTACAATTAAAATATTAACATTTCTTCATCATCGTGCTGTAAATAATCAAATTACTTGAAATTCATATCTAAATTGTATGAAAACGGAAATAGAAAAATTGAATTCAATAAGAAATGATATGTAAAAATAATATTTTATAAAAATAGAGAAAATCAAAATTTTGAATTTAAAATGTTCGATAAATATTTTGAAAATGAAAACATTTTTAAAACGAAAAAAAAATGTTAACAGTGAGAAGTTTGATTAAACTTATATTCATATAATCGAAAAATATTGAGGGTTGGGGTTAAAATGAGTCAGAGTCAGAGTCGTCGCGTACAGGAGGAGGGAGGTAGTCACCACTCACCTCACCTCACCAGTCGCAAGAGCATGTGGGGCACGTGAGATGCACCACTGTCAGAAACCTCTTCTCGGGACTGTCGACATCGGATCCTTTGTCTACTATCCTTACTGGGTTACCCGCCTCTTCCTCCCACGTTTGCCCCATTATTATACCTCCTCCTTTTAGCAAAATTAAAATTAAAATTGTATACATCATGGGATAATTTAAAATTCACTAAATTCGATTTAAGTTATTTTAATTAATCTAAACCAACTTTAAAAGAAAAAAAATAGTGTGTGCGTTTATATATATATATATATATATATATATATATATATATAAAATCATACTCAACAAACACTACAAAATAAATGCCCTATGTAGACGGATGAAAACCGTCTACAAAACCACTTAAAACAGTCTGCAGAACCTTCTCCAATAGAGGGACTTTCAGTTGGCTACACGCCAGTCGGGATAGGTTTATCCCAACGGTTTTGGTCGCCATTGGAGCATATCATGAATCTATACTCATAGTTAAAAAAGCGTTGGTAAAAGTTATTACTTTTATTGTCAGTTAGCACATGTGTTAAAAAATATTATTACTTTTATCGGTGATTAGAATGTGTCAGGAAATGTTACTATGTTGTATCGTCGGTTACTACAACTGTTAAGAAATGTTACCATCATTTATCTTCGGTTGCTACAAGTGCTAGGAGTGTTAGTATAAGTTACTTCCTTGTATCATTGGTTATTACAAGTGTCAGGAAATGTTACTATCTTTTGTTGCCAGTTATCATAAGTGTTAAGAAATGTTACTACCTTTTATGTCTATTAGAAAAAGGGTTAGAAATATTACTAACTTTTATCATCGGTTACCACATGTATTAGTATAAGTTACTATTTTATATTATTAGTTATCATAAATATCAAAAAATGCTACTGCTTTTATCATCATTACCACAAGTCTTGGGAAATATTACTACCTTTTATCATTGGTTACTACAACTGTTAAGAAAGGTTACTACATTTTATCATCGGATTGCACATGATATCAATGGTATCAATAGTGACAGTTTTTTTAAGATGGTGTAGAGATTATAAAATAAAAAAAATTATAAAATTAATATAAACATGTATTAATATACGAGAATGATTGATATATTGTGTAAAATGAAGGATACATATAAGACCAAAAAAAAAGAGTGCATGTCCCACAATTGCAACTGCATATCTCTTTTGAGATGCTGAAACAAAAAATATTCATTTGGATCATAAAAAATTCCATCTCAATTTGAAGGTATTATCCCAGCATCAAAACTAGGTAGGTGACCCGCAATTCTTCATGTCAATCTATTAATAAAAACCAGCAAAAATCAATAGTGAAATGAATATAATTATATGGTACATTGTAAGAAATGGTTGTAAATGAAAATATTATCTTTTGGATGGATTCAGATGGTAATGATGGTTGGCTTTTATGTGCACTCTCAGGTATTAGAGGAACCTAACAATAGATTATTATTCAGAGATAGAAGTGAAATTAGTAAGATTATGGTGAAGTAAAAAATTTAAAAATGAAAAATTAAAATGATTTGTTTATTTTTAAAAAAAATGGATAATTACTAATTATCTCAAATTAAAATGATTTGCTTATTTTTAAATCTGGGATAACATCTTGGGATGATTAGATTTCTTTAGACTAAATTTGTTCTTGGGATGATTGTGATTCTTCATGATCAGCTATCATTTACTTCATCCTATATTCATAACTAGAAAAATTTAAAATGTTTCAGAAGAAGAATGTAGTAGAACCCAGAGTAACTTTTTTTTCTTTAAAAAAAAAAATGTGATTACCTTGTCATAAAATTTTGCAAAGTTGTTGATCTTGTAGATTTGTTGTAGTGAAAGCTTGAGTGAGAGGTTTAGATAGGTTAAGGAAATGAAAACTTTCGATTTTTGGTTAAAAATATTTGATAGAATATGACTTTGGTCGAGTTACAAGTTTTTATAGATTTTGAGAGGAGAGCTTTGGAGGAAAGGAGAAGCTTGCAGGATGATTTATAGTATATTTGGTTTAGTCATATGACCGTCATTTTCACAAACAAATTTTCAAAACCCCGCCTTTCTTTCCCTTTTTTTTTCACAGTTTTACTCTTTACCGCTTTTTCACACTTTTACCTTTTACCACCTTTTTTTTGCGGTATTTTTCTTGATTCTTCATATTTTTTTTTTCATATTTTTACTTAATACTACATATTTATATTATTAAAAAAAAATCACTTACTACATTACATTTCATGACGACTTGTATATCAATACATACTATATATACCATGCTTTAATTTCATATCATTACATTATTTAAATTAATAATATTAATTACACCATATAACTTAATTCATATTTTAGATTTTATAATTGAGGAATGTGATTTCACTGAAATTATTGAAATTATTATTTTTGGATCCAGAAGAGGAATCAGTAAGCTGACAATGAAAAATGATTTATTTACGTCATGTGTAATTGACTTTGTGCAATGCTAGTCAAATGGGAGGTGTAATGGGAGGGGAGATGAACTGGATTGGGAACTTTGTGGTTTCACCCAATAATAGAATGTGGTGGCATGGCTGTGCATGTGCGCATTTAAAGGTTAAGAGGTGTACCAAGTTAAAGGTCTTATTATGAAAGATCTTGTTATGAATAGAGGAGGAAGGGAGGGAGAAGAGAGGAATTGGTGGTTGTCTGCAATTCAATATTTATAAACATATATATCCATTAACAATTTTGCTTGTACAAGATGAGAAGGTAAGGTTGGTGATAGGTGGTTACAAAAAGAAACTACAAGTTCTGCATTACAACCTTAGAGAGATTTGGATTTAAATTTAAATGCAACTTATATTTGCATTCTTCAAAGTTACCGACAGCTGAGCTAATTCTAAAATATAATGTCTAATTGATCCAACGGTTAATTTCAATTTATTTGTTCATATGTTTTAAGGTTGGAAAAATGAGAATTAAAACCAACTTATTTGTTTATATATTTTAAGGAAGGGAAAATGAGAGTTAAAAAAAAATTTAAAAAAAATATCTAAACAAGCATGGTGGAATAATGGGAAAGACGATGGAACCGTGAAGTATGTAATTATATGACTTTATGTGTGGCAATAGGAGTCTGTGGAACAATAGGGTATGTAATGTGTTATGATTTTGTGAGTTTCAATGTGAGGCAGTTGAACCGCGGGGAGAAACAGTTCTACCGTGAGTATATGAGGTGGTGGAACCGTTAGGAGAGACGGTTCTGCCGTAAGTATATGAGGCGGTGGAACCGTGGAAAGAGACGGTTCCACCGTCTTCCATTGTCACTACTACTAGTTACTATTAGTTACCATTATAAAGTCATAATATAAATTTATTACAAGTTACCACTATTACTAATTACTACTAGTTACCATTATAAAGTTTTAACACAAACTTACTATTAGTTACCATTAGTTACTACTACTATATATTATATAGCCCACGGTTCCACCGTCTCTCCCATGATTCCATCGTCTCCTATTGTCACTACTACTAGTTACTACTACTACTAGTTACCACTAGTTACTACTATAAAATTATAATACAAACTTACTACTAGTTACTAATAGTTATCACTATAAAGTCATAAAACAAATTTACTACTAGTTACCACTAGTTACTACCACTATATTACTACTACTATATTACATAGCCCACGGTTCCACCGTCTCTCCCACAGTTCCACCGTCTTCCATTGTCTCTACTACTAGTTAGCACTACTCCTAGTTACTATTAGTTACCACTACTTGTAGTTATTGTTAATTATTACTAGTTACCACTATAAAATCATAACACAAACTTACTACTAGTTATCACTAATTACTACCACTATATTATTATTACAATATTATATAGCCTACAGTTCTACCGTATCCCATTGTCACTACTACTAATTATCACTAATTACCACTATGAAGTCATGATACAAACTTATTATTAGTTACCACTAGTTACTACTATAAAGTCATAACACAAACTTATTATTAGTTACCACTAGTTACTACCATTATATTACTAGTACTATATTACATAACCGACGGTTTCACCGTCTCTCCCACGGTTCCACCGTCTCCTATTGTCTCTACTACTAGTTATTACTAGTTACCACTAATTATTCATAATATTAATAATAACATAATTGGTTAGATAAAAATTCATAATATAATATATATATAATAAGAAAATTCATAATATAAATAACAACTAATCACAGAAGATATTAATCCAAGTGGAGAAATATTATAATGTACTTCGAGGAATAAGTAAACTATTTTATACTAACTAGCTACAATAAGTAGTTGGATAAATTAAACTCTGAAATGGATGGACATTGGATATTGATTATTAGATTATATAATATTGATAATTATTAATTTATATAATTATATAGTATTATTTAAATTACTAATATTACTAATATTAATCTTCATTACTAATTTTTTCTAATTACTAATGTTGAATATCATGCATTATTATTTAAATTAATAATGTTCAATTCGTTAATGAATTGTGTAAGAATTATCATAGTAACACTATATATTATGTATTAATTGGTTAAATGATTTCATATTGTAATAGTATTCTACAATGGTATGGTACTATTGAGTTTATCCTAAATTAAAATTGTGAATTATAATGTCACTTGAGTTTATCTTAAATTGAAATTGATCCAAACGATTAGTATTAAATAATTATATAATTTAGCATTACATATAATAATGTAGTAATGTAAATTCATATTACATTATTGGTGCATTTGTATACCACGAAAACAATCCAAATTGGTTTCTTTTTTCTATCAAGGTGTTAATTCTAAATTGTATAAATCACATTTCATCCAACGGGTGGACAAACTCTCTGCAATTGATCCAATGGTTGGGGGCTAATTGGAACAAACTCTGAAATAGACATTTTGGGTGAATAATAAGATGAATAAGAATTGGAGGGGATTGAAGGTGGGAAGTTATGGCGAGCGGGAAGTTATGGAGGAAAGCTAGGTTTTGAAAAAGAAGAGGAAATTGAAGTCGGGAAGTTAAGTTTTCAAAAAAACTTGCGCAATAATTTAAATTCGACGGGAATTTGGATCTTTTGAAGGCGAGAAGGTGGGAGTTGAAGGCGAGAAATTACTACTAGTTATCATGTACCACAATTTAAGTTATCACTATATTACTATTGATTATCAATATATTACTATTAACTCACTATTATATTACTACTAATTACCATTATATTACTAATATTAATTATCGTAAACTTACCAATAATTTAAATTACCTTTATATTACTATTAGTTACCACTAGTTATCACAGTTATGTTATATCACAATTTAACTTATCACTATATTATTATTAATTATCATTATATTACTACTAGTTACCATTATATTACTACTAGTTACGTTATACCACAATTTAACTTACCATTATATTACTATTAGTTATCACTATATTATTACTACTTATTGAAAATTTACCACAATTAAGGTTACCACTATATTATTACTAGTTACCATTATATTACTATCATTTATCATAAACTTAACACAATTTAGATTACCACTATATTATTACTATATTACTATTAGTTATCCTAAATTTACCACAATTTTAATTATTATTATATTACAACCAGTGATCACCATAATTTATCATAAAATTACAACATGTTATCTCTACCTATAATGTTGATGACAATTAATAACCGTCTTAATTGAACATAACAGTATATTAAATAGGTTAGTATAGATGTAGACTTATGCAAATGTTATGATTTAACCGTTAATAAAAAAATTCATATAGTGACTTTTTCCAAATTACTACTAAAGATTGTCACATTTATAGATGACAAGTGAGAACCCTTCGAATGATAGATGACATTTACAGACTGTAAAATATATTAGTCAGTATAGATGAAAAACTTATACAAACGGTATTGTTAAATAGACAGAAAAGAAGAGTTATATAGCGATTGTTTTCAAACCGTCTTTATGCACTGCTACATTTAAGGACCAAACTGATAGCTATCAGAATTGAACATCATTTTTTACATACGGTTTTATTGCTTTACAGGCGGTTGATAAATTTTTTCCAATTGACAATTTTATACCGTTGAAAAATATATACATTTTCTGACGGTTTCATCAAAAGCATCTCTAAAGATCATAAAAACTATCGCTAAAGCTCATCGACAATAAAAGCCATCGTTTGCATATTGCGTTAATTTTGTAGTGAAAATTAGTTTATCGGTTTATAAAAATGTAGTGATTAAAAGAAACGTTTGTATATTTATTTATAAAATTTACAAATATGCATTAAAATTATTATTAAAAATTAATATCAAAAATTTTTTTTTTCATTTGAAGCTTGTAACGGTATCATCACACATGGATTTAAAATATAAAAATTTATAAATATAAATATTATTAGTTTTGATTTAAAAATAAGCCAAAAAAAACACTTTAAATTTTGGAGAAGAGTAATTACAGATTACGACTAAACATTGAAAATAATAATCTTTCAAATAAAATGTAACTAGAATGGTGAGTCTCACACAATTGCATGCCCTCGATGAACTAAGGATGGAACTCTTAGTTATGGATAATTATGGGGTTTTGTAATTATGATATGGCTTATGATTAGTAAAGGGTAACTTTGTTTATTTTAAATATAACATAGTTTTGTATTGCGACGAAATAAAATTTAGAATTTAAACAAAAAACACCTGATTTGAAAATAAAAATTTTTGAATTTGATTTTCACTGATGAACTTTTTGCGTTTCTTTGTTTCCTATTTTAATTATTCTTTACTATGATCATGAACATCCTATAAAACCAAATTCAAAAAAAAAAAAAAGATCTAATTTCTAATTATGCACTAGCATACAATGTATATAATGCAAATACATAAATTCTTAAGAATATGCCTAAACTTAGACATAGTTTAAGTAAAATATCAATTCTAGCAAAAAAAAAAAAAAAAGATCATTTTTATCTAAATATTTTAAAGATAATGTTCACGTACTACATTCTATTACTTTTTTTAAAATTTTATTGAAGTAAGGGAGATAAATCTTTTTACTCATTTTCTTTAATAATATTTTTTTAGTAATTTATTTTTTCAAAATATTGGAAATAGTAAATTCATAATAGTAAAAATCAATTTTAATTCCACGAGCTCCTTGGATATATGACATGGAGGCCCCATGGATACAAGCCAAAGGATTCCAATTGGGAAAGAAGAAGAAAAAAGAAAACAAAATCATCACTTTGACACAATTCTTTTTTTTTTTAATTTGGGTTACATATTAATTTATGGTTGATGACTTCATGATAATTCACGTAATTTGTATGGGTTCCTGCAGGGAAAAAAAAAATGTAAATATACATTTGTGTAAGAAAAAAAGGGTAAGTCTGCAGGTTGGTGAAGATATCCGACTCCGACCCATCCGTTGACTTGTTTTACTGTGGGAGATACCACCTCCATTTCCCGGTAACCAGTTAAAATCCCAGGTCTGTGGCTGTCCATTATCTTGCACAGTAATTAATACACGGATTTAGAGATAGAGAGAGAGAGATAGAGAGAGAGAGATTTTGCGGGGCTTTAAATATTCATGGGGCACAGTGAAGAAGCGTGTTTTGCTTAGTTATTTGGAGGACACTGAAAGAGATTGAAAGAGGGGGAAAAAAAAATACATAGCAAACGAAGAAGGAAGAAAGAGGAGAGAGAAAAACAGTGTCTTCTCTGCATCTTGATCTTCTAATCCACCTTTGTCTTCTACATAACCTAATCAAATTTCACCCCGAAACCCCCTTTGCAAAACAAACATTTTAGATTGAAACGATGGTGACACGTTGGAGAAGAGCGTTTTGCACAACAATCCCCCAAGATGGAGAAACAAGAACAACATTGATATCAGAAAAACCAGAGAAACAACAAGAGCAAAGCAACCCGAGTCCAAGATTCGGTTCGAAATTGGGCTTCTTCTCTACCGGAAGGAATCCATCAACGCCACTATTGAAGTGTCGAACAGCACCCACAACACCAACAATGAGGACGCAAAGCCCGGAAGAAACTCCCAAACTTCATACCAACGGCTCCACAACAAGCCCTCGAGTCTTCAATCTCTCCAACTCCAACCCTTCGTCTCCTCGATCCCCTTCCAGTTTCGCCCTCCTCAAAGCCAAGCTTTCGAGGGTGAGTTCAAAATTTGTTCTTGAAACTTAAACAAGAGCAATTTAGAATTAAAATTTTATTGAATTTTGGATTTTGCAGAGTAGGTGCGGAATCTGTTTACAGAGCGTGAAGACAGGTCAACGAACTGCTATATTCACAGCAGAGTGCGCCCACACCTTTCACTTCCCTTGCATTTCATCTCACGTCAAAGGTTGTGACACTCTCATTTGCCCTGTCTGTAGTTGTCAATGGAAGGATGTCCCTCTCCTTACAGTTCATCAGAATCAACCCCAACCGCTTGATCTTCATACTTCTAGAGATCAATCAAGAAAACAATTAAATCGTTGTGATTCCATCGCCAGAGTTTACGACGACGACGAGCCACTCCTCTCTCCTCAATGCTGCTTCAATCCTATTCCCGAATCCGACGAGAACGACGATGCGAATGATGAATTCCAAGGATTTTTCGCTCAACCCAAGAAAGAGAATGAGAATGCCAACAAGAGTAAGGCATGTGTTGCTGTGAAATTGCTGCCCGAAACTGCTTTGGTTTCCGGCGGGAGGAGTTATGAGACTTATGTGATTGCGATGAAGGTGAAAGCGCCGCCGATTCCCTCGTCGACTTCGCCGCTGTTGAATCCAAGGAGTCGGGCGCCGGTGGATCTGGTGACGGTGCTTGACGTCAGCGGGAGGATGACCGGGGAGAAATTGCAGATGATGAAGAGAGCAATGAGGCTTGTGATTTCTTCCCTTTCGTCAAACGATCGTCTCTCCATTGTTGCTTTCTCTAACTTCTCCAAACGGTTATTGCCGTTGCGGCGGATGACGGTCGACGGACGTCGAACGGCGAGGAAAATCGTCGATTCTCTCACGTGCGGACAAGGCACGTGCGTCGCCGAAGCCTTAAAGAAAGCCGCCAAGGTCCTGGAAGATCGGCGCGAGAGGAATCCAGTCGCCACGATCATGCTCTTATCCGACGGTCAAGATGATCGCGTTCCAAATACTTCCTCCAATCACAGGCCGCCGCCAGGAAATTCTCGTTTCTCGCACCTCGAGATTCCCGTCCACGGATCCGAGTCAACCGAGGACGCCTTCGCCAAATCTGTTGGCGGCATATTAAGCGTGGTGGTTCAAGATCTGAAACTCAAAATCGGGTTCATTTCCGGGTCAGGTCCTGTCCAAATAGTAGCTGTATATTCCGCAACGGGTTCGCCAGTTTGTCTCGGGTCGGGTTGCGTCCGTATCGGGGATTTGTACGCCGAGGAAGAGAAAGATTTGTTGATCGAATTAAAAGTTCCAGTCTCATCAAGTGGGTCCCACCACGTATTATCCGTGGGATGCTCATACAAAGACCCATCAACTCGTAAACTGACAAGTGACAAAGATCAAGCACTTCTGGTGCCTGAGCTCCAATCCGTTAGATCAAGTGCTCCCAACATCGAACGGCTGAGAAATCATTTTATCACGACTCGGGCATTAGCCGAGACTCGGGCATTAGTTGAGCATGGGGATTCCATCGGGGCGCACCACTTGTTGTCATCGGCTCGGGCTTTGTTGTTGCAATGGGGGTCGGCTGAGGAGCATTTGAGAGCCGTGGAAGCCGAGCTGGGTGAGCTGCAGTGGCGGCGTCAGCGTCAGATGAAGTTCGAACGGCAGAGAAGCTTGGAGAGAGAAGTGGCTTGTGTCGATGAGAAGGGTGAGCCGCTAACGCCGACTTCGGCTTGGCGCGCTGCTGAGAAGCTGGCTAAGGTTGCCATTATGAGGAAGTCGTTGAATAGAGTCAGTGACTTGCACGGCTTCGAAAACGCCAGATTTTAGGATTTTGATATTTTATTTTAATTTTCTATTTTTATTGTAAACACAGAGGGAAGCAAGTTTATATCCAAAAAAAGAAAAATAAAAACCAAAAAAAAGAAAAAAAAATTGAAGGGAAGGAGAGAGAAACTGAAAGTAGGGTTCGCAATAAGGACAATCAGTAGCCGACGGATCGACCCTTTCTGCCGATGAAAAGAACAGATGATGATGATGATAGAGAGAGAGAGAGTGTATGTGGGGTCTGAGAACAAAAGGGTAGACAGACCTATTTGTCTCTATGCCTCGTCTCTCTTCTTTTTCTTTGTTCAATCAAACAAAATTTGAGGAAAAGGAAAAGGAGAAAAATTATTAGTCTAATGTAATAGAGAGAGAGAGAGAGAGAGAAGGGAGGGGGGAGGAGGGAATGATATCTTGTTTCTTTCTGTTTTATTAATTAGTTTTGTTATTTTATTTTATTTTTTCTTAGTTGGGGGACTTGATGAATAGAAATGTAAATGAATGGTAGCACATGATATGGCTCCGATATATATTGGTTTCATTGTATGATATATTATTATACTATAATTGAGGTGTGATGATTGTTTTGGTGGGTAATGGGTATGACTATGAAAGTGGGGTTTGGCTTCATGGTTGAGGACAATATGATGCCAAATGCTTTTTGTGAGGGGGGGGAGCCTCCTTCCTTTCTTCACCACCCCCACAATCATTTGTTTTGGGTCTTATCCTATTCGTACTTAGATAATGCTGTCTCGTGGCATTTTGCTAATCTAACAAGCACACACATACAACCTCACCAAATACTCATTCAAAACGGAACCATCTCAAATCGTTTAGAACCAGTTGATCTCGCTTTTCTCATTAATCTACATTAAAAGCTCTTACAGAGTAAATTCATGTACAAGAATTTTGTCATGGTTCATCCCTATTGAAAGCTCTAGGCTATATTAAATGCATTTACAAAATAAGACATAAATAATAAACTCTCTCTCTCTCTCTCCACATGTCCTAAATCTACTTCTAATACAACAATAACAACAATCAAAACCTTAATATATTAAACTCAAAGTAAAAAGAAAAAAAGGGACAACAGATGACTCGTAACTCTTTTGATCAATATTTTAAATTCAAGTTTTAAAAATAAAAAAATAATAAATTGTGAAAAAACCAACCTCTAAATTGAACTCCAAATCTATTTAAATCGGATTAATTAAGTTTATACTCAAGACAAAAGTGAACACTTTTTTGTGAACCAAAGAATAGAAAAAGGAGAAAGGCAAAAATTTTCACTTTGCTTTTACCAAAATTTGTCTTAAAAATTGAAAATGCCATTTTTGCTTTTTTTTTTTTTCTTCTTTATTTCAGTTTCTTCTACTCCAATTTGGTTACAGATAAAGTAATTTAATTACTAAATATTTCTCGACCCTTTTTCTTCTCTTCTATTATACTTGTCTCCATCACTCCTAAGGGCAAATTCCTTTCCTCCAATATTCTCCTTTCCCGGATAAGCGCAAGTTCAAATGACATATTTAGATGCTGGTTGTCTAAATATCTTCATATCATTAGTGAGAACCATATTAATAGCCATTTGATCTTTTTTTTTTCTTTTTTCTTTTTTTTTAAAAGCGTATATATGGTGGGGGTGAGGAGATATGATATTCTTTTATATATATATATATATATATAAAGATTTGAATTCAAGATTTTTATAAGAGAAAGAAAAATGATACCAATTAAAATATGATTTATTGGTCAATATGATATTCTTTTGTTATTCATAGATGATAAACCTTGACAGAAACAGTTGACAATCTTTAAGGAAAATCGGAGAAGATATATCTACATATAATTTACCTTGTCCACCGTATGGTCCTGTCACCATCACCTCACTCATTTTTTTTTTTTTTTAACTCAATTCCGAATCTATTACAATAAAAGAGGAAAAAAGTTTCAATTGAACTAAAACTCATTGATCCCTCACCTCACTCATTGAAGAAAAAGACATGGGTAATAAACAATAAGAAATACCCACATACGAAATTATTATTATTATTGTTATTATTGTTCTTCTTATTTTGTCCAATCAAAAGACCGTATATCTAGAATTATGTAATAGAGAATAATTTTTTCTTATACAACCATTATATAAACAAAAATTATTATTAGAATTCAAACACGGAGTTAATGATCCATCAATTGCTAAATCATACCTACAAAACTATAGAAGTTTGTGTGCTGAGGTGAATACCTTAAATTCTTCCCTTTTATTTATATGGAAGCGCAATAATGGTGTGTTTAGATCCAAGAGGAGAAAGCTTCAACAGTTTCAGTGTGAAATTAGGGTTTGGCATAGACGGTGACTCCTTTGTATTTTTGGTTGAGTGTGACATTACATTCCCCTGGCAAAGATCACATGTCGTTCCAATTATTTTTTGGTTCCTATTTGGATCCCACCACGTTTGAATGGTGCATAGGTTGCTTGGAATTGAGCTGAAAGATTGATTTAAAAAGGAAAAAAAAAAGAAAAGAAAATTATTGAGCCGTGAGTCCTTTTCCTTTTTGATATTACAATTCTGGCATGTATAAATATAAAATTTTTAATATAAATCGCACCTTGAATTGACTAAATTGTTTCTGATGGCACATGGTCAAAATAGATCAAATCATGATGGGCTGAAAATTAACCCTTAACTTGTCTAATAGTTTTCAGTTTCCTTATTGTCAACTTGATTGGTATCCATCGGGTTGGTTACCGGTCCAAGAGCTCATTGTTATGAGGCCTGAAACGCTCCGAGTCAATGGCCCAAGGGGCACAATCAACCGAAATGTGTCGTTAATAAGAGAATTATTTTCCAAACGGGTATGCACGGTCTACACTCTCTCGGTATCAGTCAATCTAACTCTACTCTGTAGCTTGTTGCTCGGTAACCAACTGTTTAGTACATATCTTTTGACACTAAATCCGCTAAAATAGTATTCACTCCCCCTAAGTCATGAGGGCAAGTTTATGTAAATGGAAAGGAAACCTATAACTATAGCCGAAGTTTATGTAAATGGAAAGGAAACCTATAACTATAGCCAATAAGGGAAAAAACCTCTATGACGATCCAAACTTTCCAAACCGGTAAGAATTTAAAATTTTGGAGAATCTTACACTATAATTCCTGAAATCTCAGGATGCTTTCCTAAGGAAATTTGGGTTTCAACATGCCGTATACACACGACTCTCACACATGAGACTATATAAACGTCATTTAGCCAATCAGCCAGATACGCTCTCTGGATCTACACATTACACACAAAACATACATAGTTCTTTTTCAATCTGTTTCTCTCTTTTGAAAATCGTTCTTTAACTTGAATGTTGGAGTCTCGTCCACCGAAACACCATCCGGATATCTTTTGCAGGTCTTACCGGTTAAGACCATGCCAATTTATCCCGTTTGTGTTAGTAGAATCACTATCTATAGAATCAAATTCACCTCCAATAGTTTCTATTTTATTTTCTTCAATTTATAATTTTTTAACTGAAGTATAAAATTTTTAATAAAAATATAAACTTTTATAAGTAAAAATTAAAAATATGGAAATTATGATTATAAAAAAATTATATTGAGAACCCACCTAAATTCAGCAAAAACTTCTGTTTTCCCGAATGGGTTAAATGTCTGCTTTTATACATGTATCAGCTTTCCTCTAAAAACGATTTTAAGACATATTCTGAAATTAAATAATTAAAATTTTATGTAAGTTTTGTGTACATAAAATCGGAAGATTTTTTTTTTCCCTTTTCTCTTTAACTTGTAAAAGATGGATCATTTTTATTTCTATTGAAGACACTATGTTGTTCCTTCTCTTATTCTTTTAAAATTTTAAGAATAATATGACAAGGATGTCTTTTAACACAAAAAGTGTGACATGGTTTCAAATCAAAAGGGAGAATTGTCATCGCATAAGTGTATAATTTTAGAAAAATTATAGGAAAATGCAAATATCTTTCACTTTTTTTTTTTTTTTGGGAAATAGATGAACTGTTTCATGCAAGAACTGATTTGGGATTTTATGAAGCTTAAAATGGTGGTTCATGTTTGGTTGATTGGAAAAAAAAAAAAAATTGATTTGAGCAATGGAATTGCAAAATAGAAATGGCGATAAAAGAGGTATTTTTTTTTTGGGGGGGGGCGGTCCGACAGAGATTTTTTTCTACAGAGGATCCTCCAATGATTCAGTGGATCTGTTCATGCAAAAGGTAAGATGATTTCTTTTCAGCCTCACCTTTTTATCAGAAATTAAGGTCGAAAGGTGAGTGACATTAAAGCTGATTTTCCCTACCAATGATACCACACCGTACTCACAAACCCCTCAAAAAAACCTACGAATGAATGTACACAACTATGAAATATGCGCGCGCAGAGACGGAAAGAGAGAATGGCTTAAATATCAACAAACAACCGGTTTAATAAGATAGAATGTTAAATTTTTAACCAAACACTCAGATTCAAAACTTGATAATAGAAAAGAGTATACTAAAAGAGCTGTCTCTATAGACGTTTGAATTAAATTAATCGTAATAGTCAGTCAAATGAGATACGATATTGATCTTTAATCAACACTCAGATTCAAAATTTAGAAATAGAAAAGAATATATTAGAAAAGTTATATTCGTAGACGTTTAAATCAGATTAATCATAATATAATTTCAGATACGGATAAAAAAAAAGAATGGGTTAAATTTTATGCGTCATAACATACATACCCCGGATTCCGGAAACAAAAGGTGAAATCTTTTTGGCACATGAGGATGCATAACGCGGAAAGGGGAATCAGAAAGTTAACCTCACTTTTTGTCGGCCCAAGCCAATTTCCTGGGTCCATTCGGAAAGCTGAACCGAGTTCCTTTTTTTTATTTTTTATTTTTTAATTTTTGGTGAAAAAGTGAACTGAGTTTCAATTGAGCATATTTTATATTTTGTAAATTAAAATTATTTTTTAAGAAAATCATAAAATTTTATAAGTAAAATTCAATTTTTTTTTTTTGTAAAAGGGAATTTAATCATCATTATATTATTATTTTTTTATTAAAAGGTAAAATTTAACATTATTGAACTTTAGCGTTCTTTTGAAGGTTGAACTTGCCTCGATCTATTTTATTATCTCCTTATAAATTAAATTTTTGTAACTTCTTTCTCAATAATAATCCAAAATCCATATTAAAGAACAAAGGTGATGCTAGATTTTTTCTTTTATTTATTTATTTATTTTTCTTTTGAGCATTAGATTACGTGGTAACCAAATCGCTTATAACATAAGTGTAAGAGGTGGTCTTAAGCAGGGGTATTCTCATTGTGTAACTTCGCTTTTACTACTTCTACAATTATTTTAGTGAAAGTAGTTTCTATGATACATATTCTCTTTGACGATGAATGCACGTCGTACCAACAGGTAGTTAGTTTAATAGGAAGAGTATTAGATTTTTTAATTAAAACTCGAATTTGAATATTGGGAATGAAAAAAATTATGTTGGGAGAGTTTTCTCCTAAAAAGAGTCCGATAGCAGCTCTGGTCGGATTAGTCGGGGTTATAGATACCAGTTGGTCCAAGTAAATAATAATAATAATAATAAAAGAATGCACATCATGATCCTGTAACATGATTGGGCCATGGTTAATGCTGTCTTGGGCTTGATCCTAGCAGTTAGCACCCTGCTTCGTGGAGCTTATTACCCGGGGGCCCATTGCAATGGGCGCTTGGGGACCATGTTCCTGCTAGTTTAGTACACACTGTTTTCATGTTAGCAAAAGAAATATCATTAGCCGCAATATCTAAATTATTATGTAGGAAACTCAGAGAAGGTGGCAACCCCGACAACAGCTCATTTAGGATATAAATGATAAATCCATAAATTAAGGGCTAAAAATTTCTCTGAGTTTGAATCTCTATCCTCTTCCTCTTCCCCTTAAGGTTATGACTTTCTTTGTACTAAAAAAAAATTCTAGTACATCCTCTTCCTCATCTTCTTTCATCAATGTCTCAAATTCGAGTTTTGAAAATAAAATATAAAAAAATATGCTGGAAGAGTCCACTCTTAAATTGAATCTTACAACTATTCCAACCGAATTAATTTGACTTTCGGATACCCGTATTCAAGTGGACTTTGAAGCAGTTAACAAACTGCACCTTTGAGTCTGAATAATCAAATTGAGGGTTTTGGCAGAGAATGGGACACATCGAAAAGGGTGGGTGGACAATGCGGAGAAGAACACAAAGCTTTAGCCAACTTTTTGTGGGACTAATCATCATTGTTTCCTGAAATTCTGCCGCTCCATTTAGAGATGTTCGGGAAAGTATACGTGACAGAGATTAGATGTTGATATAAATAAATATAATGAATTGATAATTTCACTCATAATTTAAAATTAAATTTTATTTTGTTTACTAAAACTTTTAGTTTAGTTATTAAATAATATAATTGGATTAAAACAACATAGAGTTTATTAAAACAAAAGCAAGTAGAAGTAGAGTTATCAAACAGGAATTTAATAGTCCCATGCTGCACCTCTTTCTTTTCACAATTATAGACGATATCAATAATTCTATTTAATTTTTTGTCAGGATATATTATTGATTTGATTTTAATATATATTTAATTTTTTATTATTAGTTTAGGATGCTCCGAGGAGTATTTTAGATATTTGGAGTAAGGTTAGTGGGTAACTCCCACTTACCCACATTTATCATCTCTCCCCCAAAAATCTTTCTAAAGTAGAATGACAATTAAGGAAGGAGAGTAACTCTCCCCATTCCAATATTCTATGTGTAAGAATCAACAAGTTTTTTTTTGGAGTGAGAAGCCATTACAGAAAAATTACACAAGAATGTGAAAAAATATTCTCTAGAGAGAGAATATGTAGAGGGCTTGAAAAAAATTCTGAGTAGAGAATTTTTGTGTCATTCGGATCGCTGAACTGAGGATTGTGGTATCGTGATACTGCGGTGGTGGTTCGATTAATATCGTGATCACTATCCTGACCGTGAAATCCGATCAAGAGAGATGTACGGTTCGATGATTTTTTTGGAAGATCCTATATATTGAGGTATTTTTTCTATACCCGATTCTTTATTTTATTTTTTAAAAAATTATTGATTGCTTCCATTCCATGAGAACCCTAAAATTTCCAACATTTATATTTTTATGTTTTCATATTTATATTATTATATTTTATATTTGTGACAGTGACAACTAAAGATGGGAGCGCATGCCACATGTGCATATTTATTTTAATTCAAAACATATAAAAATAATTATTATTAATTATAATTATAAAAATTACCTGAAAACAACAGCGAGAATGAATATGAAGGTTGGAAGAAGGTTAGTCATTGCTGATGCTAAAATCAAGCACTCAGTATACAGATTTGCTGTATGATGAACCTCTGGCTCTGAATATAATTTTCAACAAGAACTGGAAACAAAAAATGTAAGCACACTTTTTTTCATCTCAAATACATAATCGATCCCAGAATTATTATACCTTTACGTGTTAAATCTGCTAATTCAATATTCACAGTATGATATATAAAATTAGAAACTCTCTATTTTAGTATTTATCTTTTAAAATAAAAATAAATTTTCACATAATATAATTTCAAAACTATTTTAAAGTTTAAATTTATTTTAGTATTTATACTGCATATTGTGACGTTAGTTAATTATTTATGAAGTAGAACGACAAGTTTTATACCGATTAATTTAATATTTAAGATTATATTTATATATATATTTATATATATATTTATAAATGAGAGTGAGTCTTAACGCAATGATAAAGTTACTCTTGATGACTTCGAGTTTATGGATTCGAAACGTGAAAACAGTATATTTACAAAATACAAAGAGAAGGTTACGTATATATACGTCCACCCTCCTCCTACTTTCACACTAAGTCAGAGAATATTTTATGCACCAAATGAGCCATATATATATATATATATATATATATATATATATATAAAAGTGAGAATCCTACAATTTAACAATAGCAGGTTAAATTTTAATAAACGAATGAAATTTTCTGCAAACGCCATAAACTTCATAAGAAGAAGTTTGTTCGTGGACCTTTTTGCCCCGCTTGCTGCATGGACCAACGTCTTAAATCATGTCATTGGATTGATGGCCAACTGAATCTA
The DNA here is from genome assembly GCA_037126225.1 of Dillenia turbinata. Classification (NCBI taxonomy): domain Eukaryota; kingdom Viridiplantae; phylum Streptophyta; class Magnoliopsida; order Dilleniales; family Dilleniaceae; genus Dillenia; species Dillenia turbinata. The sequence continues at coordinate 14,758,059 of JBAMMX010000017.1, forward strand.
AATGAAAAACTTCTCAGGCGTGATGTTTGCACTTGTGTGTGTGTGTGTGTGTGTGAGAGAGAGAGAGAGAGAGAGAGAGAGAGTATTTACATGGAAGGATTTATCAGTTGCTATGGCTATTTCTTACCCAAACAATCCACAGAAGAACCCTTCAATGACTTAATAATTAATCATACATACACAAAATGATACAAATTTAACCCCAAATATACACACACACACACATTGGAAAGAAAAGAAAAATAAATACCTCTTGACAAAAGGTGCAATAGGAGGCACAAAGGCAAAAATGTAGTGATAAGCCACAAGAATTTTCATGCTCATCCCATCCTTCTCCTTGTTGGGTCTGAGACACTATTACAACAGAACACCTTATTACCGACATTACCGACAGCTTACATAGCCAATATTATTAAAAAAAAAAAAAAAAAAAAAAAAAAAAAAACAAGAGAACACCAAATTTGCGTATAAGACCCTTCAGTGTAGAGGGAAAATCACGAGACAATATCGAATAAAAATCCACCGTAAAAAATAAACTGTTACAAAAAATTTAATATCTCAATCTTATGTCTAAAATCTGAGATTCACAATAAATAGAAATAATTATAAATATATTGTACCTCTTTAAAAACTCATAAATTAATCCAAAGAGAATTCATTTATCGTAAAATGTTATATCTCACCCTTGCTTGCTCTATGAATCAAAAAAAAATTGTCTCTCTTTGTTTCTCAATAGAATTCTATTTCTCCTTAACCGAACGATCACAAAAACCACTCTCGCCTTTTTGCACTTATTTTTAATTGTATGAAACTTCCTCAAGAAGCTACTAACTCTCTCTCTTCTTTGAGCCATGTGCATTGAATGCTACACTTGCAAAGATTTTCTCTCTCTACAAGCTCTCGTGCCACTGGCAAATATTTTTATTTGTGTGCAAGATTTTTCCTCAAGAAATCAACAAAGCATTAAATGCAATATCACTCATGTATTCAAGACATTTAGTGATTTGAAAGAATAAAATTAAATATTTAATTTTATTCTCTTAAACTACCAAAGGACATGAGAGTTATGAGAGACTGCTCACCGATTGATGTATTGGCTATTAGGCAATTAAACTCCTGGGATACTCCAAATAACATTCTTAAGGAAGTACCGATAGACCCAGTCAGTATCGAGAGATTCAATGGCCACTGATCACTACCAAGAATTCAAGTGACACTTCTCCTCTTCTCCTTATAATAGACTCGGATTCGAGTCTCATTATACACACCAAAAAAATAGATCACTATCAAGAAACTTAACAGTTACCGATCACTATCAAGAAGCTCACACCAAGAAGACATAATATAAATAGGGCTGAAAAATTGATTTTACTATAACCCCAACAATCTCCCTCTTTAGTCTTATTAAGAGGAGATCAATCTTTTAGTTCTGTCACTTGGACATCACCTTGGCCAAAGTATTCAACCTAGCCAAGTTACTACAAAACTCAAACTCTTCTTTGGGAATCACCTTCGTCAACATATCTACAGTGTTCTTATCAGTGTTGATTTTCTTTAACTCTAACATGCGATCCTCAACCATAAACCATAACCTATGGTACCGAACATCAATATGTTTAGTTCTTACATGGTACATGGTATTCTTACTCAAATTCAGAGCACTTTGGCTATCACGAAATGCCACGTACTCCTTTTGGCTTACCCCCAGTTCATGAAGAAACCTTCTTAACCAAAGCATATCTTTGCCTATTTCAGTTGTTGCAATAAATTCAGTCTCTGAAGTTGACAAGGTAACACACTTATACAATTTTAATTGCCAAAATACGGCTCCCCCAACAAAAGTAAACAAGTACCTTGATGTAAATCTTATACCATCAAGATCATCGATCATGTGTACATCAACAAATCCTTCTAGAACTGGTTGCTTACCACCAAAGCTCAATGACAACTTCGAAGTACCTCTCAAGTACCTGAATATTCATTTCACTGCATCCTAGTAATCCTTTCCCGGATTGGAAAGAAATTATCTCACTACACCAACTACATGAACTATATCAAGCCGTGTGTAAACTATAAGATATATTAATGAACCAATCGCCGAGAAGTAAGGAATAGATAATATAATATGCTTTTCTACCTTAGTCGATGGACAAGATTTCTTACTCAACTTAAAATGATACAAGTCATCTTTCAACTTGTAAATCATCTCAACATCTTGTCTGATGATCAGCATGTCATCAACATACAATAGGAGAATAATAAAGTTGTCATTAGGGAATGACCTCACATACACACAATGATCTGTATCCATCCTTTTGTAGGAGTGTTTTATCATAAAAAAATCAAATTTCTTGTACCACTGCCTAGGATCTTGTTTTAACACATACAAACTCTTCTTCAATTTGCAAACCATTTGTTCCTTTCCCTTCACTTCAAAACCCTCTAGCTAGTTCATATATATCTCTTCTTGCAAATCACCATGCAAGAATGCAGTTTTAACATCTAGTTGTTCAAACTCCAGATTCAAACTAGTTGCCAATCCAAGTACAAGTCGAATAGAACTTATTTTCACAATTGGTGAAAAAATCTCATCAAAATCTATACTTTTCTCTTGAGCAAATCCTTTCACGACCAAACGAGCTTTGTACCTCATTAATTTCTCCCCATCTTTCTTTAGCTTGAATACCCCCTGTTGTTCAATGGCCTTTTATTCTTTGGAAGCTCAAGTAGCTCATAAGTGCCATTTTTTTGTAAGGAATTCTCTTGCAAAGCTTCCAACCACTGCTCCTGATCAGGAATGAAATGGATTTCTTGAAAACTCTCCGACTCCCCCTCATTAGTGAGTAAAATATACTCAGAACTAGAATATCTTATGGATGGTTGACGCTCTCTCGTTGATCTTCTAAGTTGAGATCTTTCACTCTCTTGCAGAGGAAGTTGCTCTCCCTACTCGGTACTCATCGCATGAGGCTGTGCAATATCACCGGTGGCGTCCGACTGATTATTACCCATGGCTAGCTCATCTATATCCTCAAATTCTGCCCCTTCTGTATCTTCACCATGTGTGATACCACTAGATGGAACGGTTACTGGTGACTTATCCTCATACTCACCAACACTTTGTGTAGTTTTTACTTTCTTTTTAAAATCAGTTATACTCTTACTCATGAAAAACCACATCTCTACTCCTAACAACTTTTCTTTGTTCTAGATTCCATAGTCAATATCTAAACTCTTCATCATCATAACCAATAAAGACACTAGGAGTAGCTTTACTGTCTAGCTTTGACTTCTGCTCTTTCGGCACTTGCACAAAAGCTTTACAACCAAAGACTTTCAAGTGAGAATATGAACCATCTTTACCTATCCATGCCCTATTTGGAATGTCAAAACCTAAAGGAACTGATGGTGACCTGTTGATTAGGTAGCAAGTTGTGAAGACTGCTTCAATTTCAGCAATTTAGCTATTCTCAACATGAATCCGACCCTCTTCATAATGGTGTGATTCATCCCTTCAGCTACACCATGCTAAGGTGTCACAATTCTGTCTTCTCATGCCTTATCGCAAACTTTGAGCAATAAGGTTTAAACTTATTGGATGTGTATTCTCCAACATTATCGATATGAAGATATTTCAAGGGTAGTCCTATCACTCATTCCACCATAGCATGGAAGCTTTCAAACTGCTTTAGAACCTAATTTTTGTTTCTCAACAAATACACCCACACCTTTCGTGAATCATCATCAATAAAAGTGACAAAGTATGTGTTTCCACCAAAAGATTCAACCTCCATGGGACTGCAAGCATTAGAATAAACTAATTCAAGTTTATTTTCTTTTCTCTTAAAAGGAATGCGAAAAGAAAATCTACGATACTTACCAAATAAATAATAATCACACAAGTTTGAAGAAATATCTTTGGTCGAAAGAATGAGGGACTGTTTCACCAAAAGCTGCAACTCTTTCTCACTTATGTGTCCCAGTCTCTTATGCCACAAATTTGGTGAAATATCATCCTCAACTGCATTGACCTGCTCACTGCACGCTCTCAACCAGATTTTGTACATGTAGGAACACTTTAATTGAGAAGTTTCAATTGCCCATTCTTTTGCTAATTTTCATAACCTCTTTTGTTAAAGACATTAATTGAGAGCAAGTTCATCTTCATATCAGGAATGTATCTTACATCACGCACTGTCAATGAGCAGTTGGTGCTAGTCTCAACAACAATATCACCGGTTCTTACAATGTATGACACAAAGTTGTTTCCCATCTTGGCAATCCCAAAATTACCTTCTTTGTAAGTTGTAAACAACTCCCTTTTGAAAACAAAATGATAGCCACACCAATGTCAACAATCCATTCAGACAATGGATATCCCACATGATTGTAATCACTTGGTGTACAAACTAGAGACTCAATCTTTTTGTTAGGACCAACCACTACAGCATTGCTATCATTTGAATTATTCTTGTCCTTTTCATCTTTTTTCTTTTTCAAGAGTCGACAATTCCTTTTGATATGACTAGACTTGTTGCAGTAATAACATGTCACTGTCTCCTTGGACTTAAACCTTTTCTTGGACTTACTGCACCATTCGGAATCTTGATCTCTGTTTTTAGTTCTGCCCTCGTTCTCTATGACAAGAGCTTAACTACTCTCAGATTTTATGTTCTTCTGTCTTGTTTCTTCATTGAACATGCTATCATTTACCATCCTCAATATCAGCTTGCATCAAAAGTTGAGTTACTGATAGTCACAACTAATATTTTCTAATTGTCCGGCAAAGAACTCAAGAGAAGTAAAACTTGAACCTCATCGTCAAAATTGATTTCCAAAGTTGTCAACTGGTTCAACACATCCTGAAAGTCACTCATGTGCTCGACAATAGAAAGTCACTCATGTGCTCAGCAGTTCTTCCTCTCATATAACGTAGCTAACTTATCTCATGCCATCTTAGCACTAGTCGTCATTGCTACATGATGAAAAACACTAATATCAACTCACTTTCTAATGGTACCCAGTGCTTTTCTATCCAATTTCTTCCAATCCTCATCTATCAAGGTAAGATGGCTTTGTAGACTCACCCAATATCGGATTATGCAAATCTTGCAATATAGATGGTTCTCCATCATTGGCTTCCAAATAAAATAGTTTGAAACTATCAGTTTTATCATGGAACTCATATTTTGATTACTCTCCATAATTCAAGACACAATAAGCTTAGCTTTGATACCAATTGTTGGGTTAGAGACACTATTACAGTAGAACACCTTCTTACCGATAGCTTACGGAGCCAATATTGCAAGAAAATGAGGAAAATAGAGAACACCAAATTTACATAAAAAATCCTCTAGTGTAGAGGGAAAAACCACAGGGTAAATTCGGATAAAAATCCATTATGAGAAATAAATTATTACAGAAGATTTAATATCCCAGACTTATGCCCAAAGTCTAAGATTCACAACAAACAGAAATGATTACAAATATATTATATCTCTTTAGAAACCCATAAATTAATCCAAAAAAAATCCAGTTATTGTAAAAACTTATCTCTCACCCCTTGCTCTATCTGTGAAGCAAGAAAACTCTATCTCTCTTTATTTTTCAGTAGAACTCTATTTGTTCTTAACCAAACAATCACAAAACCACTCTCGCCTTTTTGTACTGATTTTTAATTGTATGAAGCTTTCTCAAGAAGCTACTAACTCCTATTCCTCGAGTCATATGCATTAAATGCTACAATGCAAAGATTTTCTCTCTCTACAAGCACTAGTGCCACTAGTGAATGTTTCTATTTGTATGCAAGTTCTTTCCTCAAGAAGTCAACAAAGCACTAAATGCAATGTCACTCGTGTATTCAAGACATCTAATGCTTTGAAAGAATAAAATTAAATATTTAATTTTATTCTTTTAAACCACCAACGGACATGAGAATTATGAGAGTGCTCATCGAATGGTATATTGACTACCAGGCAATTAGACTACCAGGAGACTCCAAATAACATTCTCAAAAAAGCACCGATAGCCCAGTAAATACCGAGAGACTCAACAGCTATCAATCACAATCAAGAAGCTCATCGGCTACCGATCACTACCAAGAAGCTCCAACCAAGATCACATAATATAAATTGGGCTGGACAAATGAGTTTTACTATAACCCAACACTCCTTGGCTAATTTGTAGAAAATATTCACACCTGCAAATCTTAGCTGGGCCATCACCATTAGTATGGCTAGTTTCATGCTTTCAATATGGTTTAAGATCTTTCCTTCCATCACAGACGCAACCCCTTTGAATTTTTGTATGGATGCTGGAGGCTTCTTTGTAATGGAAACCTTTATATCAGAGGAGCGCAAGCCTGTTAAGAGCGCGGCCAAGGCAATATTATGGTCCAAATCAGGAACTTTCAACATTTCTGACTTGAATCTCTCCATGAAGTTTCTGAGAGATTCTTCTTTCCGTTAGTGTAATGATAAGAGGAATGTCGATTTTTGTTTAGCCTCTCGACTGATTACAAAGTGGGTCTCGAATTGTTGTCAGAGTTGCGCAAAACTCTTGATACTGAGCGGAGGAAGAGAATTAAACCAAGTTAGGGCATTACCCTTAAGAGTGGTAGGGAAGTACTTGCACATCGCGGCGTCCGAGAGATCTCTAGAGACCATCACCATTATGAAATAAGCGGAATGGTCGCGGGGGTCGTTTGTCCCGTAATACCGCTCCATGGGAGGCAGAAGGATATCTCTCGGCGTCGATTCTAACAAGATCTTTGTATCGAATGACGATTCGCCCAGGGAGCGTTAGGGATCTTCCCTGTGCTTTACTCTGCTTGTTTTAGCTCAGCAGTCACGAACTATTCAATCTGCCTTTTTAGGCCTTGGGGGTCGTATTGGGAGGCCGCTGATGGTTCCGGTATTCTCGTTCAGGGGGTTGTTTGTATTCAGATTCTGCGGCAGATGAGTGGTTGTTCAGTCCAAGGGCTCGACTGAGTCCTTCCAACTGTTTGCTCATTCTTTGGATTCCAGGTACCAATCTTTCCATTTGGGACTATTCTGCCTGTTTTGGTTCTAGGGCCCTGACTTGCTGTCCCTGATTTGCATGTCACGGAATTAGTTCCGAATACGATGGTCGGGGGAAAAATACAGGATTGTGGATTGGAGGATTCGTTATTGGGGGAACAACAGGTTCGACGGGCATAGGGATGTTCCCCCTATAGTTGGGGCAGCTCTAGAAGACGCTCTAGTTCTTGGAGGCATGGTAATATAGACTTCTCTAGTCTGTTCCCACGGACAGCGCCGATCTGATGGAGGTGGGTGATGGCTCCTCAGATGCTGGCTCCTTCTTGACTCGAACAGTAATTACCGATGGTGGATACACCTACAAAAATCGTCGGAGGGTGTTCCGACGGGGAGACTCCGACGCTCAAGTCAGTAAAAAGCGGTTTTCGTTTGAAAGAAACAGACTGAGAGTTGAGGGAAAGTGGTTTCATATCATCAATGTGCCTCCTGTGTTAGGCATAGAGAGCGTACATGATGTCGAAGGTTTTGAGATCTCTTATACCTGTGAGAGTTATGCGCCGCTAGGGGACTTCCACCCTACTTTCCTTATCAAACTGATCCGGGAATCTCGGAAGTCAATATTACGAATTGATCACGATCCTCTTATATCGGAAAATCTTCCTATTCGGGAGGGATGCTTTTTTTATATGAAAGATTTCGGAATTACTGTTACAAAATAAGAAGCTGAAATTGAGGAAATTCTGACATTCCTCTTTAATCAACAGGGGTGCTACCCATCGTTTAGTTGCTCGACCGATAAAAGGTCTTCGAGACTTATCCGGTTATAAGGTTGACATCTATTTGACTGATCGAGGTGACTGTCTCCGCTTGATAAGTTACGATCGGTTAATTGGGGCGGTTGATACCCTATCATTCGGTTGGTTCGGACGACTAAGGCCTTTCAGTAGATCGATCAGAGCGATTACGACCCTTCGGTAGATTATTATTGCAGTTGTTAGATATTGATCAACAGATTCCTTTTTCGTGGGTCCTTTGAGAATTGATCCTTTTAGACTAGATCTTAAAATACGTCACATCAAGTGCCATAACTTAAAGTAAAAATATATATAAGAATAAAGAAAGGCCATCCAAACGAAAAAATAATGATATTTGAAAAAGTCGCTAATAAAATTTTGTATCCGTACATATTAATATTTTTTTAACAATTTTAGGAGCAATTGGCACTTGCCCTTCATCGTGCATTTCGGAGTGTGATTGTGTGGTGTACATATGTATGAGTATATTGCCCAAAGACCATAGAATGGAGGCAGGGAACCATAGGAAAATGGGCAATGACTTCGGAGGGTTGAATTTACAAACCATTACAATTGGACAATAAATTTAATGGGATGAGATATTAAATTTTTTAATTAAATTTTGAATTTAAAATTTATAAATAAAAAAAATTATACTAAGAGAATCGTTCCTTAAATTGGGCCTTTATAGATATTCTAATCGGATTAATCAAAATATGATTCTAAATATTAGGAAAAAAAAAAGAATTTACAAACCATTCATTTAAAGGCAATTGTAGTGAAGAAAAGTTGATTTAACTTTGCCTTGGCCATTACAATCTCGACAACACCTAGGAAAATCCAAAAAGGAAAAAGCAGAGAGGGAAAAAAAGGGCAAGAAATACCGGCAACAAAATGACACCTAATTTATAAAGAAATATGTTTATAGAAATACTCAACCCATCGTCATTGGTCAATCTCTGCTACACCACCATTAATAGGGCTGATTAATTCATAAATAAATATGTTTACTCGCGTGAAAATTAGATGGACCATGACCATAGATATGGCCGCTTTCATACTTTCAATATGGCTCCTTGAATCATACGTATTCTTTCGAGGAAATACGAGGTACTAAATTCAGAAAAATCCTATTATACAACCTCACTTGATTCTTATACAACACACTCCAATTACATGGAAATGAGGGTCACAACTAATGTCATTGGACATTCTCGCAATTCGATTTTGCCTTCGATTTGCTTGAAATAAAGGGGCTCCGTATCTTGTTATTGAGTCTTTTAATTCATAATTGGTTACTGATTTTTCAAAGTTCACGGATCCGGGTATGACGGTGATATTTTGTTACGAATCTCAGGATTCATAAAAAATTTATAGAAATATTTAAATTCAAAAAACTCTATTATCCAATAAGTCGATCTTTTGAATTAAATTCTCCTATTGAGTTTGATTCCATCATGTAGATCTATAATAAATTAGTGTATCCATAACAAATTGGTACAAAACCTCCGGTCCAACATGAAAATGGACTACCTAAAAGAAGATTACCTAATGCTTAATAAGGTCTAGGGATATCTGGTGTCGGAGTGAGAGCTGTGTCAGAGTGAAAACCGTCCAAATGGGAAAAAATCTACCCGGTGTCAGAATGAGAGCCGTATAAAAGGAAAAAAGGAAGGACCGTCTGATATCGTGAAAAGTTCAGAATGAGAACTGTTAGAATGAGAGCTGTTTGTAGACGTCTGGCTTCTCAAGGAACGGACAATGTTACGAATCCCACATTGAATTCACAAGAAAAATCATATAAGTACTTAAATCTAAGAAACTCTCTCACCCAATAGGTCGATATTTTGAATTGTATTCTTTTATTGGATTTGACTTTATCACGTTAATCCATAACAAATCAGTGGACCTATCACATTTCTAATGCTGGAGTGAAAGCTTGGTACCCCAATCGTGCCTCCTAGATAGCCATCCTTGCCAAAAGAATTCTATTTACAACTGGTTCGTTAACGAAAAGAAAATGGAAAATAAACCAACAGATGGGATTTTGCCATCATCATGATCATCATCAACCTACAGTTTACATAACATAACTTGATTTTCTACACAAGATAACTGGAGAGAATGTTCACAAGACAGACAGACACGGAGAGAGGGAACAATAAATCATGATTGATTTACCTGACTACTTGTCAGAAATGTAGCTGCCTACAATGGGTGGCATCAACCTCCATTGGACAGTATGGACACTTGAAAGGTCGCGTGCTGCTCTTGGACATCTTCATAATAGACTGTTTACAAAGCACATGTCCACAAGACATCAACATTGGTGGATTCTCTTCACTTGCTTGCTCTCGACTCACAGGACAGACAAAGATGGAGTGGAACTGGAATTCTCTATCCAAATCAACTGGTACGGGCAACTGCTTCATTGTCTGCCATTCCTGCATTTTACCCATCATCACACTCATTAGTTTCAAAAGGGTGGGCAGCCCTTGAACTCCAGCTGCTATAGTCACACTCAGTGGACTTTCATGAGATTGCCCCAAAAGGTAACAGAACTGCCTGGTCAGTTCATCTGTTAATGTGTCCCAGTGTGTCGGGGATAGTAATTCGGAGTAAGGGGAGGAATCGAGCCTTCCTGCCCAAAGGAGACAGGCCATGAGTTTCTGAATTTCATTCAGATGCGTTGAAGCAAAAGGAGCAAGGAACGTTCTTGCATATTTTAGGGCTTCGTCTCTGTTTCCCTTCTGCAGTATTTCCACGAACTGAAGGCGGTGAAGTTTCAACTCAACATCTGAACCAGTCTGCTTCAGTTTGTCTCGGTTGGTGGCAGCCCAGTTCAGTGCTAGCTCTAAGTTGCGTTCTCTCATGGCAGCAAGTATCTGATACAATTCTAAGAATGGTGTTTTCATTCCAGCTGCCTCTGGCTCCCCAGCCTCGTTTATGAAGCAATCCCCTAGATCAAACAGTCCCTGGCGATAGAAATGGCTAGCAATAATCTGATTAACAGTGTGGATGTCAAAATCCACATTTCTATAAGCCTTGGAGATATCTGGATTGAAAGATTTCTCCAGGAGTTTTGGATACTTGCTTAATATTGCATTTAGTTCCTTCTGTAAGCCTTCTAGCTGACCAAGAGGAGCAATTTCCTTTAACTTAGTTTTCAGCTCAGTGAGAATGGACTTCTGATCAAGATTCTGGAGTGACCGTATCCTCACTAAAGCCTGCTCAATTTCCCGAGAGATCTGGTCTATTACTTCTTGAGCTTTTGAAGAAGATAGTTTCTGCTTCTTGGCAACACGATCAAATGTATCTTTGATTGTATTAAGCTCCATCCGTTATGTTCCTAAATATAACTCCTTGATTTTCAAGAGAAAGCACGGAAGGTGATAATTAATGAGGTGCACCTGCAATATGAATAAGTGACACATCATGAAACAAAGACAGAAACATGCAAGGTACATACAGACAGCAAAAGACGAACAGAAAAGAGTCCCCTTCAAATGAAAAATATACCCAGGATAAAATTTGAGTTGTCAATTAATATAAAATAACAGTAAAAAAAATAAATAAAAAAATAAACAAAATTATACTCTCATAAATAGATGCAGTAGAACACAACTTGCATTATGACCATGCATAATGAGGCTGTGCATGAAAAGGCCAGACCAGGAACACAATGACTATACGACAGAACAAGCTTCAATACCAAAATAATGGTACTTTAATAGGCTAAGCTATCATTATGAAAATCAAAAGCAGCAAAATTGTCACTTACATTATATTAAATTACCTGCAAAAGCATTTGATATACTGCAATCACACATTACAATAGTTATGCTAACAACAAGAACACATATGCGACACTACATGCTTACGGAACTGGAGGACTGAAATTCCCCATCAGCTGGATAGAGATTTATCAAGCAAATTTCCCTTAAAAAAATAAATATGCAAAATAATCTGCTTCATTGTTTTCTTTCTACTTCTATACATGGTTTCAGTAAAATAATAATAATAATAATAATAATAATAATAATAATAATAATAATAATAATAATAATAATAATAATTAATAATTCAAACTGCCACTGTTTACTCACAATTTTCATAAAACAAGACCTAGTCCCAGAGTAAAATCATACACAAGTTAAACAACAGAGACACCTCAGCAGGGTGGACTATGCTTGTCCTATGACAAAGCAACATAAACCTTAATAGGACAAGAAAAAATTTTGAGCAACTAAATTAATTCAGATAGTTGAGATGGAACATAACAATAGCAATTCCAAGGACACAAATATGGGCTCCTACCGGATCATTATGGCAGTCCAAACAAGAAGAAAATAAGTCAGACATCATCTCAAATCGAAGTTGTTCCTGCATCTTATTTGCAAAATATACCTTTTAAGACTAAACACTTAAAAGGCTAATCATGTACTTCACTGGTAGTTAAAGTACATCAAAAACAAAGAAAGTAGTAGTTTTTCCGCCCCCCCCCCCCCCGGGGGGGGGGGAGAGGTTGGGGTTGGAAATGCAATCTCATTTTCCAATCAGTAGATTTTGAGAAAAGTGGCATGTTGATAGGATGTAAATTTTCTCAAATAAGTAAAAATCATATGGACCTGTACTAAGAAAATTTACAATAGGAGTACAGAAAATTGTAGGATCACAAAGAAAAATTTTAGAAATATGCAAGATTATGACATTTATAAAAGTACAAAAAAAAACCCTTTTTTTTCCCCTAGAACAAAAAAAAAAAGGATTCTAGGAAACATTATGAACATATATTTTAGTATCTTACAATGCCATGGGGCATTAAGATCATTATAAGTTTTCATGATTTCTACTGAAATCGAGTGTTAGAAAAGTGATGATAACTACTCAGCAAAAATAAGCAGATGATGTAGAAAAGTATCTTCCATTAGAGATAAGCAAGCATACATGCACATTTCTTTTCTGATGGCACATGATATCAACAGCTCAATTTGTTCAGAAAAAACTTAGAACTCACCATACTAATCTAGGAGGAGAATCAGACTAGAACTTGTTTTAAGGGAAAACTACAGCTGAGACACCTAAGGTGCGCAGAGGGATGCATTCAGAAGGGCGGAAAGGAGAGCTGGCATCCCAGCCCCTCCCAAAGTCATAAAAGTTTTAGAATAATTTACCCGGTTCCAAGTAAACACTTGAAAATTACTTTGGCACACCAATAATTTACTCTGCGAGTTCCACATCCCCCCGCCCAAAAAAAAGATATGAATACCCTTTTGGATCTAACATCAAACAATGGACAATATCAGTCTAACAAATGTACAAGTATAATTCCTTATATATATTTATTTGTTCAGGCAAAAAAGAGGAAACAAATATTTTTTGAAATAACAATATTTTCTTATAAAAGTTATCATAAACAAATTATGAAAATATATCTTGCTTACAAATAAATCTTTTATGAGGATGTATATTTAAGAACGTGAGTTGATTTTCTTATTAAGATACTATTTATGGTGATGATACGATTTACTTCACTGTACTTCGCATCTCCAAGCATCACAATATTTCTATCATCCAAAACAACAACCACCACCGCCAAGTCCTTATCCCACTAAGTGGGGTCGGCTATATGAATCGATCTCTGTCATTATTTTCTTTATACAATAACAATAATCGTGCTTTTATTCGTTAAATAGTGTCGACAATATGAATATTTTTACGTCATTGTACTCTATCTTGTATCATATCTTCGTCAATATTGTATTCTCGTTATCCAACTCTTCTTTGGTCTCCCCTCCCTCGGTTAATATGAGTACTTATCATAGTCTTGCACCACCTAACTGGAGTCTCTATCGGTCACCTATGTACGTGTCTATACCATTTTAATCGTGTTTCCCTCAATTTTTCCTCAATAAACGTAACCCGACTTTCTCCCTAATATACTTATTTCTTAGCTTGTCCATCCTTGTCTGTTCACACATCTACCTTAAGATTCTCATCTCTGCAACTCTCATTTTTTTATCGTGATTTTGGTTCATTGCCCAACATTCAAATCCATACAACAAAACAAGTTTAATCGTCATCCTATAAAACTTCCCTTTAAGTTTTGGAGGTACCATTCGATCACATAGAATACCTGATGCACTTCTCCATTTTGACTATCCTAATTATATTCTATGTGATACATCTCTATCAATCCTTCTATCTTTTTGTAAAATTGATACGAGATACTTAAAACTTTCGCTTACAAAAAATTCATTATCTCCTATCTTAACCATTGTCTAACTAACGCTAGTATTGCTGCACTTAAATTCTATATATTTTGTTTTTACCCTACTAAGTCTAAATTATTTCATTTCCAATGTTTCCCTTCAAGATTCAAGCTTAGCATTTACTCATTTACCATATGCAAACAATATGCACCATGGTGGTGAGTTTATCCATAACTAGTGTAAAGAAGATAAGAACTTAACGCTAACTCTTGATATAGCCCTATTTTTATTGAAAACTCTTTGGTTAATCCATATAATATCCTCACTTTTGTCACCATTTCCTTGTATATGACCTTGATCACTTCAATATATGCTACTCTTACACCCTTCTTTTCTAAATCCTCCACATAATTTCCCTAAAAACTCTTTCATACACCTTTTCTAGGTAGATAAACACCATGTGTAAGTCCTACTTTTTTGCTCGATGCTTCCCAACTAATTGTCTGAGGTGTACGGCTTCCCACATCGACCTTCATGGCATAAATCCAAATTAATTTTTAGTCACCTTGATCTCCTTCCATAGTTTTCTTTCAATCACTCTTTTTCAAAATTTCATTATATGGCTCATTAGTTTAATACCCCTATAATTTGCACAATTTTATATATCGCACTTGTTTTTAAATAAAAATACTAAAATACTTTCTCTCCACTGATCAGGCATTTTCTTCGTCCTCAATATCATGTTGAATAATTTCATAAGTCATCCAATACCTTGCATCCCTAAGCACTTCCATACCTCTGTCGGGATATCATTGGGTCCAACCGCTTTTCCATTTTTCATCATTTATAAAGTCGTTTCAACTTCTGAGGGTTGAATTCTCCGACATATTTATATCCTCGTCTCACCTACTTAGTTCACATAAGCAAACTTATCATCTCGCCCTTCATTAATAGTCGATAAAAATACCTCTTCCATCGTTCTTTTATTTCTCCATCATTCACTAACATCCTATCTGATTCATCTTTAATACATCTTATTTGTGTAACATTTCTTGTTTTCATCTCTCTCACTTTAGTTATTTTATAGATATCCCTTTCTCCTTTTGTATCAAGTCAATAAAAATTTTTGAAAACTTCATTCTTGACTTCACTGACTGCTCTCTTCTCCTCTTTCATGGCTACCGTATACTTTATTCTAGAAAAATCTATACACCGTGACATTAAAGCTAAAACACACTCACTCTACTCTACGTAATTCATTTATAATGTCAATAATGCATAGGTAGCATTTGAAATGGCATACGGGACAGAACAGACAGACACGAGATAGAAAATATTAAGTTCGGTTTGCGGAATCGAAAAATTGTCTCCCATCTCCCGAACAAAAATGAGCCAAATGTTTACCCTCCTTCAAAGAAAATGGAGACAGAGACGAAGAGATAAAATTTAATAAATCCTTTTTTCCAACTTTGTCATCATGCATTTTCAAAATTAACGTTCTGCCCCCTCTGTCGTGTGTCATCCTTTCAGTCTCGAACTCCAAACCAAATGCTACATTAATGACAGAAATTCATTATTATCAGGATTTTTGCATCTTAGAAATTTAATCACACTAAGTCGATCAATGTGCAATTCTATACCTAATTTCGATTTCTTAAGTACTTTCAATTTTAATTACTTACAAAGTGTTTGCCATTTGCACTGTATCACCACTTACTGACAAGGACGAAAACTAGATAAAGAATCAACTACTTAGAATGATACCACCAAATTGACGAGATCCCAAGTGGAAACCAAGTAGGATTTTGACAATTCAAACGGTGATTTTTCCTGTTCCAAAACCTAATAGCATTGCTCTAAACAAATAACCAAGAACCACCGAAAACCTAATACGGATACAAGGCTCACAACTTCACGACAGTGAGGATTGGGATCAAATTCAACCAAGAGACACAATTAACACGAATGATGAAATGTAAGGAACTGATTGCTTCCGTGCCCAAACACGGTCTACGGAAATGATTCCAGAAAACTCAAAAGATAATAAATCTTTAATAACAGTCTCACATCAATTCAGATTTGAGAAAATTCCAAGAAAAACCTAAAATTCAAAGTTCCTAGATCCAAGATCTTCAAACATGCCGAAGCAATACAAAATCTCAATAGAGAGAGGGGGGAGAACAGATGTAATAGAATCAAACGAAAAATGAATTAGGGATCAAAAATTAATAAGAAAAAATTAGAGAGAGTAGTTACCAGCGAGCAAGCGCACGCGCGAGAGAGAGGGAGAGAGGGATAAAGAGATTGAGTGGAGACGAAGATAATCAAGAGGAGTAGGAAGGAATAAGTGCGAAGAAACTCTGCATTTCTTTGTGCAAATAAGGGAAAGTAAACGCCTCCTGAAAACTGATAGATTTTCTCATACCTTTTAATTTTCTTAGATGGGCCTTGTGTTTTGAGTTATTGTGTTTTCTTACCATTCCTGTAGCAATAGTACACGGGCCGAACCGGCCCGAAAATTGCGGCCACCAGATTGATGGATTCGTCTCAAGCGCAGAGTAACGTGGCCGAAAAGACCGTTCCAGTGAAGATGCATGATCACCAGAGAAAAATCGAAGGAGATTTGGCTATTGATATTGGGATTGATTTTGTTTCGTGTGGACTCTGGGAACATAGCTTATTGGTCATGACTGTATTTTGAATAACATATTTGATGGTACATGGTTCACTGGTCTATTATCGTAAGGCCTAATAGTCCTATAATCATAAACCAATAAACTACTAAGCAATCTCTCAATTGATCTCTCGAAAGAGCCTCTCAGCTAGATCTTTTTGGTTCTCGCATCGCTCCCGACACATCCTACTCATTGGCCTTCCATCTCTCAGACTTCTCGATCCTTACAAAGGTGATTCCTATTGCGCGACTGGTCTTGGTCGTAGTTATCCGATAAGGTAGGAAATTTTTGACAAACTTAAACCTTCCTAATCGAATACGGATTTATTATAATCTCTGCTGATAAAAAAGTAAATTCTTTAATGATTCGATCTTCATAGATCTCTTAGACGACAATAGAAACTTTCCTTCCTCAAAGACTCCGAATCTACAAGGAGACTATTGTCACGATTCCTGTAATTTTAGAAGGTCTCCAACTATCTCTTAACAAGATAAATAAGATTTCTACACCCCCGCATACGGGACCCCTCATACATGCTATATACACTATGCAAAGACAATTTGTCAAATACGTCTATCTTACTTTACATACTGGACATAGAGACTACACATGGTTCAAACACTTTCGGTTTTTTATTCCTTTTACTGTTCTTTCTAACTTGAACGTTGAAATCTCGTTCGTCGAATCCACCTCCATTGGGTTTTTTACAAGATTCACATCGAAAACAGTCCAACAGACCTTACATCATCAATTCTCCCATTCAGATCAGAAAAATGATCTACTGTGGAGTCAATTTTTGTTTCAACAGCTTGGCGTTGTC
This sequence comes from Dillenia turbinata, assembly GCA_037126225.1. Lineage (NCBI taxonomy): Eukaryota > Viridiplantae > Streptophyta > Magnoliopsida > Dilleniales > Dilleniaceae > Dillenia > Dillenia turbinata. Next base: position 14,775,579 of record JBAMMX010000017.1, read on the forward strand.
TATAGAAACGATTGATCGATAAGCTTAAATGATATTCACGCCATGTTTCTCCTATTAGCATGTCACTAAAAGAGTAAGGCCAGTGATTGGTTTCGACGATAGTGACCTAGAAGGGGTCAACCCAGCTCAGCATAGACCAATACATTATGAAGAGAGTTTTTGTTGATCAGGGGTGGATCGCAACCTCCTGTTTTGGGACACTTTCTACTGGATGGGCTTCCACTAAATGCATCTCTAGCATGGCTTTTCGATAAGCATCTATACCTTGAGAGTACTATCTCAGTCCCTATAACTGTGGGGACACCACCCAATCATGTCACCACCACAACCACCTTTAATGTAGTCAAACTATCATCCCTATATAATGCTATCTTGGGCCACCCTAGCCTAAACAATCAGAAAGCCCTGCTAAGCACAAAACACATGAAGTTCAAATTCAAAACCCCTTTAGGCATTACAATGCTCATCTGTGATCCCGATCTTATACGTACCCATGTGCCACACAAGAAAAAGGAGAATCTCACCATAGATATCATGGAATTCAAAGATAACACCGAACAATCTACCAAACCTATGCCTAGTGAAGAAGTAGTCGAAGTCCAGATTACAGACGCTCCAGACCAGACAGTCCGAATAGGAGCCCAGTTGTTGGCTCCCCTTCGAGATGTTTGTAGCAAAGTGCTTGCGATGACACTCTCATATCTTCGCGTGGTCGCCAGAGGACATTCCAGGAACACACTCCTTGATAATCATGCACAAACTAACGGTACATCCTAGCCACAAGCTTGTAAAACAGAAGAAGGGGGTGTTTATGCTAAAGTGCAAGCGAGCAATATAGGATGAAGTCTAAACTATTGGCGACGAATTTTATCAAAAAAGTAAAATACCCTGAATGACTAGCGAAGGTGATCTTGGTAAAGAAAGCTAATGGCAAGTGGAGAATATGTATCGATTTTACCGATCTTAACAAAGCATACTCCAAAGATAGCTATCCACTTCTAAATATAGACAAGCTTGTAGATAATTTATCAAGACATCAACTCCTAAGTTTCATGGATATGCATCCAGGCTACAATCAGGTTCATATGATCGTGGAGGACGAAGGAAAAAACAAGTTTTATAACATAATTTGACACTTATTATTATAGGGTCATGCCCTTTAGTCTCAAGAATGCAGAAACAACCTTCCAATGCTTAGTCAACAAAGTATTCAATAAGCAGCTCAATAGGAATGTCGAAGTTTATGTAAACGACTTGCTTGTCAAGAGCACCAGCTTAGAGACTCATGTTGCAGATCTCAAAGAAATGTTCTAGATACTCAGTCAAATGTAACTTTGGCATTACCTCACCAGACGAATTGCGACCCTAAGCCAATTTATGTCGAAAGTAGGGAAAAGGTATAAGCCATTTTTCGATACTTTGAAGAAATCTCAAAAGTTTGCATAGACACTCGAGTACCAAACAGTTTTTGATAAACTCAACAAGTACTCTTGTCACCACCTCTTCTCTCTCGGCCCATCTTAGGTGAAAAACTTTACTTTTACTTGTCTATATTTGATCGAGCTCTCTGTTCTGTACTAGTAAGACAAGATGTCGCTGTGCAAAGATCCGTGTACTACGATAATCAGGTACTCCAAGAATCAAAAATCAATTATAGGCACATCGAAAAAGTAGCATTTGCTCTCATCATAACTACACATTGACTTTGTCCTTACTTCCAGGCATATACAATTGTTGTGATGCTAACCGACCAACCTTTAAAGCAGATACTACAGAAGAGAGATACCTTAAGCCGCCTCATCAAATGGAGCATCTCAGAGAGTTCGACATCGAGTATCAATCAAGGCCTGCCATCAAGGGTCAAACCCTAGCTGACTTTATCTTTGAGTGCACTTTCTCAAACTCTGTCAGATAACCAAAGATAACTCATCAGAGGGGTGGATGATTCCACCATGGACCTTATGGATCCTCCAACTCATTAGAAAGTGGAGCCGGACTCATTCCAGTGGGCCCTAGGGACTTCAAAGCAGAATATGCAGTCCACTTTGACTTCCAAGCTACCAACAACCAGGCTGAATATGAAACACTACTAACGGGTTTACGAATCACTACACTATTGGGAGCTTGAGACATCCGTGTCTTCACAGACAGACAGCTTGTGGTTAAACAGATCGAGGGAATGTATGATACCAAGGAACTAAGGATGACAAAGTACATCTCCAAACTTCGGGAAGTAATGGCCAAATTCAACAAAGTAGTCATACAACAAATTTCTAGATTCGAGAACACTAGAGCAAATACACTCTCCAAGCTCGCAAGTTCAAAGTCTGTCGAGACCAATTGAACCATCTTTATCAAAAGCCTACCATACTCGAGCGTAGACAAACCAAAACAGACCCTGGTAGCTGACAGCCTACCCAGCTGGAAGGATCCAATCCTGGCTTATCTCAAAAGTGGTTAGTTACCAGATTCCCTGTAGGAGGCAATAAAAATCAAGCATATAGCCACGCATATGCCATCATCGACGGAGCGCTCTACAAGAAGTCTTTCACTCACCCCCATCTTAGGTGTCTGACACCTAAGGAAGAGATTATGTACTTAGAGAAATCCACAAAGGGATATGTGGCAACCATCTGGGCATTCGAAATCTAGCTAATAAGGCCTTACAACAAGGGTACTTTTGGGCTACCATGGGAACCAATGTGGAGACCTACGTCAAACGATACGATAAAGGCCAACATTTCTCTTTAGTGTCTCACTAGCCCTCCTTCGAGCTCTGCCCACTTGCAAGCTCGTGATTATTTGCACAATGGGGAATGAACATTTTGGGACTGTTCCTACAAGCAACTGGATAGCAAAAATTCCTCATTGTCGCCATAGATTACTTAATCAAGTTGGTGAAAGCCGAACTCTTGGCTCAAATAATAGCAGACAAAATCGAAATGTTCGTATCGATGTCCATCAATACCAAGTTCGGCCAACCCCATGTTCTTATTACTGACAATGATAAACAATTTGACAATAAAAATTCAGAGAGTTTTGCAGCAAACCAGAGATTCAGCATATCGCTTACCCACAAGCAAACGGCCTCGCTAGAGATGGGCAAGTGCCGGCTTCGACCCGAAAACTAGCCCAGCCGCCTCATGAAAGCTCGGGCTTGAAACCAACGCAGGCTACAGCAAACCGGGATTGAACTGGCCTGGCTATAGGGTGCAGGGCCGGTTTGGTTCCTTTTTTCTTGAACCAGGAACCACCCTAGCCGGTTCCAATGGCCAAATTTCTTTTCTTTGAAATTTTGTATTTTTACCCCTCCCAACAATTATAATACAGTTAGTTTAAGAAATATTTTGGTCCATAAAATCAAAAATATTGCTTATAAATATGTCACAATTCATTTCCAAATCTCGCATAATTTCTTACTTTCTCTACCTGCATCATCTTCTACTCTCTCTCTCATAATCTCTCTACTTACACATCTCCTACTAATATTCTTCCTTCTACTTACAATATCTCTCAAGATTTCAAAATTATAAGTTCAAATTATTTAAAATTTAGTGATAAACAACTGCAATCTCCATCAAATTAGTAACATTTTAATTTATTTTTTATTGTTGGTTGTGTTTACTTTTTTATATTTTTAATTCATTCTTATTAAAATTTAAATTATTTTTTTTATTTTTTTTTACATATAATAGCCAAAACACATTTCTCACAATTTTTCCAACAATCTTCTCTCCCCCCATTTACAATTTTCAATGAACGCATTTCCAAACACGTAGATGTTGATGATAGTTTAGAAGAAAATGAATCTGGTAATACAGAATCTTCCGCAATATGCAATAAAAATGATGATTTCAATACATGGGATTATTTTGTAAGAAATTATGAGGAGTAAAAGGCAACATCTAAAATTTGTCAACAAAAATACAAATTTATGAAGGGTTAGGGAATGGGGAAATTTAGAAGACACATAGTAAGAGATTACTCGAATAGATTACCTCAAATTAGGCAAATACAAATCGCCACTGGCAGGAGAATGTCTTGGGTACATTTAGATATAATCCAAAAGTAGAAAAAATAAGACAAATAAAATGAATAGCACGTCGAGAGTTATCACTTAGTATAGTAGAATGTGAAATATTTGAGAAGTATGCATAAAAATATTTACAACTCGGTTATCAAAAAGTAGTAAAAAAGTGTAGGAGAAGGACACTAGAACAATTTCAAATAATAAAATATGCTTTAATCGTAAATTTTATGATCATTTCTTATAAATTTTCTATATCTTCAGATAGCTAGAATGGACGTGAAGTTAAACATTATATTGTTGTAACATGTCATTAGATTAATGATTTATGGGTTCTAGAAAAAAGAATTTTAGCTTTTCAATATTGAGAACACCCACATTCCGATTCTACTATAGTTAGAACAATTACTAATATTTGTCATGAATGTGGTATTAGTGATAGAATTTTTTGTGTAATTTTAGATCTGTTAGTATTTTAAAATATATTTTAAAATCAATATTAGATGGAATATTTTTTAATAATATATGCACATATTATATATTGAATTTATGTGTTAAAGATACAAGTCGTAGAATAACTTTTAAAACTTATTTATGATTTAATATTTCAAATTAGAAATTTTTCGAACAAAACACAAGAAATGTAATATTTATTTAATTTACATAATATAAAATATAAAAGATTTAAATAAAATTGTGACATTAGGTGAAACCCTACTTATGATATGTTACATTGTGTTATTTTTTTTAAAAAAAAATTTAATTAAATTTATTAGTTCTAATTATAAAAATGTTTTTATTGATACTATCTCTTTTGATTTTGTAAATATAGTAATTGAATTATTGGAATTTTTTATACATATACAAATTTATTTTCTGAGATTTACTATCCAACAATTCATTTGATGTTAGTTTGTCTTTGTCGTATTTGTTACGCATTTAGTCAATTTGAAAATAAAGATAAATTTACTCAACTAATGAAAATAAAATTTTTAAAATATTATGAGACATTTCTCTTTTGTATTTGGTAGTTAATATTTTAAATCCACGTGTAAAAATTAATGGTATTGAAACCTTAGTTAATTGTTTTATTGTAGTTTTTCTATGAAAATATATGTTAGTACCGCTATTTAAAATAACGTACTTCTCTTACTGTACAAAATATATTTACATTATATCAAAAGAAATATAATAATATATGTGATAATAATGAAGGTGGTAGTAGTAGTATATCATTTCGTTCATCTTTAATTTCATTTGATCCTTATAATATGTTAGGAAAAATACAAAAAACATCATTCTCATTTTCATCGGTAAATGAATTGATTTTATACCAACAAACATATAGACTATAAGGTTATGACGATGACAATCATTTCAATATTTTAAATTTGTGAAAAAATAATTCAACTTATTTCTCAATTTTGGCCGCAATAGTCGAAGATATACTAACCCCTTGGGTATCCACAGTAATATCAAAAAGTGCTTTTAGTACAGGTGGTCGAATTTGATCAAAGAATCATACAAAATTGGCAAACAACACTTTGGAAGTATTGATTTGTCTTAAAGATTGGAAGCATGTGGCAAAAGAAAACAAGACATAGAGAATAATAGCTCAAAGAAGGAAGATAAAGAAGAAAAATAAATTTATAACTAGAACTTGTAAATCTAGTTGTGTGTACTATTTGAGAGAAATAGTGAAAATCTATGAGGGTGCCTGGGAGTGAACATACACTGATTTGGTAAAACCATTATAAAATCTTATGTCTATTGCTTCTTCCTCATTTTCATTTTTATTTTCATTGTTAACCAACCAAAAAAATAGTCGAACTAGCAACCTAAAAAAAAAAAGGTCGAACATGCTCGGCACGGCTCAACTTGGGCTAGTTCAGACCAAAATTTTTTTTTTGGAACCGGTTTGGCACAACCTGGGATATGCCTTGAAATCGCGACCGAGCTGGTCCGCAATTCCTAGACCCATCCTAAACCGAACCAGAACTGGCCCAACCTGGGCCGGACCCATCTCTAGCCCTCGCCAAAGTCACACAACCGAATGATCTACCAAGAACTCAAGACGGCACCAGATGAATCAAAAGGCCGATGGGTGGACTAATTCTATGGAATCTTTTGGGCCTATTGAACCACACCCTGCATGGCCACAGGGGAAACACCATTCGGTCTTACCTATGGGTATGAAGCAGTCCTAACGGTGAAAGTAGGCATCCATTCGTTGCGTATAAAGTAATATCAACCAGACAAATGAACCTGCACTACGTAAAAAACTAGACTTATTACTAGAGCTACTAGATGTCGATTCGCACAAATAGCGGCCTACTAACAACAAATAGTCTGATACTACAATAGGAGAGTGAAGACCAGAATGTTTAAACAAGGAGATTTAGTCCTACGAAGAGCAGAGGCAGTGGGGTAACTACAACCTAGAGGGAAACTTGCACCAAACTGGGAAGGTCCATATCAGGTGCGTTCAATTTAATGACACACCTCCTACTTCACATCTTAGACACCTTCTCGCCTACTCCTAACATCATTCCTACGAAACGACATTAAGAGTGGAGGGCAAATGATGGTACATACTCTAACATTCCATTACCATAAAGCCTAATAAGCCCTAATCGCAAAGCCCGTAAACTATTAAGTGACCTCACGGTTGATCTCTCAAAGGAGCCTCTCAGCTGGAGCTTTTCAGTTCTCGCATTGCCCCCAACACATCCTGTTCATTGCCCTTCCGTCTCTCGGACCTCTCGCTCTTACAAAGGTGATTCCTATTACACGACGGGTCATGGTCGTGATTATCTAATAAAGAAGGAAATCTTTAACAAACTTAAATATTCCTTAATTGCATACGGATCTACTATAATCTTTCCCGATATGGAAGTAAATTCTCTAGCAATTCAGACCTTCACAAATCTCCACAACGACAATAGAAACTTTCCTTCCTCAAAGGACTATGAATCTACAAGAAGTCTATTGCCACGATTTATGCAATTTCGAAAGATCTTCGATGATCTCTTAATAAGATAAGTAGGGTTTTGATACCTCCAACCGTAGATGGGACCCCTCATACATACTATATATACTATACAGAGATAACCTGTCAAGTACGTCTATCTTACTTTACAGACTACACATAGAGACTACACAGAGTTCAGATTTTTTCAGTCTTACATTCTTTTTATTGCTCTTTCTAACTTAAACATCAGACTCTCCTCTAACGAAATCACCTCTGGCAGGTTTTTTGCAGGATTCATATCGAAGACAACCTAGCAACCCTGCATCACCAGTTTCCTGTTCAGCTCAGAAGGACGATTTATTGTAAAGTCGATTTTGACTTCAACAATATTAAATTTTAAATCAATAAAATAAATATATATAATTCAACTGTTCATATACATATTTAAAACCCTAGAGAATAATTTATTATTATATTCAACAATAAACCAATTGCTTATGCACTAATTTTTGTGGCTTCAAGTTAGCTAAACATTATCTTAGTGGCAGCCATGGTGGATTCCAAAATGTGCAAACTCATATCATGATGTTACGAGTATTATTATTTTATTTACAAATTATTTATTAACATGCCATATTTATGGTTTTATTAGTTTTTCTTTCTTTGGATAAAAATGGATTAAGAACCACAAACAATCGATCTAATGAGATAAAATATTAAATTTTTTTATCAAATTTAAAACTTGAGAATAAAAAATATTACAGTAAGAAAATTATCCCTAAATAGACCATTATACACAGTTGAACTGGATTAATCAAAATATAACTCTAGATATCAATGATAAAACAAAAAATGGGTCGAGAAAATAAGAGAATAGTGATATTAAATGACCAACCAAAGACCCATCGAAATAAGTTGAATTGAGCAAATTTTTCAATACAAAAAATTATTGACATGATCATAATTTTAATCTTTAAAAAAAATTACAATTCCACTTGTAAAACCCTATATTTAGTTTAAAAAATATTATAAATTGAATATAACAAATAAAAATAAACTCTGACAAAGGTGACTAAAAGTAAAACGAAGTAGCTTGTAAGAGCCAACCACCTCAAAACTCATTTTCTTTGGCTTGTCGAGCTCAAAGTCGAGCACAATTTAATTAATTTAAAAGGAAGCAGCTTGAAGCTCGACCTGACTCAGGCTTGGTTGAGCCCTGTAAACCAGGCACCAAATTAACGCCGTGATTGAAATAGCTAAGCAAGCAGTAATGTGAAAGTTTGGCACCAACTGACCAAAGTGAAACAATTCAGTTTTGTACCCTGTCATGTCATATTGCCAATATCCGCAAAACAAATGCGGACTAAACCTAAGTTCCTCTTGGAAGTGGCTGAACAAGAATTCACTTTTCTTTTCATGGGTAGTACAAAAATGATTGGAGGGCATAAAATTGTTGTCCTCCCTACAACAGCAAAGTTCGTAGCTTTCATTGTCGGGCAAAGAACAAACCCTAATATTGTAACTAATGAGACAAAATATAATCCTCGCCCTAAAAAATGGTAAACAAGTGTAAGACTAGTTACAACCATTGGGGTTTGAGGACCATATATCTAATGCTTAAATTACAACACTGCCAGTATGTGTATGATCAATGGGTGGTTGAGGTTCCCCAAGTCAGGATTCTAATAAGACACTTTCTTCTGGATATGCTGCTTCCTCAGGCTTCGGGTTCTGTTCATGCCAACCGTAGAGGACCTTAATGAGTACTATAATCTCTTAAAAAAAGGAAGATTGGTTAAAGTCGACAAAGGGAGTTTTAATTTGTGAGTGCTAAGCATTGGTTCATTACTGATCTTATATATTTGCAAATATCACAAATAATGGCTAAAAAATTTGGGTAAAATAACAACTAGCTAGATTCATTAACATCCAAGGGTTGTGTTACTTGGTGTTGCTGACCATCTAACTACTCAAAGAATAGGGAGAAGAAGATTGCCAGGAAATGAGATAGAAATAAACCTTGCATTTGGATCCATTCCAAATTTCATTCTTTCAATTTGGCCAAACAATTAATTACCGCCATTGTGTTGAAATCTATTCTCTAGGCAAAGCTGATAGTATCTCTCTTCTCCATAGAGCCGCCTGAAATGTCCCAAAGAAAAAAGTCAAAAGAGAAGACCACAAGTTTCTGTGAAGAAACATTATTTCTCTTTTATAATATAATATAAAATATTTTGCATTTTTTTTTTAGAAAAAGAATATAGCAAAGAGTGTAAAATCACTACCCAAATCTCATAAACACGTGAGCTAAACATTCCATGAGCATAAATAGTAGGCCCATTAACAAAGAATATATGCATCTTTGATGCAAAGCAACTATTTTCAAATTCAACAGCACTACATTGTGCTCTTTACTTCCCTATAAATTGCACAGCTTAATAGTCAGATTTGATAGATCCTGCACACATTGGACAGACAGCAAGATATTGTTCACAAAAACCAGTAGATTATGTCCCTTTTTGAGGTGAACTTTACAATCTAAACAAAAGCTGAATACAAGCTTCAAGGAATTCATGAAGTGAAACGGTTTTCCCTTCCTCTATTTTGGTGGTTGTTGTGGGGGGAGCATTGCACAGCGGTGAGAAGTACAAAATGACAGCAAAGTTTTTATTTTTTTATTTTTTTTTTCTTTTTGGGTGGGGGAGAGCAGGGTTTGGTTGGCAAAAATAATATAATGCAAGATAGAAAAAACTATTTTTCACAAGAATTAGAATCTTTCAATGCAACAAAATTTCAACTCATTGAATTAAACTTACGCTATATCTTCCAAGTTGTCAGATTTAATGACAGCCTTTCCCTCTGGGAGCTCGAGTGATGAGTAATGCATTATCATTTCCTTCAATGTATGCTTTGTGCTTTTGATATCATTATCCCATAAGATGCACTGCAATCAAAGGCACCAAAATTAAGAAGCTAGCAGAGATACTTTCAATCCAATGAAAATACAAAGATAGAATAGATACTGCATATTTTACTTTCACATAAACGTGCAATTTCAAACAAGGACAAAGCTGTAATTTCTTTGAGGTTTACAGATATGAAGAACAACTCGATAAATGGTTTTTAATCATGACAGAACACCTTTCGAACATACTCTTTCTTCACATCTTCCCAAGGGACAAGGCCTTTCGAAGAGAATATTGAAGCATTCCACAGAGCCCCCCTTGCAGCCATGATGGAAGAGGCACCTGTACAGAAGACAGAAATCATTGCAAAAGCCTAATATAAGTGCAAAGAAGATTTCCTTTACATATAAATTGAAGAAGGAAAAGGTACTGGGGTACTGGAAACGTCTAGAACAGTGAGTAATGGTGTAGCAGGTATGTATTCCAAAACATAGGATATACTACCAGTAGAAGGAAGCAAACGAATGAAAGCGTACATGGAAGAACAGAAATTTGAGATTTACTGCCAAAGCTTCACATCATGGTAGTAGTTGCATGCCCATGGCAATCATCTCCAAAATGATTAAACCAACAACCAACTTAGACCAACTCATAGCACAGAAAGCTTGACAAATTTCACCGATAAAAGAAAGAAATTGGGTATACAGCACTCAAGATCATCACAGCATCTCATTCCATTAAAGTTGAATAGCGTACGTTAACAGAAATGCATGAGTGACTTTTCCAATCATTAAGCTATGAAATTCTCATTTTAATTCTTTGCCAATTTTGGAGTAATAAATATACCTTTGTTAAAATGCCTTTACTTGAACAGTAGAATAGAGAATCTGGACTCTTACAATTTTAACAATTTATTGCGTCAACAAAATAACCATGCAATTTAAGGGAGCAATGGCATCCTTCCAAGAAAAGATCTTCCCAAGGAATGGGATTGTCCAAAGCTCTTTTCAACATATCCTAAAATGAAGCTGCAATAGGAATGCTTTCAATGCCCAGAAGGGAGGAAAGGGTCCTTTGGCTGTTGTATGTGGCAAAAAATTAGAATCCCACATAGAAATAGAAGTGGGAGAAGGAGAGTCCCTCTTGGCTATAAAAGGGACTCTTCCCCAGCCAAATTCATCCCAAGTTGTCTCCTCATCCTTTTAAGGCAATTTTCTTCCTTCTCTCTCTTGTAATATTTCATTGAAAATTAATGAAATATTATTCTAGTAGTGTCCAAGAACATCGGCATATTTGGATTAACCTTGTTAAATTCTAGTGTTTTTTATTTAGTTATTTAATAGCTATTATCGCATATAATTGTAATGATATATTATGCTATTAAATTACTTCTCTTGATATAATTTTGTCTTGGGAATTTACCTTGGAATGATTTTTCAGTATAATTGTTTATACTCTATTCACTTGTGCAACACTTCCCAAGGTGAATGGATTATTTTGGTATAAATAACCCGAGCTTCCGCAACAATTGGTATTGGAATTCGGTTTATCTTAGTATACTCTCTAGTTGCAGTTTTGTCTGATCTTTCAAATCAGAAAAGATTTTCTTGACCTAATCGGCATTGAGCTTGGTTGATCTTAGCATACTCTGTGATTGCAATTTAATCTGATCTTCCACATCAGAAAACATTTCCTAGATTAATCGGCATTTCGCATCGAAAGATATTAAATAGTACAATTGGTAGAAATGGCTAACAAAACAAAGTCATCCACGTCGACATCGTCAATTATGGCAAGAACTACAATGACAAATGTCATATTTGCAATGGAGATTTTTTATGGAACCAGTCATTTCGGCATGTGGCAAAATGAGGTTCTAGACCATTTTTTCAGCAAGGTTTAGACATTGCTATTGAAGAAGAGAAACCAGATGATGCTAAGGAGAATGTATGGAAGATGATGAATAGATTGGCATCATGCCTTTCTAAAGAGTAGAAGTATGTTTTTTCAAAAAAAAAAATTCTGCAATTAAATTGTGTAAGGCACTAAAAGAAAATTTCTTGAAGAAAAGAAGTCAAAACAAGCTCTATATGAAGAAGAGGCTGTTTCGCTTCAACTATATTTCAGGTACCACTATGAATAATCACATCACCAACTTTAATCAATTGGTTACTGATCTGATAAACATGGACAAGACTTTCAAAGATAAAAATATGGCTCTAACGTTGTTGGGATCCATTCCGGACAAGTTTGAATATCTTGAAATTATGCTACTTCACGGAAAAGTTGTTTTCTTTTTTAGTAAAGTAACTGCTACCTTATATAGTTACGAACTAAGAAAAAAAGAAAGAAAAGCAAGAAAATATAAGTGAAGAAATAGAAATTTTAGTTGTCGGAGGGCATTCACAGAGCCAGGATAAAAGGATCACAAAGAAGTCAAGATCCAAACCAAGAAAAGATGAATGTGTTTTTTATCGAGAAAAAAGGCATTACAAAAAGGATTGTCTTAAGTTGAAGAATAAAAGCAAACCTGACAAGGAGAAAGCAGTCTTAGATTAAAATAAAGCTACTTATGATAATACAGACTCAAAATTCTCAATTATTGTTGCATTATAAACCAGCTATTCTAGTACATGGTTGCTGGATTCAACTTATAGCCATTCTAGTATGTTCTTTGATTTTAAAAAACAAAAAAATGGAATAGTCTACATAGCAAATAATCTCTATCTCACCACACATGGGAATGGCTCAATTTGCATAAGAAATCAGGATGGATCAATCGGAATCTTAACAGGTGTTTGCAATATGTACCAAATTTGATTAGAATAAAAAATTTTCGATGTGAAGATGAAAAACAGAATAATTAAAATCATCTCTAGTACACTTACGGTGTCAAAAAGAATTCAAAAAAACAACAATATGTACCTTTTTTTAGTAGTACAATTGTTGGGATAGCAGCAACAGCAACAGTTTCTACTAATGATCGGGAGTTAGAAACAATCAAGGTTGTGGCATAAGCGGATAGGGTACATGGTAGAAAAACTTTTGAAACTTCTGATAGATCAAGTATTGTTGAAAGGAGTACAAACTTATAAATTGAATTTTAGTGAGCGCTGCATCAAAGGGAAGCAAACAAGTGTTAAATTTAATACAGCAATTCATGATACTAAAAGTATTTTGGATTATGTTCACTCAGATGTATAGGAGCCTTCCAAGACAACTTCATTGGGAGGAAAACATTATAATGTGACCTTTGTTGATAATTTTTCCCATAAAATTTGGGTGTATACAATAAAGATGAAGGATGAAATGCTGAAAATTTTTCTTAAATGGAAAAATATGGTAGAGAAACAAACAAGTAGAAAGATCAAAAATCTAAACACAAACAATGGTGAAAAGTACACAAATGATCCATTTGTGAAAATTTGTGAAGATGAAGATATTGTCAAGCACTTCACCGTCAGAAATACACCACAACAGTATGGGGTGATGGAGCATATGAACCGAACATTGCTGGAATAAGTTCATGCATGTTATCCAATGCTAGGTTGGGTAAAGAATTTTGCGCTAAACCCGTTGTCTATGCTTGCCATCTCATCAATCACCTACCTTATACAACTATTGGTGGTGAAACACCATTAGAGAAGTGGTCTGAGAAGGCTGCTGTAGATTATGTTTTCTTACGTGTATTTGGTTCCACTATATATTACCATATTAAAGAATCAAAATTAGATCCCAGAGCAAAAAGCGCAATTTTCATGAGATCACAGTTGGGGTGAAAGGCTATCATCTTTGGTGTCCAGAAATAAAGAAAATAATCTTCAATAAGAATGTTATCTTTGATGAATCTACCATGTTAAAGGTAATTTCTGAAAACATTGAGCAAACGTACAGTACTCCTAAGCAGGTGGACTCTGAAAAAAGTAGAATTATCCCAACAAATGAAAAAATTAATAGGAAATCTTCTATAGTATAAGAAGAATCGGATGAAGAAGAGTTTTAAACCCAAAAACCTCCATAGCAACTTGAATCAATTGCACTAAGTAAGAAGTAAGACCATTAAACCACCTAATCGTTATGCTTATTTGGTCAATTCTACATCAACAATTAAAAATTAAAAATTGCAGACATTACCAGAAATTATATTTATGAGAGAATTGTAAAGAAATTTTTTTGTCAAGATGAAGATTTGTTGTATGTGACAAAAAATTGGAATCCCATATTGAAATAGAAGTGGGAGAAGAAGACTTCCTCTTCGCTATAAAAGAGACTCTCCTTTAGCAAAATCCATTCCAAATAGCCTCCTCATCCATTTAAAACATTTCTCTTCCTTCTCTTTTTTGTAATATTTCATTGAAAATTAGTAAAACATTATTCCGGTTATATCCAAGAACGTTGGCATATTTGGTCAAACCTTATTAAATTCTATTGTTCTTTATTTAGTTATTTAATAACTATTAGTAAATATAGTTGTAGTGATATATTATGCTATTAAATTACTTGTTATAACTCGGCCTTGAGAATTTATCTTGGATATTTTTTAATACAATCGTTCACACTCTATTCACTTATGCAATAGTTCCTATGGCATTTGTCATTGCAGTTCTTGTCAGAATTAACAATGTCAACATAAATGACTTTGCACTGTCAATCATTTCTGCCACCTATAGTATTTAATAACTGTCGATGCGAAATGCCGATTAACCAGGAAAATCTTTTCTGATGTAGAAGATCAAACTAGATTGCAACCACACAACATAGTAAGATCAACCGGCCTCAATGTCAATTAGCCTAAAAAAATCTTTTCTAATATGGAAGATCAGACAAAACTACAACCACAGAACGTACTAAGATAAACCGGATTCTGATACCAATTGTTACAGAAGCTCGGGTTATTTATATAAAAATAAGCTATTCACCTTGGGAACTATTACATAAGTGAATAGAGTGTAAACGATTATACTGAAAAATCACTCCAAAGTAAATTCTCAAAACAGAATTATGCAAGACAATTAATTAATAACACAATATACCACTACAACTATATCGGACAATAGCTATTAAATAACTAAATAAAGAACACTAGAACTTAACGAGATTTAGTCGAATATATTTACATTCTCAAACACTATCTCACTAATTTTCAATGAAATATTAAAAAATAAAAAAGAAGAAAAAAAATTGCCTTAAAAGGACAAGGGGGCAACTTAGGATGAATTTGGTTAAAGGGGGGAAGTCCCTTTTATAGACAAGAGGGACTCCTTCCACTTCTATTTCAACGTGGGATTCCAATTTTTTACCACATACAACAAATCTCCACCTTACTCAAAAATTTCTTTACAATTCTCTCATAAATACAATTTCCAGTAATACCTGCAATTTTCAACTTTAGTTTCAAATTATTGATGCAAAAGCGACCATATTAGCATAACGAGCAGATGGTCTAATGGTCCACTTTTCCTTACTTAGTGCAATTGATTTAAGTTGCGGTGGAAGTTCTTCAATCTGAATAGGGATGGCAATATCCGATCCGATCCGATGGATACCCGAAAAATCCGATCCGACGAATCGGGTTTTTTTCTTCAAAAATCGGGTTAGGGTCGGGTTTTAATGTTAAAGTAATCGGGTCGGTTCGGGTTCGGATTGATGTTATAAATAATCCGATCTGATCCGATTCGATAATAATTTATAATAAAATAAAATTTTATTTTAATATGATATTATTAAATAAAATAAAACAAATTTTAGAGTTTGTTATAATTTATAAATTTCATTTTTATTTTTAAAAAAATATTATTAAATTAAAAAATGTATTAGATTATAATTTAGATCGGGTATGGGTCGGGTATGTATCGGGTATGGATCGGGTTAAGATCGGGTCGGATCGGTTTTTTAAAGATATGTAGTAGTTCGGGTCGGATCGGATTTTTTAAAAAAACCGTAGGATCGGATATGGTTTTTGATTTTTTAACCCGAATCGGATTAGGGTCGGATATGGTATTAATATGATCCGAACCATAACCGATCCATTGCCATCCCTAAATCTGAATCTCTTCTTCATCTAACTCTTCTTCTATCATGAGAGTCACCATCAATTTTTTTATTTGTTGGGATAATTCGAAAGTCACTTTTTACATGGTAGATTCATCAAATGTAACATCCTTACTGAAAATTACTTTCTTTGTTTCTGGATATCAGAGGGGATTGCCTTTCACCTCAACCGTGATCCCTATGAAGATTGCATTCTTTGCTCTAAGATCCAGTTTTGACCCATTAACATGATAATATACAGTGGAACCAAATACACATAAGAAATCATAATATGTAACAAACTTTCCAGATCACTTCTCTAATGGTGTTTTACCACCAATAGCTATAAATGATAGGCGATTGATGAGATGAAAAGTATAGACAATGACCTTAGCTCAAAATTCTTTACCCAACCAAACGTTGGACAGCATGCAACTAACCTTCTCCAGTAATATCCGATTCATACGCTCAACTACCCCATTCTCTTATGGTGTATTTTTTATGGTGAAGTGTTTGACAATGTCTTCATCTTCACAGACTTTTCACAAATGGATCATTTCTGTACTCTCCACCATTGTCTATGTGGAGATATTTGATCTTTCTGCCTGTTTGAGTGTCCACTATATTTACCATTTAAAGAAAATTCCCAACACTTTATCTTTCGTCTTCATTATATACACCCAAAAATCATCAACAAAGGTCACACAATAATATTTTCCTCTCAATAAAATTGTTTTGGAAGACCCCCACACATCTGAATGAACATAATCCAAAATATCTTTAGTATCATAGATTGTTGTACCCAATTTCACCATCATTTGCTTTCTTTTAATGCAATGCTCACAAAAATTCAATTTGCAATCCCGTACTATTTTCAACAATCCTTGATCTATCAGAACTTTCAAGGCCACATATATCACAACCCAGTTGCTTTTAACTCCCAATCATTAGTAGAATTTGTTTCTATTGCCGCTGTCCCAACAACTGTATTATCTAAAAAATAATACACATTGTTATTTTTCCAAATTCCCCTTAACATCGTAAGTACAATAGAAATGATTTTCATTATTCCGTCTTTCACCTTCATATCGAAACCTTTTAATTTTAAAGACCCGATTGAGATGAGATTCTTCATCAAATCTAATTCATATCAAACACCTGTTAAGATTCTGATTGATCATCCTGATTTCTCAAACGAATTGAACTAATCCCATGTGTCATCAGAGGAACATTATTTGCTATGTAAACCACTCCACCTTTCTGTTCTTTAAAATCAAAGAACCATTCTTGATTGAGATATATATGGTTGCTACAAACTGAATCCAGCAACCACATACTAGAATGGCTAGTTGATGGTACTACACTAATTAAGAGATCTGAGTCTGCATCATCATATTCAACTACATTTGAATCTAAGATAGTTTTTCCATTTATTCTTCAACTCATGACAATGTTTCTTCGAATGTCCTTTTTGTCGACAAAAAGCAAATTCATCTTTCCTTGGTTTGGATGTTGATTTATCTCTCTTCCCTTTATTCTGACTTTATAAGCACCCTCTGACAACTAAAGCATCTACTTCTGACTTTATTCTAATGTGGAAGATCAAACTAGACCCCAACAATTGGCATCAGAGCCCGATTTATCTTAGCATGCTCTGTGGTTACAATTTTGTTTGATCTTTCACATAAAAAAAGATTTTTTTGGGCTAATAGGCATTGAAGCCAGTTGACATCATCAATTCCTCAACAAAGAGTGAAGTTTACTTGCTTCAACAGCCACACGATAATTCAAGTTTGCATAAAAATTGTCAAAGCTGTAGCAAAGCTCAGGTAGTGATGCAATGCAAGTGCACATGAACATGGTAGCCTCCTCAAGCATGCTCCTTATACCAAGAAAAGAGCTGGTTATGATCAGAATTGAAAATTGTATGTGGCACAGAATTAAATCTGAAGCTCTTTAACAGGGATGGAGCTAGCAAGGAAGCAAGTGATTGCAAGCTCTACTCGAGAGCTTGGCATGTAGATTGCTCAAAACCGTTTCATGTTCATTGCTTGGGGGATGACTTGAAAAACATATATGTTCATTTTATTTCTCTTCATCAATTATCAAAACAAGTTCAAATTGAGAGGGAATCCTATTTTGGCTTTAAAATACTAATTAATTTGACTTTTGGGGTTGTCTCAGAAATAATTCTGACCTTTGGGGTTTGACTGCCAAGCTGACACATCAATTAATGTGTTGACTATGAAACGTTAAGTCTGGTAATGTTTTTAAACATGTCAATAGAAATAACATTTTCAAATTGCTGCCAAAACAGTTTGCCAGCAACTCTTCATACACAGAATTGGAGTGGAGAGATCGATGAAATTTTTGTTTATGATGTTTAATACTATTGTTGGTGCATTATTCAGCAAAAAGGCTGTATTTAATTCAATCAAACAAACAAAACAATTGACTAGATGCGGGTGTAGTGATTCTGTTAGGTGAGCTTACAAAGACACAATCTGGTTACAAAACCTGACCATGATGATCAACAGAACAAACAAATAGAAGAATTTTAAGGATTTTTCACTCAGCCAACAATAACGAGACGAGATGTCAGGAAGAGAAGTAGGGAGAAAGAGGAGAAAGATGTGATTGTGGTGTGTGGAGTTTATTTCAATTTGGATCTGTCGGGTTTCTGAAATTGGCTTTTCAGAGAGAGAGAGAGAGAGAGATGACATTGAAGGTAAGGTGCAGAGGATTTATGTCAATTTGGGCTTGTGGGGTTTGATTTCTTCAATGGCGCGGAAGAGATCATTGTTTTACTTCCATTTGTTTGATCAAACAACTACAATATATAGCAACAAATGCAGAAGCTCATTTTTCATTCCAACTTTTTTGTGAAGGTTGGGGCAACCTGCTCCGGCATTTGTTAGCTGTAGCTCCAAAACATTATTTTAACTAACATTTTTAAAACATGACCACTCGACATTTTTTAATATCACATATTAATAAAATGGCAGATGTGTTAGCTTATTTGAAGGAAAACCCCAAATTATTTTAGTGACAACACCAAAAATCAAATTAATTTTTATTTTACCCCAAAATAAGGACACCCTCGAATTGAGCATTGCTTGCAAAGCTTAAAAGGCTCATTATTTAACCCTATCAAGTTCACAACCTCAATTTTCTTGTCCATTTAAGTCACGATCAACCAAAATTAGTGACCCAAAAAGAGATGGCTCACATTTGTAGCTCATCTCCAAGACTGCCCCTGCTTGATGGATGTCCAGTTTGCAAAAGCATGTTGTTAGCCGTGCAGCATGAAGACCAAATAACCACTCTCACAATAATGTATATATTTGGATAAGCAATTTCGAGAACACAGGGAAAAGCCAAAAGTACGTGGATGAAGATAAAAAATACCTTCTAATTTATGAAATTGCTATGAGGTATGATCAGAGCAAATGCACAGGCAAAACAAAAACTATGCAAAATCAAAGTATTCAACTAAAATTTTGACCACCAGGTAATTCTAAGTGTGAAGGAAATGCTATCACTATCATGTCCTTCAACAGATTACCCTTTTTCTATGTTACTAAAGAAATATAACAGCATGAAGCTGGATAGCAATGAACTTTTTCAACTGCCTTCTACATCTCCAATTAGACTATGTGAACAAGAGCCCCTACATACATCAAATATCCTAAAGCATACAACTACATACTTATGAGAGCACAGACCATTTGAAAATTCAATTACATCTTTTAGATACCTGTTGCAGCCTTGATGCATTTAAAGTCCCCATATTCAAAGACATCACCATTAGCTATGACAGGAATGGATAATGCGGCAACAACATCAGCAATTTCGTTCCACTTCGCAGGATCTCGGGGCCTATCTGGAACTCGTCTGCAATTTTTATACAATAGACTTAACAATTCGAGGCTGATAACAACAAACTATTAAGTGCCAACTCTGGGCTCATGCCATTTAATTCGAAACAACAGCCATTGACCAAGGTATCATCAGTAGACAGCCAAAAAAAGCATGGCAAGCCAATGAAACTAGCACATATCTTCTAGGAAAGAAGAAAAATTATTAGAAGAAGAAAAAAACAAGGGCATTGCATTACTGCAAGGGGTTCAACAATTTAAACATCACCGGCAAAATGTTTGTGCTCACCCAAAAGGCATAGATTATCAAAAAGTGCATTTGCTCAACCTGTAGAAGTGTTTGAGTACCTTCTCAAATATTAAGTTGAATGATTAACTGTTAGACGGGGATTAATCATTCAGCTCTATCTAAGGAAGGATCCATATTTAAAGGGCATCTTTTCTTTCTCTGTAAAAAAGTAAAAATAAAAATAAAAAATTCTCAGGTATACCTTTCATTGATATGTTAATGCTTAGCCTCTGTTTCAATACATTTATAGGACTTCTTGACATGGGAATCCATCTGGATTCTATTTGTGTAATATGCATTTAGAATACAAGAATACTTCAGTTGGATTTGTTGCACATGGATGATATCTTGTTTAAATGTTAAGTTGGGAAAGAATTTGGCAAACTCAAGATTACCTCCCATGCACGGCAAGAGCAGAGATGCCAGTTTTCTCTATCCTACGAACTAATTCCACTGTATCTTGAGATGATTTCAAAAGTCGAATTTTACAAGTCACTGGAGTGTCCAAATTCCTTTTTAATGTCGTCAAAATCTGAACCAACAAACAAGAACTGAGAAGATCAACAATGAAGTTGAAATAGCCAGCAGAATAAAGTTAAAAGGACCTGTGAGACAACATACATCATGAATAAGTTCTGGCTTACTCAATAATGCAGCGCCCATGCCTCCACTGATAGAGAATGACTTGGGGCAACCCATATTGATGTCTATTGCTGCAACATCTTTGCACCTGGATAGCAGGAAACATAAATCAACCACTCAAAATTAATATTAAAGATAAACCAATTGGCGAAAGCATAGATGATGTCTACTGATGAATACTTGGGAAAGAGATACTCCATGATGAAAAGACCATTTATTGGAGGACCAGAAAACAAAATCAAGAGGCATTAATACATAAAAAGAAATAAATAAGGATGTAAGTACTAAGGACTCCTAGTCAAGGCCAACTTTTTCACTTCAAAAAATCCAATGAGTTTCAGAGAGCATGCATGTTATTTTTTATGCTTAAATTCCACGCCATCCTGACAAGTCAAACTTTCTATTATTATCAGTAACTTTCTAGTTAACCAAAGATGATATGGGAAATTTAAAAGGTGCAACATGTGAGAAGCAAATGCAGAAGAAATAATGGGAAGTCCTCCTACATTGTTCTTGGTCACCCTAAAATTACAAAGGCAGCAGCTTGGCTTCCTCTAATCCAATGACATTGGATGCATGTTGAGTTATTTGGGATATATTCCGGTTCATGAAAAAATAATGACTGCACATTGAGTTATTTGGGATGCATTCCGGTTCATGAAAAAATAATGACTGCACAAGAATGCCATTGGATCATAGCTTTACTCTGTATCCACCTCCCAAAGGAAATAAATGCAGGTTAAAAGAAGAGTTTATCTTTCCTAAAAGGCCAAGTTTCCTAAGGGACATTGTCCATTGACCCAAATGGATACCAGAAGGAAGATGTCAGCCGATGAACAGGAGTATGAGTGGACAAGGACCACAAGCACAATACCAGCAACTACTATGGTTAGATGTAACATTCAAAAACCTACTCAAAGAAAGATAATGGTGTTACAGTAAAGCTGATATATTTCTAATGCTTTATCTACGGGCCACTTCTACTTCATGCTGAGTTGAAGCCCAACCAGGTTGCGAGCAGGCTCAATGCATTATCATCAGACTCTTTACCAATAAGTTGCATTTGGTTATGATATTTCAGCTATTGAAGAAAGCTAGTAAGCACACCTAAGTGTCCATTTACATTCAGGCACCCTACCTACCTTTCTTTTCTTGTCATTGGACCATTTTCGAGCCTCCTTTCTTTCAAAAAGGACTTGTTGGCGTCTCTATTACAAGCACTTGGAAGACAAAAAGGGAAATGTTGCAAGGGAACATCAAAGCCCCCTGGCAAAGTCAAGACCTGGATTAAAGGTCAATCGGAGCTCAACTGCAGAATTTAAAGTCTTATCCTAGCAAGCAGCAATCGCAATCCAACCTTTGGATAAAAAATAGAAACCTTAGTGCAACTCAACAAAATCTCAGGCTTGGTTGCCCAAGTAACTGCAAGTGAGGAGATAAAGGGGAAAGCGATAAGCAAGAAAATAATAAATTTTTATATGATGATGATATATCTAGAAACCAGATGAAATCTAGTGCTTTAGTTCTCACATGAAATTTAATTGGCAAGGGTACACATATGTTTGACAAACACATTTGCTTCAGGATAAGGACACGCTTAATGCAGACAATGGCCCCCTAAGAATTTCACATATTATGCTCACTAGTTTTGCACATTTTCATTTAATAAAGCACAAACATTGACATGGGGCACAACATGATATAGACATACTAACAAGGCAAAATCCCAAAGGCATAGGACATATGTATATATAATCAAACTTAATGGAAAACATATTACTTAATGATTAAAACGAAATTAATTATCAAAATCATTAATTAGTTATGTATTTAGATTCGTAAAATAGATTTTAAATCTATTGTATATATTTTGATTTCTATTATTTAAAAAGTTATAGTTTGCATCTTCATATTTTGATTTCTATAACATTTTCAGACCTTTGTCACCAAGTTTTCTAAAAGTCTAATAAATAAAGCTGCCACATCACCACTTATAATGCATTGTCTAAATGCCCTTTGTCATACACTTAACACCTCTCTCTCCGTCTGTTAGAAATTTTTCTCATCTCATACTACGAGCACGAAAAAAGCCTTTGTTGAATCAATGAAGCTTGTAAAGATCAATACAACATAAAAGAAATCTTTAGTTGCTCATGTATCTCTCCTCAGAAAAACCATGACACCAACAAGAAAGAGAGAGAGAGAGGGCCGAATTCATATGATACAACTCTGTCACTTCTTTGATGGCTTTCTCCAATTGTCAATTCCAATTTAATTTGATTTCTTTTTTCCTCTTCTCTTCTATGTGTTTTGCAGAAGAACCAAATCTCTCTCTTTTTAAAGTAAAACTAATGCAGGAATCATATCCCTTTCTTCCATGATCTCTAATTTTCCAACAAAGGTCTCTCATTTAATCTCTCTCTGTCTCTTCACAAATTTAACAGCTAAATGCCAAGAGGCACTCACCAACCAGAGACCCTAAACCCTTTCCTCTTTTTCATCATATACAAGGCCCAAACATCGTCTTTGTAATTTGAAACCAAAACTACAACACAGCCTTTTTGCAACAGTGATAGATGAAATCACAAAAAGCATACAAAATGAAATACCGTGGTGTATGCTTTTTTGCAAATGATATAGTGTTAGTTGATGAAACTAAAAAAGGTATTAGCGCTAAATTAAAGTTATGGAGGGTCACACCGAAATCCAAAAGATTTAGATTGAGCAGATCGAAAACTGAACATATGAGATATAGGTTTATTAGCAATCATTAGGATGATGATGAAATAATTAGATTAAAAGAAAAAAACGTAACAAAAAATGGACACTTAAGATATCTTGGTTCCATCATTCAAAATGATGGCAATATAGATAGGGATGTCAATCATAATATTCAAGCGGGTTGGATGAAATGGAGAAAGACATCTGGTGTACTTTGTGATCGCACAATACCATTGCATTTAAAGGGAAAGTTTTATAGAGCCGCAGTGAGACCTGCATTGTTGTATGACACTAAATGTAGGGTCATTAAATAACAACAAGAACAGAAAATGATTGTAGCAAAAATGAGGATATTTATGTGGATGTGTGGCAAAACTAAAAGAGATAGAATTAGAAACAAAAAGATTCTTAATAAGTTGGGAGTTAGTTCAATTGTGGATAAGATGCGAGAGTATCGTTTAAAGTAGTTTAGGCATGTGCAATGAAGATCCAAAACTCAACGGTTAGGAGGACCAAAATTTAAATATAAGAGATGTAATAAAACGTAGAGGTAAACCGTTGAAAACTTAGATGCAAGTTATTCGTAGGATATAATAGTTAAAGGTTTAGATGAGAAGTTCGTCTTGAATAGTAATGAGTGGTGTAGGAGAATTCGCACAAATTAAACCAATACTTATTTTTTTTCAATATTTGTGTCTAAAATGGCTGATCCCAATTTGGGATTAAACCTCAAGTTGTTATTGTCGTAACTACAACACAACCTTAAAGGTGAATTGACCACATCCAACTAAATGAATTATAAGAACAACACTCTTTTCCCCTTTTCAATTTTTTATACTGCAGTAATTAAATCAAATTTTGTTATAATTATGACCCTTATAGGAATTTTGGAGATTTTATTATATAGGGCACGAGCAATTAACATTGGGGAAATCTATCAAAAATGAATCTGTGAATAGATACACCATAGCCTAAATGCAACAAATAAGTTTAATTTCCAACATGATCACAACATTCTTTTCAATTACCCCAAATTGAGGTCCCAAACAAAAAATGCCTGTGTTGCAAAATACAAAACTTCATTGCAATACATACCTTTAGGGTGAAGGTTTTCACATAAATTTGATTCAAACCTATTTAAAGCTACATGCAAAAAAAAAAAAAAAAAAAAAATCTCTCCTTAAAAGTAGAGGACACTACGAGAGAGCAGTTAACTGTTCCGGCATCAATTGACTACTGCATGTCCAAAGATATGATGTGTTATTATTGCATCAATCTCTTATATTTAAATTTAACACACAGACGCACTGAGTAACAAAGGAATAATCAATTTTGAAGGAACAATAATGATTTGTGTATCTAGAGATATAGCAATGTGACCAAGAAAACCCAGAGAGATTTTAATTAATAGAGATGGCAGGTTTTACGTTGTTAGACATGGGCTGCAAACTGTAATTTATGAAAACACAGGCTGCAGAGTGTAACAGACAGAAAAACAGAAGATAATACTTGAAATTTACCCTTTCTACTAAAAATTAAAAATATGGGCGCCAGGTGTCCTAACCATGTCCCAACCTTGATAGCGGAGTGTCCAAGCCATGTCTGAAATTAAAATTAATTATTTTCAATTTAGACATGTACGGATGCGTGTCTCACGCGTCCCATAGGTGTCTCGCAACATGTCCATTTCCAACCATGATTTGTTAAAAATATAGATACTATTCCCTTCCATGCATAAATTTCCCCTTGGCTTTGCCAGACTAGTTAAAATTTCACATTTCCTCTTCGCCATGCATCATAGAAACGCCTGTCTCACATGTCTCATAGGTATTTCACATTTTTAATAAATCTTAATGATAGAGAAGCTCTAGAGCTTCCCTCTCTAGTTTCCCTCTTACAAGGGATGAACTTTCCCACAACCTTCCCACACTAGGATATGGAGTTTTGATACTTTGAGTGCTTTACTTGCAGATTTTTTATTCCAACGTCTTATTAGTCTTCCCTAGCACTCTCCTTTTCTTTTAACTAATTTTATTTAGAAGTTAAAGCTTCCTACCAAAGTTAAAGGCTTTTACCTAGCCCTTAGTGCTTAACAAGATCAATACCAACGATTGGTTAAAAGGAGGAAATCTTTTGAAGTTCTCTCTTTAGATGATTACGTCATGTGCTACAACTGATAATAATAAAGATTACTTGCTTTTGCATTGTTCAATATCACAGGAGATATGGAACAGCCTAGTTATTGTTGAAGACTATGAGGAGGGATCCGAGAGCACTTATCTATTAATTTATGCATTGATTCTTGTTTTTCACCCTCTTAAGGATTTCTCATCCACGGAGTTTTTGTGCATTCTTCTATCCATCTAATACTTTTTTTTTTGGGCTACTCAAAAATCCCTAAAATAAAATTAAAAAAAAAAATTGTTATTCTTACCTTTTTTGCAGCAGGGCAGTTTGCTGAACCAGTCTTGACCAACTTTAGACGGCAACTGATATCGGCTAAGAAAGAATTACATTGCAAGTATGGTATGGTTTTAAAGCCTATGTGTCCAGTTTCTAACAAATAGAAATGGTGCATTAAAATCATTTCTGCAGAACAAGTTATGGTCATTTCATTAACATGATGTCAAAATAGATAGCACAAGACTATTTTGGAATTATGAAGTTAATTTGGACCCTCGACCTTCTCAATTTGATTTCAGCAACATTTAGTCATCACAAGAAGTCTTGATATAGTGTTTATCCATCTTTAAATTCCATTTCAAGTTTCTAGAGTCATGTTAAGTGTCTTGTGGGCTTCAAAGTCAAGCAGAGTTCCACCATTGTTCTATCCCAGCAGTGAGTGTATTATTGAATTCTAGCTTCGGATTGCACCCAATTCTGGACGGCAACTCCAAAAGGGACTTGAATTTTATCTTGACAATATTGTGAAGCCTCGTAAGGGAGTCAAGTGATTCATCTCAAAATCAAGCCACAGCATAGGCATATGAGTTAGCCCAGCTTCATTTGGGGCTGCATCACTTTTCCTTATCAAGAGTGCACTTTAATCAATAAATCAAACCAATATTGTTTCCAAGATGTGACATTCATCTCTGTATCTCCCAGCAACTCTCACTTTTTGTTTGCATGAATAAAGTTCACAAAATGTGGTTGTTAATAACTAAAGACAGTAATATATTGTAAAGCTAAAGATGATAGTTTTTAAGAATCACTATTCTACCTATCTTAAATCTTATGACAACACCAATTCAAAATATTCAAGAACCAACTTCAAAAATTTTAGAATCTCGACAAGATTCTAAGATTTTGCCCTTAAAACCACTCAGGATGAATTTTGAATGCAGCTACCTTGAAAATAACACAATCCTAGATATTTTTGGTTTTTTTAACAAGGAAAAAAAAAAAAAAAAAAAAAAAAAAAAAGTCAAGCATTAAAATTTATTGCCAGAATTACTTTAGGCAAGTAACCCATAAAATCAGTAAATGAATAACACTATTGTCTTTCATAGTCATACAGAAAATAGAGTTAATACATCAAAGTTCAACAGTAGAGGTAGGCATCCAGGTTGAAATTCAAACTTCAACATCCAAAATAAAAGAAAAGTAACTTACACAATTTGAGCAGCAGAAAGAGCTCTCACTGCATCAGAAGTGCCCATCTGAAATACAACCTGGCTTCGCTCTTCGGCACAAGTTCTGAATACAACATTACTTGATCCTTTCTCCACAAAATCAGTACAACAAAGATACTCTGCAAAGAAGTACGGAAGGAGTGGCTTCAATACACATGGTAACATTGTTAATCCAAATGCAGTACACACCAAGAAATAGAGCACTTGCCATGAATAATGGCAAAGGAATATCTCAATATAGCCACAAAACCACAAAGGCTAAAATCAACCACAAGCATAATGTTTTCAACACAATTTTTGTGGATAAACATACTCAACAGAATAAAATAGAAATATTGTGCATCCATTGCACACGACATAATTATAAGATCTTGCACACATTAAAAGTGTCAACACATGTTTCATACCTCAAACATAGTCAAAAGCAGCTAGAAAATGCACCCAACTAGAGATAACAAATGACTTCCGGAGAAATAGTATATTTAGTAGAATGTGGCTTCCAAAACAAATCCATGATTTAAAAGAGCACACATCTATAAATACATAACCTATCACAAAACTAATATTTGATTACCGCTGGCTACAACTTCTAGTGATGGAAATTAGACCCAACCATTCCCAAAACCAATCAAATCAAAATTTGTAAAATTTGGAACATAGAGAGAGAGAGGGACCATTAATTACTCGTTCACACTTGAGGAGTTTGTGATCAATAATCTCTTCACCATAAGTGATGTCAGCTCCGTATTCGGCAGCCAGCAATCTAAACGGGAGCGTACCCTAAAAACATAACCCCGAAAAGCAAAACCCTAATTTATAAACCTGCAAAATTCACATGCAATATAACTAATTAATTTGACGGAAATTCAAAAACTTACAACTCGAACCATAGGAGCGAGGACAAGCTTGTCCTCATACTCCATGTTCTTCTTCAGCGACGCTCTGTTTTACGTTACGCTTGGTTTTGATGGAAGAGAAGAGCGAGAGAGGGGGATAGAGAGAGATTCCTTAGGTTTGACTTGCCAGTCGAGTCGGACAAAAAAAAAATGTACAAGAAAAGGGAATGGAAAAGGAAAGATTTTATTGAAAGCCTAAATATGAAAATTTCGAAGAAAGTTAAATTGGGTGAAAAAACTATTATCCAAAAAATAAAGAAATTAAATTCAAACTTATTCGCTAAAAGTTATTTGTTATTATTATAGACATTATAAAATTTTTTAAGAAAGAAAACAAAGAGAAAGAAAGCAAGTCGTATTTATAATCTTGAGATTTATTTTAAATTTATTACTAAGATTAAAAAATAAAAATAAATTTGAAATATTAATATTGCGTATTTAAAGAGCATATCAAATTTTATTTTAATAAATTCAATAGATTATTTTCTAATTGAAAAGATTATTCAAAAATTAAATTTAAAGATCGTGGTACTTGTGATTTTGATCTTAATTAGGTGCATTGTGTGCGTACAATTCAATAAATTTTATGGAAGTATTCATATTCCATTATTTTGTTAAGTGGAGACAAAATTTGAAAGGAAGTGAAAATAGTTACAAATAAAGACATTCAAACAATATTTAAAAAAAAAAAAGAACAAGAAAAATTTTTTTAGTGTTTCATTGTTAGGAATGGAAATATCTGAGCTAACCCGATGGATATCGATTAAACTAACCCAATGAATGGAAGTTTTTTATTGAAAAATGGATTTGAGGTGATTTTTTATAATCAAGTCGGTTCAGAAATGAAAATTGATGAAAATCCAACATGACATTCGAATTTAAATTTTTAATAAAATAAAATTAAGATTTATTCAACTTCTTTTCCCAAATAATTTAAAAACCCTAGAGAGAACACATCCATGCACACATAACCTCCTTGGTTAGATTTTGAAAACACTAGAGAGACGAAATTGAATTTTATAAAATGAGAGTGAAAAGAGAGAAAGAGAAGAGAAGAAGTTGTACTTCAGAGAAAAACGTAACTCTACTAAATTTCCTTATAGTATCGTGATCATTTTATGATATGTTTTTCAATTATCAAGATTTGTAGAATTACTTCATTTGTATATTTGAACGACTTATAATTTGTTTTTTAATTTATGTTGTGATGCCAACATTGCCAATTGTAATTTGTTTTTCATCAATATGTTGTGATGCAAAAAATGTATTGTGTTTGGTCGGGTCAAAACGGGTTGATCGATTTTTTGAAAACCCATGGACTTATTATGGTTCGAATTTTTGAAAAAAAAAAAAAAAAAAAGAGTCATAAGGTCAAATGTGAGTTTTTTCATTTTAGATCTAAATAGGGTTAAGTATAAGTTTGATTCGCGAAGGGGAATGAAAAGATTTACTTCACCTGATAGAAATTGTAACACCGACACAGTGGTGTTCGTACAAGTATACTATTCATGGAATATATATAAAATATTTCCTCCGTTTATATATATATATATAGAAAGATTTTAATTTTTTTTTATTTTTGATTTTGGGGTATTAAATTGAATTTTCGGTATATTTTAAAATGTTGCGTCCGTAATTCTCAGTAAATCTCATTTCTAAGAAATTTATATTCTAGAGAAAAGTGGATATAAATATATATATATATTGATATTTATTAATTTATTTAAATTTGTAAAAAAAAAAAAAAAAAAAAAAGGAGAAGGGGCAAAACGCGGCGTTTTGCCCCAAATCCAATTAGGGCTTTTAGCCCTAATCTTCCTTCGTCTCTCTCTCATTCTCTCATCCCCTCCCGCGGCTTCCTTGCGCCTCCGTCCTGCGGCCGCCGCTGCCCTCCTCCGCCGCCGCCGCCGCTGTAACCGCAACCACCCCACCGTCTCACTCTCTTTCTCGGTTCCCTCTCCCTTTGTTTCTCTCTCTATCTTTCGATCTCTCACTCGTGATTTCTCTCACCCGAATCCTCTCTCCCTCCGCCGCGACTTGGTCGCTGTCCACCGTCGCAAACCGCCACCATCACTCTATCTCTCTCTCTCATCTCTGTTTCCCCTCTCTCTGTTCGCTCTCTGTCTCTCTCTATTTTACCCGATCGCGCGATCTCTCTCTCTCGCGCTATCTATCTCACTCTCTCCCTCGATCACACTCTCTGCCTTCTTCCTCTTCCCGCGAGCGCTAACAGTCTCTTCCCCTCTCCTGTGCGCGATGGAAGAGCTATCGCTCTCTCTCTTCTTTGCTAGCTCATGCATTGCTCACTGTGAGCTCTTCTGCAACTCTCTCTCAGTTCCAAACTGACGTTTGATGGATTCTTCGGAAAAACCCTAGGCCGCGACCCCCTCTACGCAGGTAATTGATTCCTAATCCTAACTTAGGGTTTTGATCTTTTTAAGTAATTAGCCCTAAATAATAAATCTTGTTTCGGTTAAGAAGCATTGCAAATTTTGGAGAGGATTGAGGAGACATTCAGACGGAAATCGCAAACTACAAAAACCCTAGGTGAGGAGATTTCTGCTCTATTTGTTAAATTGAATGAATCTAGGGTTGAATCTAAGGTGAAAGGTTCTGTATGTTGTTTTGAGTTGTTAATTGGCATAATGGTTTATATATGAAGGATTGTTGTAATCTTTTAATTATAAGTTGTCCTGCATATAGGCGATCTAAATACGATCTCAGTATTATGAAAATAGACTTCCATACTTTGAAAATGACTTATGATTTGAAACAATTGGATGGGAATCGAAAAGTGTATGATTTTTCAAAGATTTTCTATCTTGAAAGAAATTTAATTATTTCAAACTTACTTTCGACTTTGAGAAATTTTTAGGATTGAAGTTGACTCGAATTTGATTTTGTTAATTATTTATAAATAAAATACCATTTATGACAAAATTGTGTGGCTAGAATTTGGGATGATTTGAGTGTATTTTGGAGTGTTGAAAATTTGGTTTTAATGTACAAATGTATGTGCTGAATTGTAGTGCTAAAGTGGTGTATTATATGTGTGTTTGTTGGTGGAGATGAAGTTGAAAGATGTGTAGAGTGTTAGGGAGAGAATAATGTATGTGTATTGATTGAAATGGAAAAGAAGAATATGTGTATGTGCATATATGAAAAAATGTATGTGTGTATTGGTGTTGATGAAGAGATTTGAATAAAGGTATATGAGTATGAGTGTGTGTATGAACCTTGGCCAAGAGGATGGATTATGCTAATATGATTTGTGAGTTGAAAACAATGTTTCCGAATGCAAAGCATATGTAAAGAGTAAATATATATCCTTGTATAGTTGTTATATATGTGTTGTGTAGGTATGTCGAAAGAGAGAAGTTTGTAAGAATTTGGAGTGTAAATGTGTGTATTTACTTTGACTGAGAACATTAAAGAGATTTGAAAATAGAGGGTTATGTAAATTTTGAGTTATATATGTATGAATGATGATCTTGATGGTTGAAAATGACATTGTGTTGATTTAATTTTGTACCTTTGATAGGGGTGTGAAAGGGGTGGTTTTGGATGATTTAAAGTAGCATTGTTTGTTAGGAAGGTATGAGAAACCTTAAAGCTTATGGGTTGAATTGTGTGCCTTCAGAAATGAGAAATTGAAATTTACATTTGGTGATGAAAAGGGGACAGCACTTGTGCACATGTGAAGCCTAGCTATGAGACCCTAAGTCTTAATCCTAGACATAGGATTAATTAAAAGTATAAATTTAACATAGTGGCTTTTGAAATATGTAGCACAAATCATATATATACATATTGTGTTTTGTCATTGTAGTGACGCTTGGAGACAGATCGAGGGGAGCACAGTTTCGATACTTGTTGTGTATTGTAGGGAGTGATTGACCCTCCCGTATACTGTGGGTGAGATTTATTTCAATGTTTTCGTTTAATATGTAAACCATGTTTTACAACAGTTTGATAAATGAGCATGATTTATCGTGTGTTTGAAATGTTTTGACTGGTTTTGAAACTGACTTTTGTGAACCGATGGAGTGTCCAAAAATTGGTTGAATTATGAAAATATACATCCATGTGGTTGAAATGTATAATGTGTCATTTTATGCTATATGTTGCATTTGGTTTGTGAACCTGATTTACGGCACATATTTGATATGATATTGATTTTGGCCTTGAGGGCTGTGGTATGTATTGTTCCGTAGCTACGAAAGACACCGTGAGAGGCGCTTGGGTGGTGTCCGGATATGCCTAGGCCTGGGGTATCCCACGAGTTATTGGGATTATATTTACGACAAGGTACTAGCCAGGTTGAACCCGAAAGGGGGAGGATTTGGATACACTCTCCAAGTCTAGCACCTGGACGAGGTCCGTCGCCAACGTCGGGGTAGAGAGCACTTTAAATAAAATCACATATAACACCCCCGGTGCGCCTGTCATAGGTCGCGGTAGATCTCTGTCAAGACACTTTCGGCTGGCAGCTCTATGATTTTAATGACAGTGCTTTGGATGCATATTTGACTTAATAATGCGTGTTAATGATATATTGTTGAAATGAAAAGTATGATAATTTGAAATATAATTTGTATACTTATGTTTTGACACTCCAGTTTCACATCCCATATTACACGATTACATTGACCCACTCACTCACTGAGTATTCTTCCATGAGTACTCACCCCTCCTTTTTCCCTCCCCAGACAGGATTATGGTGCTAGGGCGATGCATTTGGCTTTAGAGGTATGATAGCTTGATGGTGGATTTGGGTGATTCACGACGGTGAGATCTTAATTTAAATTTGAAAGATGAATTTCGCATTTTATTTTCGACCCTACGAGGTCTTGTTGAGATCCGTAGTTGGCCGTGTACTTATTTTGAGATGACTGTATAATTTATATATGTTTATTTGCGAAACTCTCATATTTCATTTGCATTGAGGCGATTGTACGTATTTGAATGTTACTTGGGAAATTTGTTATACATATGTATAAATTTAGGTCCGCTCGGTGTGGCGGCTGCTCATGCTCTAGTTGGGTATGACAGTAGAGGTATGTGGCTAGATTTGTTGATAGATTTTTATAGCCTTGCGTTGTTCTGGATGTCGACTATGGGAGTTGTTGGTTTTGGAGAGGCCGGGATGACCATTTGTTTTATTTTTAGGATGATTTTGAATTTTACAGGTTTAAACAGGTTAAATTATACATGGGAGACCTCCGATTTATAGGGAGGTTTTGTCCGATTTTTTGTAGAAATACAGTCGGCATCCAGGGCAACGGGCGGCTGTTCACGATTCCCGGATCGGGGCGTGACAGAAATAAATACATTTCTTTCTTTTTTATTTTGTAGGGATGGAAAATAAGGAAATGATTAATACTTTTTTTTGTTTGGTTAAAATAAAAAATGAAAAAAAATATCATTACATTTACTATTATATCTTTATAAAATAATATTTTTAATATTTTTAATATTTTTCATCACGTATTTTTTTTTAATTTAAAATATTTTGCTAAAAATATAATTTTTCTAAAAAAATAATTATTTAATATATTTTTCTTAATTTTTATAAATTATTTTCATTATTATTTTATATTAAATAAAATTCAAATATTAATGTAAAAAGGTAAAAAAAAAAAAATTAGAAAAATGATTTGTCCAATAAAATTAATGAAGAAAATTAAATTTAATTATTTTATATTAAATAAAATTAAAATAGAAAAAAAATAATGGATAATTTCGTAAATATTAAAAAATGACAAGGATAAAATTGTCTAAAAATTTCGTTTTCTTCCATTTTCATTCATTTTAGGATGAAAATGAATTTTTTAGAGGGATGAGGGGCGATTACATCCCACTTTTAATTCATCTCCATATTTTTTTCCTTATCAAATAACTAAAAAGTGTCATTTACTTTCACTTTTACTTCACTTTTACTTTTCTTTTCACTTTTTATCTCAACCAAACTAACCCTAAGGTTAGGATATGAATCACAAAGTCAAGGTTTCAAAGTGAATATGGGAATACAAAAAATCGCACAATATAAACCAAGTTATTATCCATATTCTTTGTTAAGAAATACTTTTCATTTTATTCCTTTTAATAAGAATCTTTAAAAGGATGAATCAAGTTTTGCCGTAATAATGGATTTTTCAAATTAAAGTTCAAAATTTCCAAAAGCATATCAAAACGAGAAACCACAACACATATTTGTAGAATTTTGAAATTATACTAGTCTTGAATGAAATTATCATTTCGTCCACACACAAAATTACCATCCTGTCTTTCTTTTATCTTCTCTCCTCTCTTCTTTTCTCAATTTTAAAATTAATTGATTGATCACCAACAACACATGTCTCTTCCTATTTTCTTCTCGATTGATTGTGTTTACTCTCTCTTTCATCTCTCTTTTTCTTTTTCTCTTTCTCTTTCTCTTCTTTTTATTAGATCATTAATCTAATATTAGATTTATATGTTCAAATAATTATGTATTACATACTCTCAATCCCATAAATTAATCTCATATTAAAGTGATTTGGTAAATTTAAAAAAATCGGTAATTTTGGTTTAAATATGTCAAAAGATATAAAAATAAATTAACGTGTAAATACCGATAGATATTTACTATTTATGATGGTTAAATAGGTAATATCTAACAGTAATTTAAGGGCAACTACTATAAGCTGAACAGACAGATTTAGAAGGTAAAAATCACCCTGCAACTATAAATAAGGTTATGGTTTACAGGTCAATGCGTTACTTTTCTCCCTAATACCTCCATCATATAGAGAGAATTTGTGTTAATACATATAACCTGAAAGGTCATACCCAAGATTCTGTTTAGACGAAAGTTAAATCAAGAATTCACTCTATTCAGTCTCTGACTATGGAATCAGGTATATTTTTATCCGATCTGAATTTCAATTTCAATTTATTAAGTTTTTTCTAATTCCGAAGATTTAACACGATATTTGGTATACTTTTGCATAAAGTTATTTTTCCCAACAAGTGGTATCAAAACCTCTCGTGCTTGAATCATCGAGATTTTTTTGATGGAAAACTTTTATTGAAGTCGACCTTCAGTTTTTTATTAAAAGTTGACATCCAGTGTCTCAAAAAATAATAAATAATTGGAAGTTTTTTTTTATCAAAGTTGACATTAAGTATTTTATTAAAGTCGACATTCAATATTTAAATATATATATATATATATATATATTTGGGTAAAAGAGAAGAAGATGGCAATTTTTTTAAAAGATTTAAGACTCTTAATGTTTTGTAATATTATTTTTCCTTATCTTTTGAGCATTTTTTTTTTAAGAAACTTGATTTTTGTTTTTTTAGATTTTTTGAAATTTCAAACAAAAAAGAAAAGAAAGTTGACATTTTGAGCAAATAAATATATTTATGAAAGTTGACATTTTTTTTCTTTAGAAATGAACCTTTAAGATTTCCCAAAAAAAAAAAAAAATGCAAGCCTTTTTTATGTCAAGCAATAAAATTAACTTCTTTTCTTTTTGAAAGGAATATTTCGGATCTTATTTATCCATGACACATTTAAAAAAAAAAATTCCAATTTTAAAGATTATTTTGCAATTTAGTTTCTTTTAAGAAACTTTCAGAATTTGGAAAAAAAAAATTTCATATTTCAACTTTTCATTTTTTTTAAGACTTGACTTCCTAATTTTAAAATAAAGTTTTTCAATAAAAAAAATTAAAAAAAAATTGTCATTTTGGGAAACAAAAACAAGGAAATTTTTATATTTTAATTTTTTTTTAAAAAAAATGATATCCCAATTTCAGAAAAAAAAAATATAATTAAAAAAATTTTCAATTTTGGGAAACAAAAAAAAAAAAAAAGGAAAAAGAAAACTTCCAGATTTCAATTTTCACTTTTTTTTAAGGTTGACTTCCTAATTTTAGAAAATAAATTATAATTAAGAAACTTTTGGTTTTTGTTTAAACAAAAGAAGAAAATTTTCATATTTTAATTCTTTTTTTTTAGGTTTGACTTCCCAATTTCAAAATAAAATTTTCAGATTCCAATAAAATAAAACTTTTATTTTATTGTAAATCCAAATCACAAAAATATTAATATTTTTTTTTTCAAAAAAAGGATATGGGTTATTTTGGATCCAAACAGACCCAACATTGGGTGTAAAGGTATTGGAATTCATTGGATTCAATTAAATATATTTTTTATCCTTATCATTCTATACTATCGTTTTTATTTTCAAAACTGGTCATTCTTTTAGTATGTAATGATATGATATGTCCACGAAAGTTCTGTCAACAAGACGAAACTAAGTTTAATGTTGGTTGATTCTTAAGCGGTTCTAAATGAATTCATTATCTACCTAGAAACTTTCCTGGTGTCCTCTGCTACAGAGCGAGGTTTGGCCAAATTCTGGATCAATTATCAGCAAAGGATGAGAATTTTGGTTTTATACCGACAACGAAAGTATAGAAACGGAAAAAAAGAAAAAAAAGATAGATTCGATAAAAATTAGGTTTTTATAAGCCCAATTTAAAGATAATAAGATTGGGTTTTAAATAACCCAATTTTCAAGAAATTAAGCCCATCAATATGAAATTTGAATTTTTTCAATTACAGATATGATTTAAATATGAGTATGGTTTCGTATATATCTCAATATGAATTAATTAATACAATATATCATCAAAGTAACTTCTGTTGTGAAAATTAATTTATTTTGGGATATAAAAAATTGTGCATATAATTCATGCGAGTACCGATCGGCCCAAATGAAGGTCCGTACTTAACAGAATTGCATGTACTCCATGTGATAATAAATACGTGACAATTATTCGGTTTCACATGTAATTAATTCATCAATCCAAAAGAAGGTAATTGGTTGACATATTCTTATTGTCAGCATTTGATTATTACACATATGGTTTTATATATATTTTTAGATAAATTAATTGAAACAACATGTCGCTAAAGTGACATCTCTTGTGGAAATTAATTTGTTTAGAAATGTAAAAGACTGTGTGTATATAAATCATGTGAATATTGATCGGCCCAAAGGAAGGTCTGTATTTGACGGAGTTGCATATACATAATTTGGTAATAAATATGTGACAATTCTTCGGTTTTATATGTGACCAATTTATCGGCCGAAAGGAAGGTAATTGGTTGACATGTTCTTATTGTCAGCATTTGATTACTACACCAATATACCATTTACAAGTTAATTATTTTGTCAAAAAATGAAATATTAATGGAGTGTCCGGTATCTTATGATGGGGATTACACATATTTCAATTTATTTGATTTTTAAAGTTCTATGTGAGCATATACAGATTACTGTTCTCTGTTTGATAGTTAATTCTATTTTTATTGATATTAACATTCAATTCAGATTGATTTTTAAATTGAATGACTCAAATTTTAAGTTTGAATTTAAATCTTGCGTTAAATATCAATTCTCCCCATCACTTATATATAAAAGTACCTCTGAAAAGATGGAGAAAGAAAGATGAAAGATGTTGAATCGTATATATCTAATATGATAAAGTAGGTCATCTTAGAAACATTTAGATGCACTATATGTAAGTCAATTATGATGGCTAAATATTTTTTTATGGATATTGAGAAATAATTTGTCAAGAATGAAATGATTACTTGTATATTTTTGACAAATCCTATCTTTATACGGTATAAAAGCTAATAATTCTTGACCACTAAGAACAAAAGGAAAGAAAAGAAAATGAAACATGATAAAGATACTGCAGGTACAACATCACAAAAGAAACAACAAAAGACATCGATTGAATCAGGAAAGAAGAGTTGCTTTTTCTGTGGTAATGAAGGGTACAAGAAAAAGAGAATGTACCAATTACCTTACTTGACGTAATAAGAAATGTATATTCCTTAACTTAATTTGTTCTGAGATTAATTTAATTTTGGTATCAGGACACACTCGGTGGCCAGATTCCGCTGTGACTATTTACATTAATGTGTCTATGTAGAGTTTCCTAAAATGTCAATTACCAATTGATGGTGAAAGATACATCTGCATAGGTGATGACAATAATGTTTCAGTTATAGTAGTATGAAGGTTTAGATTATCATTAAAAACCGATTTCTATTTGGATTTTAATAAAACTTTTGTTGTTCCGTCTTTTAAATGGAATTCGATTTCCATTTTTTGTGTTGGACAGATCAGGTTTTACCTGTTCTTTTAGAAATAGAAAAGTTGGTTAGTTTTTTGAATCCAAATATATTGGTTCCAGTTATCTATTAAGATTTGATAATCTTTATTATTTTGATACTGTTATTTCATTTAATGAATCCTTGCAATATAGTATTTGAAACATATAGTTTAAGTTAACCAGTAAGAATTTCTCACCATTATGGCACAAGAGATTGGGTAATATTTCCAAACGAAAAATAATGAGACTTGTGTCAGAAGAAAATTTCAGACATTTTAGAACTGATACATACAGATATATACACGCCATTCCTTTTGGTTTTTTGGAATGCTCAAAGATATTTTATTACGTTCATAGACAATTATTTATGATATGACTCAATCGATATTACAGCATATATCCTGAACATGGTTTCCCACTAAGACAACTACTGAAACCCAATAAGAACTTTAGACCAGTACACGTCCTAGTTTAAATTATCTACACGGTTGGGATTGTTCAACTAAGATTAGATCTATTAGATCTAATAAAAAAATGGATATCAGGACAATTAGTTGATTAGTAGGGTACTCTGAAAAAGTTTAAGGGATATTAATTCCATACCGGTTCCTCGAGGATGTTGAGTTTGTGGGGGGAAATATGGTTAGAGATATCGTTTTCTAAGAGGAATATGTTGATATTCTTATATATGTTATTAGACAATATTTGAGAACCCTCTATTTTGGAAAAACAAACTCAACCATCTCAAAAAACTGATATCATGAAGGAAGAGATAAAATTCATACAGGTACCCCAACAGTAATATTACAAATTTCATTAAATCTTTATTTCATTAGATTTTGAAATGAAATTTGGTTGATAATATAGATATCACAAGTTTTGTAGGAGTAAGTACTCAGAAAATACCCCTATGGTAAGCGAGACAAGTTTAGTCTCTACTAGTATTTCAAGAATGATATTAAATATAGGAAAATATAGAATATTCCTTATACATTAGTAGTATGGAGTCTGATGTATATTTTGATCTGTACACATTTGAATATTGCGTATATTATGGAAATATTTGGTAGAAATTTAAGTAAATCGGGAATAGATTATTGGAAAATAGCCAACTGGGTCTTGTAATACTTACGAAGAGCAAAAGAATATATACTCACATATTAGAAGTCAGATCAGTTTGAAATCATTTGGTATACTGATTTCGATTTTGTGGAATGTCAAGTTAGTATGAAGATTACAACATGGTATATGCTAGCAGGATGAGCCATTTTGGAAGTGTGTTAAACAGTCTTATATAGTCTCTTCCATTATGACAGCAAAATTCATTACGTGTTATGAGATATCCAATTACGGAATATGACTATGAAACTTTGTCACAGAACTACGGATAGTGGATGGTATTGACAGGCCACTCAAATTAATATATGACAATAGTTCGACAGTCTTATATTTTATTTAAGAAAATGATTCAGAGTGGACAATTGTCTATAGAGTATATTGATACAAACTCCAAAATTATAGATCCATTTATAATGGGATTGTCACCCAAAAGGTTCATGTGCACACTACTCGTATGGGTGTCATATCATTTCAGGATATTCAGTTTCTGTGGGAGTTTGTGATTTTAGATACTGATCTAATATAGATATTTTTTAGTTATTTCAATTTAAGGTATTTTAAGATTATTTTTTGCGAAAATAAAAATTCAGTTTTTGAATTAGACTTTATTATTGAGTATGATTGATCTCATTAAAGATGATCAGTTAGAAATAAACATGTTAAATATCACATTGCATGACATTTCTATGCTACGCATTCATATCATGATCCATGTCATTCGGTTATATCAATTTACGTGACCATTAAGGGTTGACTTATAAAAAAAATATAACATAAGCCGCCTTGATCCTAAGTTGATATGATTGATGGATGGAATTGATTATAAATATATTTCAATATTGATAGAAAAGTTGAGCTCATTCAGTCATTTCGCAATTACATAATTATAAGTTTTCACATATAGTTCAAGTGAGAGATTGTTGGATCATTAATTCAACACTGGGTTTATATATTCAAATAATTATGTATTGTATACTGTCAATCCCATAAATTATACCTATATTAAAGTGATCTAGTAAATTTAGAAAATTCGATAATTTTGGTTTAAATGTCTCAAATGATATGAAAATAAATTAATGCATAGATATCAATGGACATTTACTATTTATGATGGGTTAAATAGGGAATGTTTAAGGGTGATTTAAAGACAACTATTTTAAATTGACCAATCAGATTTGAAAGGTAAAAGTCACCCTATAATTATAAATAGGGTTATGGTCCACAAGTCAATGCATTACTCTTCTCCCTAATACCCCATCATATAGAAATAATTTGTGAGGATATATATGACTTGGAAGGTCGTATCCAAGATTCTGTCTAGACGAAAGTCGAATCAAGAATTCACTCTATTCAGTTTTCCGCTATGGAATCAGATACATTTATATCTGATCTGAATTTCAATTTCAGTTTATTAATTTTTTTTAATTCCAATAATTTAACACGATATTTGGTATGATTTTATATAAAGTTATTTTTCTCAACACTTTTCTTAATCAATTGTCAATGTTAATGATATCAATTTATTTCGATCAACTAATCAATCTCTCTCTCAATTCCTTATCTCTTGCTAGTGGGAAAAGTTTTTATCTCTTCTTACCAATAGGGCCAAAAGAGAAAAAGAAGAAAGAGAAACTTTACTTACTATTGGAGAGAGAAAGAAACTAAGAGGAGAAGCAAAAAAAAAAAAAAAGATTGAGATAAGATTGATGTCAACAAATATATTGATAATCGAGTGATTAGAAGAAGAAAAAGGATAAGAGATAAGAGATTGCTCGAATAAGAGAGATAAAAAAATTGATTGACAAGATCGACAAGATAAAAGAGTGAGAGAGAGAGTGGTCTCCAACTATGAAGGACAAAGACAACGATCAATGTCCAAAGATCTATTGATGATCAATCAAGAGAAAGAAAAATGATTATAAAGGAGGGAAGCATAGACTAACTTGAAATGATCAAGAGAAAAATGTGTGAGAGAGAGAGAGAGAATTATGAGGACATAACACTAATTTAGTTTATGGATAAAATACTAACTTGTCCCTTATTTAGTATTATTTCAAATTTTTATATAAAATTCTTCACGATCTTTTGAGTTTTATATGTTTTCGAAATTGCTAACTTTGGAAATCTATAATTCTTCCTTTGGTTTTGCAAATTGGGAACTTAAGTGTGTAGTTGCGAGAGATTTTCATAGAATTTGTTGAGGTTTGCTTAGCGAGAGAGTCTGAAGTTTCAGATTTGGAACCTATACAGTTTCAAATTTTAGAAATTTATGTTCGTTTTTACAATATTAGTAGATAATAGATATAAGGAAAACAATAATTTTTTCTTCTTGTCTCATTTAATTTGTGTTATGCTTGACAAGGCTACATAGGATAAGAAAAGAAAAGCAGAAGAGATACTTACCGTTGATGTTTTTGAGGTTATTTGCAATAAAAAGGAATCCTTGAGCTTTTTTTTAGTTTCCTTCCAAAATTATGTAAATAAGATAATTAAGAATGGAAAGAAAATTATTTAATTTTTTTGGCACGACAATAATGCATTTACCTATATATAAAGTAAAAACGGCCTATGCTGTCACGTGCATGGTCATCAATCACGTGATCGGTATAGGGGCAGGGTTTGGTTGAAAGGTATAATCATCCTTTCATCTCTCTCTCTCTTATCTAATTATTCTAGGTATAAATTTTGAGATGTAGTTATTCAAGCACGTAACCACGCCCCTCACATGACCTTTTTTTTTTCGCATGCATTTATTTATTTTTTTTCTATATCTATATATATATATAAAGTAAAAGTGGCACACCCCTCATGTGATCAGTTTTTTTTTACATATGCTTCTTTTTTTGTATCCATGTCATCTCTCACTCTCTCCCTCTCTCTCCACCTCCCACCTCCCTCCCCTCTTCTCTCTCTCCATTTTTAAATATTATATAAATATTAATATTATATAAATAATTTTTATAATTTTAATTTAATATGTTAATATTAAATAGATATTTAAATATTTAAATTAAATATTTTTATATTTTTATATTTATAAAATTTTAGATTCAATATTAATATTTATAAGTTTACTTAGATTAAGTTATTAAATAATATAGTTTTAATTTCATATTTAATATGTTAATATTTAATATTACAATTTAATATTTAATTTAAATATCAAATATTTAAATATTTGATATCTCATGTTATCATTTAATATTATTTAAATATTTAAATATTTAAATTAAATATTTTTATTTTTTTATATTTAAAAAATTAAATTAAATATTAATATTTATGAGTTTTTTTGTTTTAAGCCTCAGGCACCCGAGCGGCCAGCTGCCACTTTTTAATACGTATGTTTTTTTTTTCTTTTTTCCCTTTTTTTCTTTTTTTATTGTTTTTCATTGTTTAATTAGATGCCTTTTTTGAGATTTTTTTTCCATTTTTCTAGGTTTTTTCCTTTTTTTGGTTTTTTATTATTTATTTATTGTTTCCTTTTTTTGTGAC
Organism: Dillenia turbinata; assembly: GCA_037126225.1. Classification (NCBI taxonomy): domain Eukaryota; kingdom Viridiplantae; phylum Streptophyta; class Magnoliopsida; order Dilleniales; family Dilleniaceae; genus Dillenia; species Dillenia turbinata. Next base: position 14,818,367 of record JBAMMX010000017.1, read on the forward strand.
TCGTTTTCTAGTTTTTCATTTTAAGGTGGCTGTAATGCATGAAGTAGCCAATCGCGGACTCTCGAGTGGCCTTTTGTGTTTTGATACAATATATCTCCACCGTAATGCATCTCTCTTTCTCCCCTGAATATCATCGACTTACATGAAAAAAAATTATTGAAAAAATTTGGAGTATCATTTTCTTAATTTTAAGAAATTTTGATATTCAATCTAATTTTAAGAAATCTCATTTTTTCAATAATTTTAAAAAATCTCATTTTGTCAATTTATATATTTTTTTGTAATGTATTTCTCTCCCCATCCTAAAATTTTTTGTTTCGGCTTTTATAACATATTTATGATTGTGAATTCTATTATAAACCATATTAATTTAAAAAATATATTTTTATTTGTAAAAATAAATTTAAAAATTATTTACTTCATTTATCTGTTTTTAACTAAATTATTTTAATTTTTTTCCTGTTATTTAAATTATAACATTGTTTACTTTTAAAATATGTATTCTATAGTTATGTAAAAGTATCTTATATCCACAATGGTCTTTTATCTATTTTATATAGTTTATAAGTAATTATTTTACCAAACATTAACTATTTTTATGTAATGTTTATCCAAATAAATAACAATTTATCTTTTAAAAAAGCTAAAATAAGCTTATAAGTTAAAAAACTACTTATAAGTACTAAATGCTTATAAATAGCTTTTTTTAAACAATCCCAAACGACTCCTAAGTCTAATAAGTATTTATACAATGAAAAAAATTACAATCTTCATTTTGTGGGTAACCCATGTTAACTCTATAAAAGAAAAGACCAATGGGTGTAATCGTTATTTCACATGACTTCACTACAAAAAAGTTAAAAAATTATATGAGTATGTACACGTCATTGTTTTCTATTTGTTCATCATTTTCAATTGTCCCTTTACTTTTAAGATTTAGATACTTATCTGGACACATTTAGCTAATATAGGTCTCTAAAGTAGATTGATTCGAGTCGTTTTGCTCTCAAAATTTAAAACTCTTAAATTAAAATAATTTATTACAATCGAAATTGAAAGCTTAATTTTTTTATTGTACTATCCACAATTTAAACATAGTAAATTAGAATTATTTTTAACTGTTTATTTTCGCTACACACACCGTGCAACGTGTGATGTGTTGATCACCTGCTAGCTCCTGAAAACCTGATTTACAATTTTGGATGCAACCTTTTTTTTTTAAAAAAATTGATATCATTTAAAAATCCAATGTTAAATAATAATAAAATAAAAAAAGTTTCTTGTGCAACATTTTTTTTCTAAAAATTTAATACAATCTTTTAATTTATATAATTTTGTTAAATTCTGACATTAAATTTTATTTTTCTTTTTATTTATTTATATTTGTTACTTTTGCTATCTAAAGAAAATACTTTACACAATGTTTGATTAATGAGATATTTAGTTAAACTTATTTTAAATTATTGATAAATTTATAAAATATTTTTAGAGTTTATAAACTCATTTTATTTTCAAAATAATTTGTCATAATATTAAAATAAAATATGATCCAATTATTTATTAGATATTTTATGAAAAGTTGTTGTAATTCATGAGTACTTATAAATTATTTTTATTATTGAAATAGTTACAAAGGACACGATGAGATAATATAATATTGACGAAAGAATTTTAATCATTTTATAAGTCAGTAAATAAATTAGAGGTGAATCACTTATAAGCTCTTTAAACATTATATATTTAAAGCTTTAAGCTTTTTTTTTTTTAAGAAATAAGAATTTATAAGTTTTCTAATAATTTTAACAAAATTTATAAACCCACAACAAAAGTAGGACATCGGGATATAAAATAAAAAAACCCCGTAAAAGGCGGGCCGACCATCGAGACACATATATCATTTTGACCCAAAAATTAAAAAAAAATTAAAATAACCTTAAAAAAAAATTTGATTTTTAATATAATATTTTTACGTTTTGAAAACTCGACCAATATTATTTATATATTATTTATAAATTGATCGAATGTTCAAAATTTAAAAAATCAATCAACACATGAATAGTATTGTTCAAATTTTTAATACTCGACTAACAGTAAATAATATTGATCGAGTTTTAAAAATTAGATTGATTATTTTTTTTAGGTATGTTTGTTTGAAATTTTTTTTTTTTTAATTTCTTTGTTTTTTATTCTTTTGATTAAATCCGAACATTTCTCCGGAACGCCGGCCCGCTCTCGTAGACCCTTAAATTAAAAGCCGACACTCCTGTGTTTGATCGTCTCTTTCCTCCCATCTCCCACACTCAAAACCCAAAGCGCCCCCTCACACACAAAATGGTGAGCGATAAAATCATCTCAGAATCAGAAGATCTTCTCTTTCTCCTTTATTCATGGCTTGTTCTGTTTGTCCTTTTTGACTCTTACAGGCTCCAAAAAAGGATAAGGCTCCTCCTCCTGCTTCCAAACCCGCGAAATCTGGTGGTGGCAAACAGAAGAAAAAGGTTCGTAAATACTTTTAGAGTTTGGGGTTTGGGCCTAAATCCTAATTGATTCTGCCAGGTAATGTGTTTGGATGTTGTTGAGCTCAAATTCTGAAGTATTTGGTGTTATTATGTATTTTTTAATAATTTTTAGGGTTTGGCGCTAGGTTTAAGGGTTAGGGTTTCCTATTTACTTTTCTTTGAAGAAAAGTGATTCAACTCTACAACAGATCCTGATGGGTGTTGTGTTAGGATGTTGTTTAGTTTGAATTTTGAAATACTTTGTGTATTTTTGCTTTTCCCCCCCTTAAATAATTCTGTCCAAGCTAAATTTTTGGGTAACGGTTTCCTACTTTGCTTCGGAAATGAAAATGACCTAAATCTACTACAGCTTCTGATGGGTATTATGAGTTTAGCTTAAAATTTTAGAGTGTTAGTGGTTCTTTTTGTTGATAATTTATGGGGATTAAATTTCTTCTATGCAGAAATGGAGCAAGGGAAAGCAAAAAGAAAAGGTAAACAACATGGTGTTGTTTGATCAGGGGACTTATGATAAGCTTCTTTCTGAAGTTCCCAAATACAAGCTTATCACTCCGTCCATCTTGTCCGACAGATTGAGAGTAAGTATCTTCCACATAATTTTCAAATCTTCCCTATATTGTCGATGATAACTTGCCTCTTATTATATGTGACATTTAGTTTTCCCAAGGACTGTCAGTTTGAGTTGAGACGATTTTTTCGGTCACCTTAAGGGGTAGATTCTATATGAAATTTTGGATGTCATTGTCCTTTCTGTTGAACCAATGGTTGATGCGATTGTTGAATAAAATTTTGATGCAGTGATCCCATAAGTCAAATACTGAGGAAAATCTAATTCATGGATGGTCAAATATGCACTGGCACGATACTTTTTTTCCCTCAATCAAATTGCATATTGCATAAATGCAGAAGGCGGGGGGTGAGATTTGGATTCTACTTAATCCTAGTTGTTTTGAGAAAACTATTTTATAATTGTTCAAATCTGCATTATACCTATATGATCTTATTTAAAAAGTTGTAAAATTCAAATATAATTCTAGGATTTTGCTCTAAAACCAGTCAACTGGGATACTGATTATAGCAACATTGGACATATTTATCCTACAAAAGTAATTAAAACTGTGGATGAGGATATCTCCATGAATCTTGAATAACGGCCCATATTGTGTCATTTGCTTCAACTTTTGGAAATGGTTGACTTCTTTGATGTATGTTGAGTTCTAGTTGCTGCAGTTAGTGTTGTTAGTGGGAACTGTAAATGCCAAAGGCTTTGTCAAAAAAATATAAGGCCATACTATAGGAGTACCTCATTAATCTCACAAGTCATCTTTGAGCGAGTTTTATACAGGCTAGATTGAGTAGAAACCATAGGCTTTGTTCCTCTGACTATTCTAGAGCTGAGTTGTGCCTGTGATAGAAACATTTTTGGATGATGCAATGTGCACTACACTTTGAAGACACATTATCGACACACTGTATCCATGGTAACATATCTTTTAATATTTTATTTTTGGCTAGACATTTTAGGTCATTCCCACACTTAGAAATTACTCACGGATGTAATGAATAACATATTCGAGAAATTTTAAACTATAAAATTGATAGAGGGTAGTGTAAAACTCAAAATAAAGCTATTGCATACGTGAAATGGATGTACAAATAGTTTCTCTAGAAATGATAATAAGCTAACATGTACATTATCATGCTTGTGAATTTATTCCAATGTCACTTATTAGATGATATTTATATTTGCATAGCACTATATTTTTAATATATGCACACATATTATATGGTGCCCATTTATTTTTTACTCATCTGTGTTGTTGTATCTGCTGCGTCTCGTCTTTATATCTGCTACATAGATTATAAGGTTGAACTGAGCAGCATAAATCTCCATCTTGACTCATTCAATTTGTGGTCTCAAATTGTGCATTGTTTGAGATAAAAGCTTGAACAAGCCTATAACAATTGAGTCATACATGTTTAGTGCTACTTTTATATTGTAATTAGATGTTATTAAACGATTTTGTGATGTCATTTTCTAACCATTAAGTTTTGATGCCATGTGCTGTACTACGATTTGTTGGCTGACTGTGCATGGTCCCAATACTGTTGTTTCCCCGTTTTTTCCATCAAAGCAATGTCATGCTACATAAATGCAGTAATGCAAGGGCAAATATTTGAGGGATGCTAGGTTTTCTAGGCTGTCCCCGAGTCTGTTCTCATGGTTGACCTTGTAATGTGTACAAAACATGATAATTCATATGCATACCTATATATTCATAAATCTATGATTATTCTATATGTTGCTTAATTTGGTCTAAGGGTATTGTTTAGGTTTGACATGAAACAATATAAAGCTATGTTGTAGGATCCACTCCATTGATGGATTCAGGAGACATTGGGGGTGGGGGATGTGCAAGCTATGAACTTTCAGGAAGGCAGCCTGTCCCCACCCCTCTGAGGAGGGGCCAAATCCATCCTTGATTAACTCATTTCCCACAATATTTTCTCAAAGAGCTTTATACAAGTTAGGCTTGATAAGTTTACTGAGCATGTTTGATTTGCCAGTTACTTTTAACTTTTGATTTATAATTAATTTTTAATTTATAAATCAATTTGAAAATAAGTAGTTTAAGTGTTTTGAAAACTACTAAAAAGTTACTTTTAAATAGTTTTTAAGTATTTGGTTAACGATGTTGAATAGTAATTTATTTTGTAAAATGATCAAAAGGGTTATATAATTTTTTATTTTTGGTAAAAGTAAAGATATTTGTTAAAGGTGTTGTATAATGGTGTATAAAGGTGGTGAGTGGTGGCTTTGCAATTGTATACGACGGTGAATGAATGCACAAAAAGCAATGACAAACTATTTGGATTTGTCTATTGGAAATTAAAATGAAGGTAGTTTTGGTATTTGAAATAATTGGGAATAATATAGTCTTTTATTTGGTCAAAAAGTAAGATAAATAATGTTCTCTTTTTTGGCCAATCTAGATTAATGGATCTCTTGCACGACGTGCTATTAAAGACTTGATGGCTAGAGGCTCCATTCGCATGATTTCAGCCCATTCAAGTCAGCAAATTTACACCAGAGCAACAAACACTTAGTTTGAAAGGCCAGAGTTTCCTGGTTGAAAGGCCAGAGTTTCATTATATGCAAGTTTTAGTTACATGGTTATGGACAACTTTTTTGTTTGTTTTGAACTTTCTGGGATGTCCAAAGGTTTGAATGTAATCTGGGAGGTTTAATATACATATTTGACAATTGATTGGAGTTGATTGAGATTCAGATTTAATTGTTTAACTTATTTTACATCACAAAGGAAGACATTCTCTTACATTCTGCAAGCCGTGGAGGAAATTTTGTGGACAAAGAATTGAAGTATTTCCTCTTTTGTGTGTGTATATATATATATCAATGAGTATTATTATTGGTTGGTTGGGCTACTGGGTCTATGTGTGGGCCTTAGAATGGTTGCATTAACACTATTAGTTGGATATGTCCAAGGGGGGATTACGGTAAATGTGAGGGGTTAGTGGGATAACTCCCACCAATCCATAACTATCTCAATAATTTATCCATATAATTCTCTCCCGTTTTGAGTTTCACCAAGGAGATTAACTTCTACTTCTCTCCTGGGTTATGAGTTCACCATTGATGACTTCTATGAGAGCAAGCTTGAGAGATAAAAAATTCTCGAGAGAGAATTAAATGAGGGTTTGAGAAAAATTTCGCATAGGATTGCGACGTTGTGATATTGTGGTGGTGATTCGATTAATATTGTGATCATCATTCCGACCGTGAGATTCGATCAAGGGATGTACGGTCGATTTTGGAGACTACATGTTGAGATATTTAACCATATATACGATTTATTTTTATTTTTTCGAAAATTATTGTGTATGCTTCCGCTGTGATTGAGTCACTAAAATATCCAATATTGGTATCAGAGCATACGTTGGATTATTAAAACTAATTTTCGGATTTATTTTGGGTATAAAAATATAGGGTATAAAATTTAGGGTTCGGATCACGGATGAGTTTCATGAATTCGAGAACATCACTGTGTTACCCATGATCCGTAGAACACGAAAATAATTTTTTCGTAATTTTCTGAGTACATTTAGACAAAGAAAATTCCAATTGAAAGTTTTGGCTGTGAATAGTGATCGAAAACCATTCAACCCTAGATTTGTCGTGTTTTAGGATAAATCAATGCATGAAAATTATAGATCTGTGTTCCTTGTTTCATGCTCTTCGATTTGATATATATATATATATATATTGCATATTGTTGATATCGGAAAATTAGGTTTCAAAATTGATCGTAGAGAGTCAGAAATTTGAATCCAAAATAGGCCAAGATTAGGGCGTAATTATTTCAAAAATCAAGTCAATGATACTTGAAATAAATGGAATTAGAAATTTCATAAAAAATCTGATGAAAATAGAGCCAAAAAATGGATTTTTTGGATATCGGGTCAAAAATACCCATTTATCGAAAAATCCGGGCGAAGAAAACGAATTCGAGTGGCAGGCGCATGCACAGCACGCGCGAGGAGGCGCGTCTGTGCAGAGGCGTTAGGCGCGTTAGGTACATGCGCGCGTAAGGCGCGTGAACCGATCCGGGATGTCCGGGTCGATTACGACTCGGACACGTGTCCCTCCCGACCCGCACACATGGATCCGAACTGGGTTTTCGGGTTCCGACCCTCTCCCGAGTCTGAAATCGACCCGTGCACCTGCACGTTTGGTGTGTGCGCCGACGCGCAGAGAGCGTGTGCAAGCGCGTGCCAGACGCGTTGCGTATTTGGCACGCGCCAGAAGCTGTTCCAAGCGCGTGCAGGCGCGTGGGACTTCCGGCAGCGCGTCAGGTCGTCTGGAATTGGTTTTTTTTTTTAATTTTTGAGGGTCCCACGTCTATAAAAGTTACTTTTTTTGAGTTTTTTGTATACTGAATCCTAGTTCGAATAGTAAAATGCAATTCCGGATTGTGATGTATGGTGTCTGTTAATTCATACGCTCGTCTTGGGGTTTGTATTCGAATCATTTGGGTCTTGTTGATTCGTAGGGTGCACAAAATGTGAGAATAAGCATCACAAGTCACAATTATCTTTATGACTGCTTCTAAGATTGTCGTATTAGATTTTTATAAGGGGGATAAAATTGAATGATGATAATTACGAGATTTTTTACCAGTAGATTCAATTTATTCTTGAGAGGCAAGATCTAATTAAAATTCTGAGGCATGAGATGGTGGACTCCAGAGATAGTACCACACCTCAGAGAGACGGGATTAGAAGACATTACGTGTATGGAAGAGAAATGATGGCCGAGTTAGAGCAATCCTCCTGAGTAATATGCACGATGATGTGATCCTAGTCTATAAGCAATATCCTAAGGTTTTATCGGTTTGGCTCACCCTATAAAGAGCATTGTGGTGCTCTTATAGATTCTGAGATGAGGATACTGACTTATAAGTGTAATAACTTATAAGAAAATGGTTGATCATACGATGATGTAATATTTGATAAAAATGTCGAGTATGGTCGTCGGTTGGGGATTATGACTGAACCCATTTTGGATATATTTTCTAGTGCTGGATGCGATCCAGTTCTTTACCTGATTCATGAGAAATCATGAAAGTCTATTTCACATACGACGAAAGTATTCGTATTTTCACTAATGTGAATATGCACAGTGAACTCGGGTATAAGCATCTAGAGACGAGTAAGACATACTCGGGTCATTCTTATGCGGTGGAGTCGAGCAAGGACTCCTGTGGGACTCGAGATTCATGTAAGAAGAAAATATCCGAAAAAATCGATAATAATAATGCGCAGCAAGAAGGAGTTGGATACGACCATGGTGTGGTGCTACATCTGTAGTGGATTTGGTCATTTCGCTCGTAAGTGCGACAAGCGAAAATTATCTCTTCCTTCTTTACATGGTTTGAGTTACTCTTTGTTTTCTTTCATTCGTGTATTGTAAACACAGAAACAATTGAACACATAGTTCGAGATAGGAACGCGCTTATATAGTTTCGCCCAGTGAGTCCTCAAGCTGAAGGATTTACGTAGAGAAACGGAAAGTTTGTCAACATCAGAGGGAGTAGCACTTGTAAGTTGGAGTTACAAAGTTGCTAAACTCTGTATGTCATTTATGCTCCGGATGTTCGACGGAACTTGATTTCAACCTAAGATATGCTCTGTTAATTTAGAAATTTTATAGTTTCCATTTATTACGACAATTTTTTTATTGGTTCTGCTTTGGTCTGTGAGGAATTATGTGCATTGGAAGTTTTTCCTTTTAATGGTATTTCTTGATATGCTCCTAACATGAGAGATGATGAATTGGTTAGCAGTGAGTGGTTTGTAGGATCCGCTAACCAGTTTTATTTAGATGACAAATTTACAAGAAAATCATTCGATAATGCAATGAGAGCTGAGACTCCATTGTAGTCGGTTCACTCCAACATCTGTGGCCTTATGAACATGAGAACCTGAAATGGTGTTGGGTACTCTATTACGTTCATAGACAATTACACGCGTTTCGGTTACGTTTATCTGATCTCGTACAAGTTTGAGGCATTGAGATGCTTCAAGAGATTTACTAGCGAGGTTAAGAATCAGTTAAACTTGAGAGTAGAAACTCTTAAAACTGATCGAGGGCGCGAGTATTTGTCTGAAGAGTTCTATTTCAAGAAGAGCATTATGAGAAACTGACTATTCCTTGTTACTCAGTGGAGTAGAGTAGCTACGAGAGAGGAATAGGACTTCGTTTTAGACAGTGAGGTCGATGATGGCGCAAACCAATTTGTTAGTTTTCCATTGGGGAGATACGTTATTGGTTGTAGTCTACGTCCTCAATCGTGTTCTATTGAAATCTGCAGTCAGTACTCCATATGAGTTTTGGACAAGGAGGCAGCCTGACCTTAGCCATTTGAAATTATGGGGTTGTGCCACGAATATATTCACTGTTTCTCATATCTACACGACGAGTTAGGTTTGCGAGAAAAGAGATGTATCTCTATGAGATATTCAAAACACTCCGAGGGGAATGTGTTCTAGGTGAGCATACAAACATCACTATCTTTGAAATTGAGTCTCATGATACCGAGTTTCTTGAAAATGATTTCCCTATGAAAGGTGAAATCAATTGGGATTTTACCTTCTATCATATGGATGAGCGTAGTGGTTTAGTTGATCCCAGTGGTATGACCCAAGAATCCATTACGGATCTCGGTCCTAGTGGGAGCAATCCATCTAGAGGTAAAAAAGTTTCTCCTCATCTTAAGAGTAGTCGAGGACCTGTACCTAGCCATCGCTTTCCGATTAAGGGAGAGGCTCTTTGTGTTACTCTTGAGGATAACGATAAACCTTTAACTGTTCTAGAGGTTCTTGAGGGTTCTGTGGATGACCATTGATTAAATGCCATGGGTAAAAGGAGTTGATTAGAATCAACGGGATCTGAGATCTAGTTGGTTTGCCTTAGGGTAGTAGGGCCGTTGGGAACATGTGGGTTCTCAAGATCAAGAAAAAGGCCGATGGATCGGTGTAGAGGTATAAAGCCTGCCTGATAACCAGGGGTTACTCAGACTGAGGACGAGATTACCTAGATCCGTTTACTTTTAGCTATTGTCATGGACATGATATGAATCTGGAGTGAGACCAGATGAACGTTGAGACTGTTCTCCTAAGTAGGAGTTTTGGATGAGAAGATCTACAAAGAACGATCATCTGGCTTTATTCTTGTAGATCTGGATGATAAGGTCTGTCGACTTTGAAAGTTGACATACGACCTTAATCATCAATCCAAGCAGTGGCATTTGAGATTTCACGAGAATGTGATATTTCACGGTTTCGTGATGATCGAGGAGGATCATCGCGTATACATTTTACGTTCTTTTGATTCCTTTGTGATTATGTCCTTATGTGTGAATGACATTCTGTTGACTGGGAATAACAGAGTATCTGATGACCATGATTACGTGGACATTGTCGAGTCTTGATGTGAAGGACATGGGTGAGATTCAGTTCTTCCTTGAATTTAAGATCCAGAGACATCGTTTGAGATAGGTGTTAGACTCTTTCACAGGAGTTCAACATCAATGGAGTTTTCGAGTGCTTCGAGAAGAACGATTGCAACACTAGAGATACTTTTATCTCTAAAAGGTTAAATCTAATTCTTGACATATGTCTTAAGACTCAGGAAAGAGTAAGGAAAATGAGTAGAGTCCTTTGTACCAGTGCACTGAGTGGTCTGATGTACGCAGTGTCGCGTACACGATCAGACGTTAGCTTTGCAGTCAGTGTGGATATTAGGTATCGATAGAATCCTATAAGGGATCACTGGAGAGCAGTGAAAAGATTTCGTGATATCTTGAGAAACTACGAATCTCTCCTTGTGTTACGGAGGATGTGATTTACATCTTGTTGGATATTCAGATAATGACTGGGTTGGCGATCTGAATATATGCAAATCGATATCAGGTTTTGTTGTCTTAAAATAGCAAGAAGCAAACCTATATATCTCTATTTACGATAGATATTGGGCTAGTGAGATGCTCAGTGACATTTCAGAAGAATGTTTGGCTCCGGAGATTTCCGGATGACTTAGGGACTAAGGCAAACAGTGGGAGGCCAGTGATGATTTATTGAGAAAATCAGGCCGTCTTTGACTACATCTGAGATCCTAAGTATAATTATGTCCAAACACATTGATACCTAATACTATATTATGAGAGACACTACCGAGAAGGGTGAAGTAACAAATTAAGTACACTACTATACAGCGTGTTGGCTAATCCCTTCAATAAATCCATTGTGAGAGATTCCGGTATGAGATATAGGAATCATAGGGTTTGCATGTATATTGACATTTCTCACATTGTACTGATGCTTATTGTGTTGTATATATATGACATGTGTGCATGATTGAGTCACGAGTTTATTTATTGCATTACTTTAATTGTCATATATTTTGTGATGTCTTGTGATAAATGATGTCAGGCAGGCGTGGTCGACTTCCTCATACGAGTGACCACCTCTAGTTCTGAGTGAGCGGAAATGAGGCGGTTTCTAGTTGTAAGAGGTTTTGAGAGTGGCCCCACTAGAACATAAGTCACCCTGATATGTGTTCAGGATGGAATAATATGCGATATGATCGGCATGGACGTACCCACATCCATACTGCCTGTAAGTAGTCAGATTTGAGATCTCATATATCACCTGCGACTAGTGATATTGTCTCTGAGATATTTTTTCTGAGATCTCTGGGTAAAATCTTATGTGTAGACTGAGTCTTATACATGCACAATGTTAGAGAAATCTGACATATGCCCTTTGAGAGATATGGGAATAACACTGTGGTATGCGTTTCATACCGCATGTGATATGTCGATCAGGGATAGTGGGAGCATTATTTGAGACACTGATATGATTTAGATCCTTGTTCTCACTGTGTGAGACCTGAGATCCATTGGGTGGGATCTCTTGTACCCTTATCACTTTCGGCTGTTTTTAGAAGTCTTGGCTCAGTGTTACTATTTCAGTCTGTTTACCGATGACCTGGAAGATAAATTGAGGTCTGAGAGACAGGTTTAGAAAAACAGCTGAATTGAGGCTAATAGATTTGAGTTTGGAAAAATGAAGACCAATTGACATTACATCATTATGTTGTATTCACCGGCATCCTTATTATGTCTATCCATATTGAGATGTAAGCATAATAGTGGATACACAGTCGAGCGTTTATTGGGGATTACTTTCAATGAGGAAAGTAGATCGATGGATGTAATTAGTCTTGGATTTGGGTTACAGCGAGTTCTTTTGATACTAACGATGATTTCTCGATCATCTTAACAGATACATCGAGAGGTTTTTGCTTGCAGGTATATTCGCTGGTCGCACTTGCAGGTGTACTCGCCGGTCGCATGATGTCCAATCCTATATGAAAGTCCAACAGGGTGATGAGATAGATCGCATGAGTTGTGATCTAGTGACGGACACGAAATGTCCTCATGTGCAAGTGAGAGATATTAGTCGGATATGCCCAATAGGGGCATTATGGTAAATGTGAGGGGTTAGTGAAATAACTCCCACTAACCCATAACTACCTCAACAATTTTTCCATATAATTCTCTCCCGTTTTGAGTTTCACTAAGGAAACTAATCTTTCATTTTCTCCTGGGTTATGAGTTCACCATTGATGACTTCTATGAGAGCAAGCGTGAGAGAAATAGAAAATTCTCTTGAGAGAGAATTAAATGAGGGTTTGAGAAAAATTTTGTATAGGGAATTTTTTATGGGCCATTCCCGACGAGGTTGCGATATTTGTGATTTGTGGTGGGGTTCCCCCGATCGCGAGATCCGATCGATTGATGTACGGTCAATTTTGGAGACTCTACACGTTGAGATATTTAACTATATACCTAATCTATTTTTATTGTTTTGAAAATTATTGTGAATGCTCCCGTTGTGATTAAGTTATTAAAATATCCGACAAACACGATACTAGGTCATTCTGGTTTCCTTCGCCCCATCAGATGCATGGAATCCATTCTGGTATTACCCTTCGTCCGTTTGTGCCTTTCCGTGCTAGCAGTGTTGCTAAGTTATGTTTATAAAGCATTTTAAAGACAAAAAAGCGCCAAGGGTAGTGTTACTTAAATTGAAAAAGTCGGGAGAAAATGAAAAAATTTAATGTGCATGGTAAATTTATCCTGTTTCAATTATTGGCTTTTTTTGGTAAATTAACACTACCATACTATGGCAAAATATCTTCATTTTCTGAATTTTTGAGAACCCCCTAGGGTGCTCTCTCTCTCTCTCTAGTTATAATACGAATTGAATTTTGGATCATGAGTCGGAGGAGAGGATTGTCACTGGACTGTGGGACTCTCTCTCTCTCTCACAAGTTTGTTTTCAAGTGGAAGAATTGACCACACTAAGCCATCATATTCAGGGGAACTGCTGATCAACATCCAGGGCTAAACATCACAGGACCGAAAGGGATATTAGAACCTAATGATTACAAAATAACATGTGATATGGTTTTGTTTTAATCCAACTCATGAGAGGCCTGTGATGATTGGAACTGCTTCTCCTAGATTTTATGGGTCTCTTTCACCCCACTCATACCTGGCTCTTTGGTTGACATTGATTCTCTTCATTAATCTCCACATCTTTTCCCATATCCTCTCACTTTGTGGCTTTGGGCTTGAAGATTCAAATCAATGGGAGAAAAAGAATGGCCGCACAATTTTTTTGTAACACCAAAGCCAAGTTTATTTAGTGGCAATACTAATACATCTTAAATAAAATTTTGGATTTGATTTTTGTGTATGACAAAAATAAACGTAGGAGACTTTTGACCCTTAACGGTTCAACTTATCTCGAACTAGATTTAATTGAATTTAATATAATTACCGGATACCGGTGATTTATTAAAAAAGAAAAAAAATTGTGTAATAGATTCTGAACACATCTCCCCATATAAAAGGATAACCAACAAGTATGGCCAACACATTGCTAAATTTGTTTGCTTTGATTTTCTTATTATTATTATCATGATAAAAATTACTTGGTCCATGTTGTGCCCATTTTCTTTTTTCTTTTTTTATTCCCAGTCCCAAACTCAGATCAAGGAGGAGAGATTTGAGAAAAAATTGGCATCACCCGAAAAGTATTTTTCCTTTGAAAAGAAAATTCACATTTTAGTAAAAGTACTTTTATTATTAAATCGCCAACATTAAAGATATGTGGAAAATGACTCGAAGAAAAAGAAACTAAAACTTCAATTTTCAAAATTTTATATTAGTGTTTTAAAAATAATTTCCATTTATCAACATATTTTCAAAATAAGAGGGAGAGAGGGGGGGGAGAGAGAACAAGAACAAAGCTTTTTTTTTTTTTAGACCTTACTTTTTCATTCTTTCTCAAACATCAAAACAAAGCTTTTTAGAGTGTCATGACCACTTTAAATTGTTCACTTTGAGAACATGTGTGATAAGAGAGAAGAAGGGAAAAAATATTACTCCCCTCAATTACACTTTCTAAGTGCGTTTAGCACAATTTTTTCCTCCCTTAAAACTTAAAGCAACATTCATTGCCAGAACGGGATAAATGTTGCCTGGTTGGAGGCAACCTAAAGGGAGGAAAAAAAAAAACCAATACACACACACATGAAAAACTAATGTTTTTCCTCTATTTTTGGATGACTTTCTCCATCCCTAAAAAGGGGCATATGTGAGAAAGATTAGGGATAATTTTTTTTAATTGATCATATCTGGAAATCTGACTAATCTGGTTTAATTAGTTTTCGAATTCTGTTTTTCTATTCCCAAAACTCAAATTCGAGAATTTGGTTAAAGGAGTCGGTGCCCCGTTACAAGACCCACAGGTTATTAGTAATTAGCATAAACTTGTTAAATGTGAAAATGTTGTCTAACTTTTAAATTCGTCCTTTTCTTTTATTTCTTGTACTGCGAAGGCTATGCTCTTTACATGCAGAGAGTTTCAAACCTTTAAGACTTATATCTTGTGCCGAGGTTGTGAATGTGAAGCCTCTTGGCAGCTAAAGAGGATATTTGCAAATCTCCTCCAAATATTAGAAATATTATTTAAGATTATCTCTTTCATTCCGATGTAAAAAAGAAAAAGGGGGGTGTCTGTTTTTCCACACACATTTAGGGGGTTCTATCTGGTTAAGGTTCAACTTGGAGACCTTTCAGCATGAAAATGTGAGCACTTTGAAAGACTAAACATAGGACCATTTTGGCATTACCAAAACGTAAACACATGAGCCATTTAGAGGCGCCATCTGGTCCAACTTATTTGGTGCCTTTTTTTTCAAAGTTCATTAGAAATTAATTAGAAAGAAAGAGTCCCCTTTATGACCTAAAAGTTGAGATGGATGTGTCAAACTGTACCATTTTCAATGGCGTATCTATGCTTATTTTGAACACATAGCCTACCTCACATGGTGACACTAACCATCTCCTTCCTCTTGCAGAGGAGTGTGAATCCCAAAAAGGAGGGTTATATGTTTATATATGAATGTATGTACACACCGGGTTATTTAGGATTTGTCACATAAATTCACTTGCAAGTCTTGTGTTAAACTCAAATAAGGAAAACAACAACTTGTGCATTAATCTGAGACTCCAGGGTCGGCCTAAACTCAAACAAGGAAACAAATTAAAATGCAATATTTTCCTTCCACTAATTATATTGGAATTTGGGTTATTAATATCAACTCATTTTTATTTTTAAATCATAGTTATTCGATAATTATATTGAATTCAATTAAATTTGATTCAAGATGAGTTGAGTTCTTAAGGAACAAATTTCTATCGACGTCTATTTTCTTCACACATAAAATTCAAATCTAAAATGTTATTTAAAAAATATCAATATTTAACTACTAGATCAACATTATCATCTCTCTAATTATTGTCATTAAAGTTGTTACATTACAATTCAATTTTATTAAGAAGAAGAAGAAGAAGAAGAAGAAGAAGAAGTAGAAAGTTATTTTTTAAATTGTGGCGTTCGATTTATAAAGTAGGTCCATGGGAATATCAGCAAATGAAAAAAAAAAATACCCAATACAATATACTCAACTTAAATTTAAAGAACATGAGTAGTGATACCTAATCTTAGACCAATTCTAATTCAGCTATCACATTTTCATACCCATGACATAATTTTGAAAAACATTTCAAGTAACTTCTTACGTCATAATGATTTTGGTGGAAATTTTTAGTGCACAAACTTTTTTTGGGTATATGGAGATGCAATCAAGTAAAATGAATTGGAAAAAGAAAGAGGAAAGTGAGGAAACCTTACCACTTGAATTGTCTCTGAGGAACTTAGTGCATAAATTTTTGAGAGTTTTAGAGATAAAAGAAAAGATTAGTTAGGAGAGAAAAAAAAATAAGAGAAAATTATAATTTTCTCTTTATTTTGTTTGAGAGTTTTATAAAAAAAAATGAGATTCATTGTGAATAAAAATTTTTGTTTTCAGCTTTTAAAGAGTATTTTTAGAATATAAAAATGTTTTAACTCTAACATTTTTTTTTCTTTTCATTTTTTTCCACTTTTGGGAAAGAAAAAAAATTTAAAATTGAAATTTCTCTAAATCCCTCATTTTCTCTCGTATTAAAACTCCCAAAAAAAAAAGAAAATCATAATTTTCTCTCAAAATCTTTCAATCCAAACAACCTAACCCTAAATTGGTGGACTCAGATTTGTCACAAAAATTTGATCCCAAGTGGGGTGGACTTAAGGATCTGATTGGCTGAGTTATATTCTTTTTTTTTTTTTTTCAGTTTGTGCTTATTGGTGTTTGAGTTTCGTTCTATTAATCCAATTTAAATATTGTGAGGTCAATTAAGGGATTTACTTTCTTAAATTTTATTTTTTTATTCTTATAAATTGAACTTAAGATCCATAATTAAGATAATACACTTTGGAGTTTGGTGGCTGAGTTAGATTCAATTCTATAAAGTCGGCTTTACTCGTTCAAAACATGTTTTGTTGGACTTGGTTGCTTGAACCTTATCCTCCCCCTCACCCTCTCCCACCCTTCTTAGAAGGACTTCATCAAGACTTGTCACCAAAAGCAACCTCTGTGAGATATCAATTATAATATTAAAAATATTTATATTTTAGAACAATTTTTAAATTATTTTTTGTTTAAGAGATTTGATTTGTCACCTTGAACTCATGTTTATGAATAATATTTTTAATAAAAATAATTTTAAAATAAGTTAAAATGACGTCACTTAAATATTTTCAACTGTTAATACAAACAAACAAATGAAATTAAAAAAGGCGGGCACTTATAGAGTGAGCAAGTTTAAAGACAAAAAGGTGGGGAGTGGGGCTCTCCTCGATTATAGAGCGAGCATGTTATACATAAAAGGAAATTGCTACCAATTTTTTGGTCGTCGTTTTCACTGTCAACATTATGTGCTCTGGAGACTTGGCACGCCGCATAGATAATCTAATATCCCCATTTCCCACCGCTTTTTTTTTTTTTTTTTTTTTTTTGGGGGAGGGGGAAGAGAGAGAAAGAGAGAGTGAGGGAGAATTTTAGATGTCCACTTTTTTTAAATAAATTATTAAATAATTACGTTAAATTCAATTAAATCTGATTTGAAATCAATTGAATTCTTAAAGGGATAAATTACTCATTATATCTATTTTTATTATACATAAAACTCGAATTTAAAATTTTATTTAAAAAATACATGTATTCAGTTAATAAATTAACTAAATATTGATATTTATTCATTAATTTTTACCACATCATAACTAATATTGTTTTAATTATAAAGGAGTTAGCTTGAAGTTGGCCTATATTAGTTCAACCAAACAAAATTTTTAATATTGGTATCATTTTATTATTGTTAAATATTAATAAAATTCGATTCTTTTGTATGCAAATTTGCTCTATTTTTTAGTAATTATTTAATATATGAATCTAGTATTTTATTTTTAAACAAATTTAATAGGTGTCAGCTCAAAGGCAGAGGAGGACATTTAAGAGGCAACAAGGTCATCCAGAGTTTTTTTTTTTTTTAAATCAACCGATATTCAGATTTTACACGATTAATTTGATCCAAATATTATGAGGCGTTGACTCTTTCATATCTTTTTTCTTCATTCCTTCTCCTTTTTCTTGGCTCTTACCAAGAATTTAATCTTTATGCCTTATCGGAGGGTTTCTAATTAGACCTTAGAGTCAGGGCTCATATCCTCATTTTCAACAGAAGTGCCCCAGAAAAATTGTCGCCGTGAATGGACTCTGCCTTTTTTTTTTTTAAAATCCAAACACGAGACAACAAAACTAAATAAATTCAAGTCCAAAGGACAGAATCCTTTCCTCCAAGCTTGGAAGATGGGGAAGAAACCCCCCGCCCTCTCTCCCATCCCCCAAACCAAAGAAAAACAAGACACCCTCTATTATTCCCAAGAAAATAATGAGAAAAGAGTGGAACCATAGGGCACGAGGCAAATCCACCTTATTTAACTTGTGTTGATCTAGTGGGTAAATCATTAAATTTTATCTAGAGAACTCAAGTTCGATCAAATCTTTAAAAATTGAATGATAGACCAAGTTTGGAACACGGAAAAAAAAAAAAGAAAAAAGGAAATCCACCTTCCCAAAAGAGGACAAATCGAAGCCCATACCATAGAATTGATACCAAGAAATGGCCCTTTTTAATGGACCCATCAATCTCACCGAGAACAAACTTCGTTGGTTGTGTTTTTTAGCTAATGCCTACACCACATATCCCCTCCCCTAGTCCTCATCCTAGTCTCCCTGTCTCCATCACTTCTTCACGCACATTCATGCAAAAACTTCCTACAAATTAAACCTGTCATGTGATTTGTCATGAGTTACTTCCAAGTCTTGGCCCAACCACCTCCACTCTGAATCTTTTGGCCTCTTCGTCACTATCATTTGATTTACCGGAAGAATTTTGGATTACCAAATTCTCCAAAAGGGTCAGTCATGTCTGGCTTTTTCTATTTTATCGATAATACTAATAATTTTAACTAACAATTTATTATTTTTTTAATTTTGCACTTTAAATTTGTTAAATAAGCACAATAATGCCAAAAAAAAAAAACATAATAAAAAGTGATCAGATTTTATGCAACTTAAACTATTTTTAGTACAATGACAAAGAAACGAATGTGACTAGAGGGATACCTCTTTCACCATAGTAGTTAAACCGTGATTTAGATAGTCCCTTCATGCTAATGAACATATATATATATATATATATATATATATTTCTTTGTAATTTTTGTTATCTATCGTGCTCAATTTGGTATAAGCAAAATATAATGTATTTTATTAATATATATATATATATATACTTTTTGGTTATAACAGAAATTAAACTTTGAATCACTGGGTTGAGGTGTGAAACTATTATCACTAGACTGTTCTTTTGGAGATATTAATATATATATAAAAGGATATGTAACAAGTATAAAAGAGGATATCGTGCTCATTATATAGTTTTAGGCATATAGTCATCCTAACATTTTAAAAAATATTATATTTTGATTGAGCTTTAGATTTTAAGGATGGATTACTCTTAGCCTCTCCTTGGGCTTAAAAAGTTAATTATCCAATGAGATTCCAATCACTGAATTCTTACTCGTAAAAAAGGCATTTCAATTCCATGACGGCTTAAGCCACACCCTCCCCGTTTCAATGAAAATAGATAAATAAATAAACAAGCAAACAACAATAATAATAAAAAAAAGAAAAGAAAAATAAATCTTATCAAACATCTTCATGAATTCCCTGGGATTTTGATGCTCCTTTCCGACCATATATATCTTGTTATTAATCTTATGTTGGTGCACCAACGTGGAACCATTTAGGCGTTTCGTCATTTTGGAATGCTAAAGATATTAAATAGCACCATGATCTAACGAAAAATATTAAATTCTTTTAATTAAAATGTTGAATTCAAGTTTTATTAAATAATGTGGAATGCAAAAATATATGAATGAAAAAATTCAAAGATGAATACAAATAAATGGGCGACTTAAATAATGGTAATTAGTCGAATTTTCAAATATTAATGGTTAAGTATTAAAAAAAAATTAAATAACTATATAAAAATGTACAATAATACATATGATATAAAAAATTATATTCAAAAGATTTGAATATTATATAAAGATGGTTTGGCGATCAATATGCTTACATAATGTATGTAATTAATAGAATTTTACTTGTGATCGATAGATTTATTTATTGATATATATTTAAAAAATAGTGATCGGACAGACGTAATTTAATTATTAATATATTCAATAAATAATTTACAAAAACGGATTCATGCACTTACACTTATTTTAGTTTAACTAGGGATCGTATAATCACACTTTATATCTAACTCTGAACCCATATCATTTTTCTCTATATTCAACCCACCATAATAATAAAAATAAAAATTGATATAAATCCGAAATATAATAATAAAAATAAAAAGTGATATAAATCCAAAATTTGAATAAAGAGAGATCTTGTGGTTATCTTCCAAAATTAACCGCAGACAAGATACCCTTTTTAATAATTTTATTTTCTGAAACACACCAAAACCGTGCTCTAATGTATGTTTTATTTTATTTTAAACACTGCTGATTATGTCATTTTGATTTATGACTTTGAATTATTCACACCAGTCTAAACATATCTATAACTCGTTCAGAGTTGACCCATTTGCTAATCTCCATTTTAAATCCCTCATTCTGAAGAATAAATTTTGTGCTTAAATAATATAATATTATATCAACGAAAAAGAAATATTTTTAAATTACTTAATATTTTTTCGAAATAGACTTTAGCATAACCAAAATATTCACCGGTTTCCCTTTATCACTACTGGGTCAATAATGGCCCAAAAATCACGGTCGGGTGAATGGAGGGTTGTCGCTATACATTATTTTTTAAAATATTGTATATAATTTTAAAAATTATAATTTAATTTTTAAAATTATTGATCCTCATTAATTATTAATATTAGATATTTATCGTACTTTATCTCTAAGAAATCTAAAAATGCTTAGGAAAGGAAGGAAAAACAAGGGGGGAGAGGAAGTTGCCTTGCCTCGTAATGGGCATCTCTATCTTCGCCCCAGTCCCACAAAAGGGTAAAAAGAGATAAAAAGGTGAACAAATTGAGCAAAAAGAGTCCAAATGAACAGTGAGCAAGTCAAGTCCGCAACAGCCATATGTAAAAGTCCGACAGGACCGCTACCCTCTCTCTCCCTCTCTCTCCAAACCCTCGGTTTTAGAAACCCCAAGACTTGAGGTTTAAAGATGATAATGTGAGATCCGGTATATTTAGGGTAGGTTGGTAGGGACGCTTAAACCTCGGACGCTTTCCTGACAAGTACAGATGACGTGGCAGAAGCTTTGATGGGTTTTCTTTGGGTTGATGACCGAACTATAACCGGCGGCTGATGTGGAGCTGATCATTGTTCAGAGATGGGGATGGATAGGTTTTCTTGCTGTCCTTATCACCACCGCGTCTGTCCAGATATGTCGACCTTTTCGTCTTTTGATCCGACGGTCCATATTTAA
Source organism: Dillenia turbinata (assembly GCA_037126225.1). Classification (NCBI taxonomy): domain Eukaryota; kingdom Viridiplantae; phylum Streptophyta; class Magnoliopsida; order Dilleniales; family Dilleniaceae; genus Dillenia; species Dillenia turbinata. Next base: position 14,840,009 of record JBAMMX010000017.1, read on the forward strand.
GGACGGATTTTTAATATCACGCGCCTCCGGTCGTATGACGCGTCGTTTTGAGTGGGTCCCCTGAGATCTTGAGCCCATACCGGACTAGTCACGGTAACTATTTATTTTTGTTACGAATTTTACATGGAATTTAGAAAAAAATATCATAAAAATATTTAAATTTAAAAAACTCGCTCTCAATAAAATTGATATCTTAGATTAACTTTTCTTATTAAACTTAAATCCATCACATAGACCCATAATAAATTTTAATTTATCTAATAGAAAGCATACTAAATCTTTAAGACTGAATTTGAATTTTGATAAAAAAAAAAATTATGTTAGGAGAGTTTCTTTAAAGAATGTTCAATAATAATTCAAGTTGAATTAATCGAAATATGATTCTATATATCGATTGATCAAGTAAAAAATAACTTTATTTTTTTGAATATTATACAAGAAATAATAATACTAATTACTTATTTTTTAATAAAAAATTTATTATATATTATTTTTTTATCTTCGATCATGCAAACGAATTGAGTTAAATTAAATTACAATATAGTTAAATTTAATTTATTTTTAAAATGAATCAAACAAGCTAAAATCTGCATGATGAGTTCAGAAATTATATTTTTGTCTCCTCTAATTAAATGAAATAGTCTCATAATAAAGTGTTCATTGATAATTGATTCATTTATAACGTCATAACTTAGCCAATGTTGTTAATTGCTTTTTTTTGGGGGGAGGGGGGAAGGTCAGGCATTTGAACAACATCACCTTGAATGGAACCATTTCGTACTCCTTAACCAAAGTAAATTCTCTGCTGTAAGTGTTCCTCATGCAGCATGCTGAATGGTATTTTTCTTCCTTTTTTTTCACTTTTACTTACCTTCAATTCATGAATGATTTTATGACCAACATCCGTATGGAATGTACATGATTGGAATCTCTCTTCATGAAATGTAAGGATCTGTCATATAACCATCGAAAGTTGATTTAGTCCCCTTTTTTGTGTTTCAATTTATACACTATATGAATTTATTGTTGGATATTTGATATTTATGTTGGATATTAGAGTATATAGATGGACTATTACAATTTGATTTTAGTTGTTATAAGCAAATATTATAATTTAGGTATAATTCATATTGTTATATGTGTACAGATAGTAGAATATGACTTAGTTGCTGCTAAGGAAGCAGATCGGAGCGTGGATAGATGGATTCGAAATTTTGTAATGACTTGATTTTTTTTGATAATTTGTAATGATTTAAATTTAGAATATAATTTAGTTTTGTAATGATTTTGTCCATATATTGAATATAATCACATGATGTGTTGATATTTTAAAATTTAATTTATAAAAAAAATATTTATTAAAAATTTAGTTACATATTATTATTTTAAATATTAATAATATTAAAAAATAATATATAAATAGTTAGAGTGACAAAAACATGATTAAGACAAATATTTTGACTTATGTCAGCGGCTAGATGACTGTTGGCATAAGTATGACATTTATCAGTTGCTAGATAATCATTGGTAGAGGTTGGGATTTATGTCAGTGGTCATAGACCTTTATCAATAGTCAGATGGTCATTGGTATAGCGCTTTACTAATGTCTGTATAGTCAGTGAAAATTTTGACCGTCGGAGAAGACCCCAAAATCTTTGTCAGCGTTTTTTAAGATCTTTGTTAGTGATGTGTAAAATATTTAATACGACTTTTATAATGTACATACAGTGAAATATTTTTAATAAATGATATTTGAAAAGTAAAATGGAATTAAAATAAATGTTAATTGATAATTATATTGAATATTAAAGGGAATTCAACGTAAAGATCACGTACATGAGGCATGAAAAATTCAAAATTTGTTCTGGAAGGACAGCACTTCCCCACGGAATAAAGAATAAAAAACTTGTGGCTGCTGCGTGCTTGAGGTTGAGGGTAATCAATTCAGGCAATTCCACCTGTTTTTGTTGGTTTATTTATTTATTTTTTTAATATGATGCGAAATTTGTGACACGTTGAGCTAGAATTTTTTTTTTAAAAAAATAATAATAAAAAATCAAGTCCAACTTTATAAGAATATTTAAATGATAAAAAAAATTCTTATTTAAATATTTTTTTCAAAATCTAGTTTTCGAATGCTTATTGCTTATGGATATAAATTTTAACAATTTTTGTAAGACAAAAAAATTCTAAATTCATTTTTTTAAGCTCTTGAAAAGCCCCTCACAATGTTTTTCTATTTGTTTCTTTCTTCTTCATTTATTCAACTCTACGTCTATCCATTTTAGGACACGTGTGGTCGAGGAAAAGGGATAAATTATTTATTATTTATTTTTATTTTTTAACCCTGTTTTTTTAAATATGTTTAACAGGTAATTCTTTTCTCTAAAATTTAACGTGGGGGTAACAACACGTAAATTTCACCCTAGGCGGCCTAGAGCAAAAGTCGGAAAAGGTTCAAAAAATAATATATGATAAAGGATATGTCTTTTCTTTCTTTCCTTTTTTTAAAATAATTTATTTTTCTCTCTCTTTCTCTCTTTAAAAAATAAAAAAAATTAAATGTAAAAACTTTTCAATTCAATATATAAGAAAAAGAATAATTAATGTTGTTTTGTTCTTTAAAATAAAAAGTGTTGCCTCGTGACTGTAAATTAGAAGATGTAAAGTAATTAAAAAAAAAAGAGAAGACACATGGTATTATAAAATATATACTATAAAATATATATTGTAATTTATCTTAAAAGTTAATGCCTTAACTAACAAATAAGAAGTGGTGAGTGCTGATGCCAATCATGGCGGATTGGTAAAAAAACTTGGTGGAGGTGCACTGTCCTTCGCTGCAAAAATAATATGAAGTTATGGTTTCTTGTTTTTTTTTTTTTTGGTTATAAGAATAATAGATATACCTAACCTCTATATGAAGTTAAACCTCTTATATCCCTCTTTGAAAAATGAAGAACCTCAATAAAAAGAGAGCGAAGCTTATGGACCCCTAGAATAACTCGATGACCCAATTTTGCAATAACATCGGCATATGAATTTTCTTTTCTAGGGACATATTGGACATCCTGAATTTGTAGCTTATTGAGTAAGACCATACACTCATTCAGTAAATATGAATTAGGATGAAATATTAGAGTAGGAGACTTCAAATCCTTAACTACCGACAAGGAATCAAGCTCTAGGGTCATCGGATAAAATTAAAAATCCATCAATAATCGAAAACTCTCATATACCGCACGAATCTCGACTAAATCAAGATTTACTATCCCCTAGTTAGCTGTAAAACCAAGGACCCATAAACTATGCTCATCTCAGAGAACGCCACCTACACTACCGACACCGGAATGTAAATAAACCGATCCATCTGCATTAAATTTATAACTTTCCGAAGAAGGAGAGTACCAATTTATCCATCGACCCCTCTTATGAGGACAGTCTCGACTCTACATATTAGCCGCAACCGAGTTCCTAGCATATATATATTTTGTTAAATTAGCATTTTTCAAGTATTTTGTTAAATTTTAGTGTTTAAATTTTTATGAATATATATATTTTTATGATTTTTATGATTTTATGTAATATATATATGTACACATATGATTGTATGACCTTATTGAGAAAAAAAGGCAACCGACATGTAACGGACCTTTGTATGTATGGTATGGGACACTACTACCAAGACCTAGCTTCCTTTGATAGGCACGAATAATCAAAACACTATGCAAATGATATTAACTATATAAATGATATTAATTAAATTATAACTTATTATCTTTCACACCATTTACTAAATTCATCTGCTACGATAACCGTACATTTATCATACCCATTTCTAGAAATTTTAACTCTTCATATCTTCTAATTTTTGTTATTATTATTATTATTATTATTATTATTATTATACAAATATCTTGTTGAAACTTTTAATTCAAAATATAATTTTCTCAATTAGCTTTGGCCGCCACAAATTTCTCTTTACCATTTATTTCATCAACTCAAAATATCAAAAAAAATTATCAAATGCATAATTATCCAATTAAATATCAATATTAACACTCAGATAAAGATTATTTGATAGCTCTTACATCTGTGTTTTCTAAACTATATAGATTTTAGTATATATTAAAAATATTTATAAATTAAGATGTTTAATGCATCCTTTTAATATAAATTTTACATTTTTTTAAATTGACTACCGATTATTTCAAATAAAAAATATATATAATTGCAAGATACATTAAGAAATAGAAAAAATAGTGTTTGATACAAAATTTTTATCTATATTTGTAGATTTTAGCGGAGGTGTCAGGTTATTATTTCTATATTTGTATGATTTATACGAAAATATTTCCATTTAATTGCATTCTGTAAAAGGCCTATTTGTAGGATTATGATTATGATTAAGATTTTGAACGTGTTTGCGGCGAAACGACGACGAGAATGATTTTTGAACCTTTCATACCGAAACTTTCAGTATGAGAGAGTATACGCAATTAAAATCTTAACATGGTGGCCGAAAATTTCCCCGAAATATTGACGTTATTTTCGGAACCCAAACCGGAATTTAATCCAGTTTAATATTATATCCCCACATCATACGGTGCGTTTGGGCTCCCCACTTCACCGTTTAGGCCGCGTTTGGAAATTTGATAACCTTTTTTTCTTTTCAGGCTCTATGTCAAAAAATAATTTTTTTTATTTTAATAAAAAATTTATTCTACAGTTTATTAGAAAATAGGTCCTTAATTAATTAAGGATTTAATGTTAAAAAAGACAAAAATTACCTTAACCAAACAATTCCTCTCTTTATTAAAAAAACATTGTCAAGTATAGTATTCAAAATATATTTCAAAATCTCGACCAAAAAAGGAAAAAAAAACCGTGTTTCTAAACAACCCCTTCAACATAAAAATAATAATAGTAAAAAAAGAAAAAAATTATTATTTTAATTTGATCTCTTTCGCAATTTGTGGAGCTTGACCACGATAGGGATAGGATTTAACCAGGGTAGAGTTTCTCCGGGGTTAAACTGTGGTTAAGTTCGGCTCCTGAAGCCTTTAAAAGGGAGAGCTAGGAGCATTCCATTTCGCCCATCAATTGTATTTGCTATCTTTCTTCTCTTGAAGAGCAAATATCGACTTTACCATCATACCTGAGTCCTTTTTGATTTCCTTTTAGAGGAAGCTTCTCTTTCATTTCGCTCTCTTTCATTCATAAAATTCAGGTTGTTCTTCTCTTCTCTCTCTCTCTCCATAGTTTCTCTCTCTGTAGTTTCTTTAACGTCTGACGAAATTATGTGTTGTTTTGTAGGTGAAAAATGGCAGAAAACGGGAACGGAGCCTTCAGCTTTGCGTCGGTGAATGCGAACGGAACGGCGAGGAATGGGCTGGCGAGGATTCAGACAAACCAGAAGAAGAACAACGGCATCTGTCATGATGACAGTGCGCCACCCGTGAAGGCGCAGACAATTGATGAGCTCCACTCTCTCCAGAAGAAGAAGTCTGCGCCTACCACTCCCATTAAAGGAACTCAAGGCCCCTTTGCTACTATGTCCGAAGAAGAACGCCAAAAACAGCAACTCCAATCCATTAGGTTGCCCACCCAAGATTTTCTACCACGTGGTTGATAATTATGAATACTAGAATAATAGTAGAGACCGTAAAAATTGCCCCGGACAAAATAATAATAATAATAATAATAATAATTTTCTTTTAAGAAAAATAAAAAACATAGAAGTAAAAAAAATGGGGTTAGATTTGACTGGAAATTTCTAGTGGGACCCACACGATTTGCGTGGGTCCTATGGGAGATTTATGATTATTTTATTAGAAAAATGTATTTGTTTGTTTGTTTGTTTATTTATTTATTTTTTTGTTTATTTTTTGATTAGAATATTGGTTGGATATGGATGGAATTAATCTTTTTGTTAATTTGCAGTGCATCGTTGGCATCGCTTACGAGAGAAACCGGACCCAAGGTGGTGAAGGGAGATCCGGCGAAGAAGATCGCACACGTGGCGCATCATTATCATACACCGACAATCAGCGTCAGTGATAGCTCTTTGAAGTTCACGCACGTCCTCTACAATCTGTCTCCTGCTGGTAAAATTTACATTAAAATAATCAAAATTTAAATCAGATCCTAAGTTTTGTGCTTTGTCTCAAGTCTTTCTTTTGAAATTTGCAGAGTTGTATGAGCAAGCAATCAAGTATGAGAAGGGTTCGTTTATCACATCAAGTGGAGCTTTGGCCACTCTCTCTGGTGCCAAGACTGGCAGATCTCCAAGAGATAAGCGTGTCGTCAAGGATGAGACCACAGCGGATGAACTTTGGTGGGGCAAGTAAGTCCTCTCTCTCTCTCTCTCTCTCTAGAAAATCATGGGTTTATTTTGGATACATTTAATCAGTTGTTGAGATATGTTTTTTGAAATGGGGTGTGCTTGAATAATATAGGGGTTCGCCAAACATTGAGATGGATGAGCATACTTTCATGGTAAACAGAGAAAGGGCTGTTGATTACTTGAATTCCTTGGACAAGGTATACTGTGTTACTCTACTCTTGCTTTTTCTCTCTTTGGCTTCTTCTTTGACTGCCCCAAAATTGGATCTAGTCCTGCAAAAGCCTGTTTCTTCATCCTGAAATTTCCTAATCTTGGATAAACAAACAAAGACTAAATCAAAATTGTAAGTCTGGTTTTGCGAAAGAGAGAGAGAGACTGATTCCGGGCGTCTGATTTTTACCGTCTCTGTCTCTCTCTCTTTTGTTGGCATGTGACTTGCACACGCAATAAAGAGAGGTAAGTGGAGGGTAGGTGACGTACTAATCACACAGATTCACAAGAATAAAAAGGATTATTGAAAATGATATTATCCAAAGAAAGTGATGGTTGTGGTGTGGTCATTGGTGATGAAATGTTGTTGTTTGATGGTATCTTTCTTGTCTTTTTCTTCAAATTGACCTAAAAGTGTCCCTCATCCCTTGGGGAGCGCCTTCCTTGTCTTTATCCGTGTAGTTTCCTTGTCTATATCTCTCAAAAGAAACATATATTAATATCATCTTCAATTTATTCTTGCAAAATTTCCAATTTACCTTTTGTATTCACTTTATTCCCAACACTCCAAAGTTTTGAAATTGGTTAAGTTACTAGGCAAATTTGAGTTTCACAGTAAAATTGTGTCTGTGTTCTTTAAAGTTTAGACCTTACCCCGCAAAATTTAAGAAAATTTTAACGATGTCCTAGGAATCGCCTTTAACATGTTTGGCTTTATGTGTCGACGATGAGCTTGGAGTGCCTTGATGATGATCCTCTAGTCATCTATGATCTTGTACGAAGAATTTGTAGTTTGTATAACTGAAGTGATGAATGTCTTATGTTTCAGGTGTTTGTGAATGATCAATTCCTTAACTGGGATCCGAAACACAGAATCAAAGTTAGAATCGTCTCAGCTAGAGCTTACCATTCCTTGTTCATGCACAACATGTAAGTAAAAATAGAAGATCCTTTTATCTGCAAATGCAAATGTTTATATGTTTCTTTCCCTCTTCGCCAAATGGTAAGCCAAGCCCAGATAAGTCCTCTCATCGTTGGCCTAAATATAAATGTTGAATATGTTAACTATATTATATATTACCATGTCCCATATACCTAGAAATCCAGTGGAGGAACTAGGCCTATGATGGTAAGTGTCTGTGTACAAAATTGGATAACTGGGTCGGTGGCAGGTGTATCCGACCCACACCTGAAGAGCTGGAGGATTTCGGTACTCCGGACTTCACTATATACAATGCTGGGCAGTTCCCGTGTAATCGTTATACACACTACATGACATCCTCTACTAGCATAGATATCAATCTTGCTAGGAAGGAAATGGTCATCCTCGGCACGCAGTACGCCGGGGAAATGAAGAAGGGTTTGTTCAGTGTTATGCATTATCTCATGCCTAGGCGTGAAATCCTCTCCTTACATTCTGGATGCAATATGGGTAAAGGTGGAGATGTCGCCCTCTTCTTTGGCTTGTCAGGTACAGTATCACTGGCGGATCGGTAGCCCCCATCTTTCAGCCCTATCCATCCCTTTGCCATACTGATATGTTCCTCTCTCTTTGCCCTGTGTTAGAGACTTGGCTGCTCATAATCTCTAACTTGTGCTTTCTTGGTTTTTGATGAGTTTTACTTTGCTTTGTTTTCTTATTTTCAGGTACTGGAAAGACCACACTGTCTACTGACCACAATAGGTACCTAATTGGAGACGATGAACATTGCTGGAGCGAGAATGGTGTGTCTAATATTGAGGGTGGTTGCTATGCCAAGTGCATAGATCTGTCCGGAGAGAAGGAGCCTGATATTTGGAATGCCATCAAGTTTGGCACAGGTAACACATCTAAATATTTCCAGCTATAGCTTCTGGTACTCCAAACAAAATTCTAACAATTTGCGTGCTTCACAGTTTTGGAGAATGTTGTTTTTGACGAGCACACCAGAGAGGTGGACTATTCGGACAAATCCGTCACAGGTATATAGAAACTGCAAGAATAAGTATATGATGCAAGACTAAGGACAAGTTTGTCAAAGTTCTCATATGTTGTTTTGTTTTGTTGCAGAGAATACTCGTGCTGCCTATCCCATCGAGTACATCCCAAATGCAAAGTTGCCATGTGTCGGTCCGCATCCAAAGAATGTTATCCTCCTAGCTTGCGATGCATTTGGTGTGCTCCCACCTGTTAGCAAGCTGAGCCTGGCACAGACCATGTACCATTTCATCAGTGGTTACACTGCCCTGGTGGCTGGCACAGAGGACGGTATCAAAGAGCCACAGGCCACATTTTCAGCCTGCTTCGGTGCAGCATTCATCATGCTACATCCCACCAAGTATGCAGCTATGCTGGCCGCCAAAATGCAGAAGCATGGTGCAACCGGATGGCTCGTCAACACTGGGTGGTCTGGTGGCAGGTGGGTAATGGTTCCAGCCGAATATTAAACTGAATACACCGGAATTGGATACTGACCAATTTTAAGTTTTGTTTGAATTGCAGCTATGGATCTGGGAGCCGTATCAAGTTGGCATATACCCGTAAGATCATTGATGCCGTTCACTCTGGGAGCCTTCTTCAGGAAAATTTTGTAAAGACCGATGTGTTTGGACTGGAGATCCCAACTGAGGTTGAGGGTGTTCCCTCGGATATATTGGATCCAGCCAATGCTGTAAGTCACCCTTTCCTTGCCAAGCCACATAAATTTTTTACCATCAGGTTGTCGGAGATAACAAAATTTTGTGGGTTGATGTGAATTTTTGCAGTGGTCTGATAAGAAGGCATACAAGGACACTAGGTTGAAGCTGGCTGGTCTGTTCAAGAAGAATTTTGAGTTGTTCACCAACTACAAGATTGGAGAGGATAACTCGCTTCAAGAAGAGATTCTTGCTGCTGGTCCAAATTTCTGAATTTGATCCGAGGATGATGAAAACATGGTGGGGTGCCCAGAAAAAGTGAAGAATCACGGTTGGAAATATAAGGTTATATGTGTGGGGATGTGAAATCAATTTATGTGATAGCTTTCATGTGTAAAAAAGCGAAATCCCATTTCTAGTTAATTTCAAATCATATTTCTTGAGCAGCCCTCTTCCTATTTTTTTTTTTTTGAGAATGTTTTATCAACTTCATAATATGACACACTTACAATCGCATTTGCATAGCCAAACATCAGATTCGATACATACAACTAAAGCAAAGACCTTGAAATAAGAGTCTGGCAAGTCCGGATGGCCACTTGGCAGATGCTTTTATGAACCTCGGCTCTGCCAGACTTCATTGCAGTCAGCTGTGGTCTTTGCTCCCCTCCCCCCCCCCCCCCCAAAAAAAAAAAATTATGACTGTGGCAGCATTGGTCAGCTCACTATATTGGCAACTAGTGTGGGGCCATATGGAGCAAAGGCCCCTCCCCGGCCTGCCCACTCAAAGCAAGGAAAAGCAAGATATTCTACTCCAAGCCGGTTGATTTTAACGGATGGCTGTTGTCACAGAAATCACTCAAATCTTATGTCTTAATCTCTCATCTGTTTTTCCTCATTGTATGGTTTGAACCTTGGCCACACTCTCATTCAAGTCCAGGCTATTTTTTTTAAGTCTACAAGTTGAGTTTCAACTTTGCAGTCTCAAGTTTTTAGTTTGAAGTGTCTTCCATGTTTAGACACCAATGTTATGATTATAAAAACACTCTTGAGGCATTTTTGTTTGTTTAAAGCTTAAAACCTTTATTTGATCCCAAAAGGAGTAACACGAGAAACTTGGCCAAAGGGATAAGTTCTACAAATCAAGACATTTTTTGTGCTGTCCTATTGTCAACTGGCCAAAGTGAGACTGGAAATGGGATATAAAGCATCATCTCCAAAATTGGCCAAGTGGTAACACTGCTTTGGCATGTCGAAATTATCAAAAGCTTTCACTTGGATCCTGCAGCATATGGCACAAACAAGCATGCAAGCATATTGCACCCACCCAAAAACCACAGAAAACAAATGAGAAGCGACATTTAAAGAGGAAAAAAAGTATCAGCAGATCAAGGTTTAGGTGATCAAAACTTTCAAGAAATTTATTCTATACAAACTTTGGTACAGACGTATCATATACTGCCTAAAATGAAAAATTACCCAAAAACGTGCCCAGTTTTGGGTAAAGTGAGCAAATGCACCATTACCGAAACAACACAATAGGACCACCTGCAATCTTCTTGCTAATAGATAGAAGAGAGTGATCACTTAGGAGAGGCCAAATTAGGGGGGAGGGGATTCCGTTCTACAGAAAGAGACTACGTTCTGATTTAGCTATAGCTTGAGCTCTTCTTCATGTGCTTACAAACTGTGCAGTAGCATGCAGCTCTGTGGAATCCAACAAAAAAACCTGGGTCCACCTGAAAGCATTTGTAACATCTTCTTGATGATTGCACCCTAGACCCATAAAAAATTTCCTTAGCAATGGAGATGTGACCCAGAGAACCAAGTAAAAAGGAAATCTATACAGATGCTACAGAACAGCAAATATGGTCGTTGTTGTCCTGCAGAAACCTCCTCCGAGACATGGAATCAGTTTCCAAGCTTGATGCATGACTTCTTCATTAAGAAAGGGCCGCAGAGACCACATCAGCCTGTAGCTCTCCAATTCTCCTAATGAAGTCTTTGGACCAAGAGAAGCAATGATCCTTTCCTACAACAAGAAAATAGTATTCAGTTGCTGCTGCATAAATTCCAAACCACAGGGTAGTTAGCACACAGGCACGAGAGAGAGAGAGAGAGAGAGAGAGAGAGAGAGAGAGAGAGAGAGAGAGAGAGAGAGAGAGGTCGACTCACACATACGAAAGAAGTGTAAAGTAGTAGTTTACTCAGACAGGAAACTTTAGCAAGTTTGAGGAGAGGATAACACAGATACCCGCATGGTATGGTCTTGCTTCACCATACTAAAAATGCTCACCATCATCGTTGCATAATACATAATTTCAGGCATTTCAGGATCATCTGAAAAGAAAAGAGAAAAGGCTGTGTATATTGTATATACAATAGATGTACAATAACCCTATAAATAGGGTGATTCCAGAGGAAACCCTAGAAATATTAAAGGAAAGAATACATAGAATATTCATAGAATATTTACAAGATTGTAAAGAATAAACTAAATAATTACAATATTGGAATTTTAGAAAGTCAATATTCTAAGACTTCTTTAATTTGGAAATCTCCAAAATTTATTCCCAATACTTGCAATATTAATTCCCAAGATATTTCTAAAATCTCTCCAATTTAGGAATTGCCAATATTCTCCCCCCCTCAAACTCGGGATGGGTGTAGAGAAGTCATCTTGAGTTTGCATAATAGATCATCATGACGTCCGGAAGATGAGTCTTGGAAAAAAATGGGTGATCGACGGAGCGAAGAAAGAATATTTGAAGATCACCAAGAGATATTGTTGGCGAGAAGAAGAGGTGGTAGTAGCGAATCCTCGTAATAACGGTGTGAGATATGCGAGTACTAGCGATTTTGGGATGAATGACCTTCTTTGGGCAATTTTCAATAAGATGACCTTTCTCTTTGCAATATCTACATTCAATCATAGGATTAGAAGATATCGACTAGAAATATGTCATCGCTTCTTGCAAAACCTACATTCAAGGACAATTAGGAGGAAGACGACGAAATTTGGAAATTTTGGTCCTCGAGTAGTGGTGGCCAATACAACGTCACTATGTTGAGGTTTGAGTAATCCAGGCGAGTCTCTTCGATATCAACTCGAGTTTCAATAGTAGGGGAGGAGCGAGAGAGGCCAAAATCGATGTTAGGCTATAAGACGTTCTTGGTCTCGATATATTGCATATTTACTTGCGCCGATTGCCAATGGGGTTCGAGAGAGCAAGTTGATCCCATATTGAACGGGCAAGAAAATCATTGATGTGACCTCGTTCTTGTCGCAAAGAATGAAGTTACGGAGCAATTGATGATGAGCGATCGATGTAGTATAGCGATTTGCAAGAAGGTCCCAAACTTCTTTAGTCTCAAAACGACTAAATTGCGGATGAATAGAAGATGTGTTACGAAACCAAGTAAGAATTTGGTGATTTTCTGTCCCAATCTTCAAGACGGTTGCTAAAATCATCATCCGATTCGTCATTTTTATAGACAATTTGATATCTCCTGAACATAACGCTATAGCCTCCTACCCGAAAACTTCTCATCCCTTGAAACCATGCCGAAGTTGTATCCATCAAGCATAACATATAGGTTGAGAAATATCTAATTTCTCCATAACTCGAAGGGGGTGTTTAATTGAAAAATAAAATCGGATCGACACCTAGTGCTCCGATACCATGTTAGAAAAAGCGAATAAAGCAGAAAAAAAGAAAGAAGAAAAGGCTGTGTATATTGTATATACAATAGATTGTACAATAACCCTATAAATAGGGTGATTCCATGAGGTTAAACCCTAGAAATATTAAAGGAAAGAATACATAGAATATTCATAGAATATTTACAAGATTGTAAAGAATAAACTAAATAATTACAATATTGGAATTTTAGAAAGTCAATATTCTAAGACTTCTTTAATTTGGAAATCTCCAAAATTTATTCCCAATACTTGCAATATTAATTCCCAAGATATTTCTAAAATCTCTCCAATTTAGGAATTGCCAATATTCTTTACAATCTGAAAACGTTTTCTGCTTAAAATGAAGATTTCATTAGCAATCTATGGTAAGAAGATCCGCATCTCCATCCATCAATTGCTGTATCCATATACACAGAGTTGAAAACGAAGCAGCACTCTAAAAAGGCAGCTTGTGAGCAGTTAAAAACTCATACCAATGCAGATGCTTTTTATAACTTGATTATCATAGAATTCTAATATTTGATATGTTCAGGTTTATAAAATTAATAGGAAGAAAAATCAAGGACATGAAAAGATGACAAAGTGCCTGATCTCATCATATTTAGCTCGTTGTGGATCTCATCAATCAATAAAATCTTCAACAGACAGATGTGATAAACTACTTTCAGCTACCTGCATTGCAGCAGTTGCATCTTCCACAAGGCATTGCAGTTCATTGAGCAGTGGCTATGCTTCTTTTTAAAGGCCCCAAGAGAGTTTGAAAGAAAATGCAGATCAATGATATCCAGTATAAATATACTAATATCAATGTAAAAATAAAGATATTGGTTCTATATGCATAACATCTGTAGCAGAACATACTACAACATGCCACCCTAAAATTTACAAGCATAGACAACAAGAACTTAAGAAATGGCACAGATATATCCTTAGCACTTTTTATATGATTTCCTTACCATACTAGCATGTAAACCTCTCTGGAAATATCAAAGATAGAAATTTGAAAATCTATGTTTGCTAGAACAAAAAATGTGGAAGCAAAATCATAGTATATATTTCCAGGAGACAAAATTTAAATATTTATTTGCATACATAGTTTTTCTTGCTTGTCAAAGTTTTGTAATAGCCTACACTTTTACTTCTTCAAAAAGCTACATAGTGTAACCTAATACTTTGTCAGATGTTTATGCATTTCATAAATTCCAGCTCTAATTATCTAAAGATTAGAAAAGCAAAAAAGAAAATTTTTAGGCATAAGGAAATGAACCCTACCTTTACATAAGTCGTCCTTAGGTCCTTGTAGGCATGATTGCACTTCTGGATACATGCCAAGCATATTGAACAAAGAAAAGAAGTGGAAAATTACGGTACTGATCATCGTAATAACGAAAGATACATGGTATTAAGTACATGTTATGAGGAGAAGAAACATCCCAAAAAAATGCAACAAGAAGAGAGGCGAGATCAAAAAATTAGAGCTGAATTAAAAACAGCAGAAAGGAGCCATTTATTTAGCAAATCATGAAGTGACACTTGCACTTACACTTCCCAATGTTTTGCACACATTGATGAATAGTGACACATCCGGCTTTAGTATATGAATCAACCCTCTCAGTTTCGTTGGATTTAAGATGCTCTCAACCAATTCAGATTTTATTGGAGGCTTTCGTAGTGTCTCTACGAGCAGAAGTAGGAAAAAAGATTACCATCGACTCACAATGATTATCACTCTAGAACTTTCTTAACTACAACTGTTATTCAGGGGCACTATCTAGGGCTTGCTGAAAATAAATGAGTAGCCTGCTTCCAACAGCAACCAACTCTTCTATTTTTGTGACCCTGCGAGAACAAGATTTTCTTTTGTTTTAGTGACTTGTGTAGGCTTGAAAAAATTAACTAAAGATTAGTAAAATCTTTTAATTATAATGGTGCATTGAGACTGAAAAGGCAGACCCCAGAATGGGAAGGTTGGGGGTTCTGATTCTATGATACGAAGATACATTAACTTTCTATAATTTTACTTCTATAGCCATAATCGACCTTCACACTCATAAGAGTTTAAGCCAGCCATGGATATCATTGGCGTATATTGAGGTACACACAGACCACTACTCTGCTCATTCAATAAAATAGAACCATCCAGCATCAACCTAAATCCATTGCATGCAATCATTCATGATCCACCATTCTATCTCCTTTTAGCATTGCTTTATGGCAAAGATACTCTGGCATCCAATCTATACTTGGGCTTGTGGCAAGTTTCTTTGGGTTTTTGGAAATTACGGTGACGTGTCTAAAAAAAATACAAGTGGGCAATAAGAATATAACGTTATTTCATGATCAAACGTGAATATGAAATCAAAAGACAATAAATGGAAGGAAATATTACGTGCTGATGCAAACATTGTAGAACTTGGGGGATACGTTACAATTCTTTTCCTTTAAAAAAATTATAAAACGAGCAAATCGGTTACACAAGTGTTGCCAGAGAAACTTAAATATTAGAGTTAATGTTGCAGAAATTATGATCAATGTTGAACGTTCCTCAAAATATACTATAACTAATCATAAGGGGGATGGTTCACATATACCTTGTCATGAACTCTACAGAAAGGGAACATAGTTTCTTTTTCCATTTCAGAAACCACCTTTTTGCTATCTTCCATCCTGCAACCTGCAGGTAGAAAATGCTAAACAGTCAAAAGGTTTCCAAGTCATAAGCCCTAAGCCAGGGGCAAAGTCCGAAAAAATGTTTGCACCCGCACGCCGGGGGTGGGGGTGCAAGAGGTGTACCTTAAGAATTTGCATTCTATACCTTAAACAATCATATGATAAATCGATGAATATGTAAATTTGAAAATCAAGTACACAACAACATAAGTTGTCAATAACTCCAATAAAAAATGGCTTTCATTATAATATTTCAATACATTTTCTTTTTATATATATTTATCAATTGCAACTTGCACTATACAATTGCTATTCCAGAAAGAGGATAGCCTAAATTTTTTCTTTTTTCTTTTTTTTTTTAATTGGGTTTATATCTTATGTTTATAAAGGCCTTGAACATGCATGAATAGGGTTAGTAATATCTCAAGATTACATCTGCAATTATTTTAACCTAGACAAACATGATGTTGTTAAGACCTATTACCATTCTGGGTATTTTTCTATTTTTGTTAATCAAATTCTAGATCACGAGATCGGGAGACGGATTATTGTCACTGGGCTATCTTTTGAGGACACCATTTTGGGTATTGATTGATTGGTAAACAATTGAACTGATTAAGCAAACAATCTTTGCGTACATCCACCATAATTTTTCATGCTTCGTAATTTGCAATGTGGTTTGCCAAGCAACAAATTACATATTAACCTAGAATTCTTTACATTCCTTAAGGAAACTAGTGGTCCGTGATCTAATGAACTCCTGGATGGAGAACTCATAGTTGCCCATAAGAAATGAAACTTTTCGACCATTGTGTTTGGGCGTGTCATAAAACAATACGGTAGGACAACCAAGAAGTGATAAAGTTCCATCTCGCTTCTTGCCATGCAAGTAACTGCAGGAGAATCATTTCAGCTGTTAAATGGGCAACGCCAGAGGGGGTAGTTGTAAACATGCTCGTAGCCATTTTGTCAAAGTTTATTATCGTGGTCTTTCAATGTCATAACTAGTTCTAAAAAACAATTCGATAAACACCTAAAATGCAATTCGAGAGAAACCTTTTATTTTTAGGATTTTTTTTTTTCTTTTTTGTTCATTCATTCGCAAATGCAGTTTTCACACATCACGACTTGACATAAATCTGAAAAACCATAAACCCTTAAAAGAATTTCGATTCCCAATTCCATTAACAACACAATCAGAATTATCATTTTTCTCATCAAACCCATCAACAAAAAACACCCAAAACCCACAACCATAATAAAAACTAGACTCAAGAAATATATAAATGTATGTATATATCAAAGACAAATATATAAATTGTTGAGATTGTTATACATTTGCAATTGCCCCAATTGCCTAAGAGTTTATTTTCTTTTAACGTATTAAGAGTAAGGCAAAACAAAAGAACGCTAAGAGTTTAGCTTGCCCCAATTGCCTAAATCAAAATACATGGTTTTAACTTTGCAACAAGGAAACTAAGTGCCCGTTTCACAAGTTTTTTTTTTTCAGATTTTCTTTTAGAGAAATAGAAATTAATAACTTTTGAAATAAATTTAAAAATTGTTTAGTATTTTTAATTTTAAAAACAAACTAATTTTATAGTTTTTGAAATAAATTTAAAAGTTAAAAGTTAAAGTTAAAAAAAAAAGAGTCAAGATCTAAAGGATATAAGGGTACATGAATTTATGGTATGAATATATTTGAAATTTTATATTCTTTAAGTGAGAATATAAATGAAATAAAAATATATATATTTCTTAAAAAGTAGGCATATAAAAAATAAGGAGAAAAAAAAATTCAAGGAGCTTTTTTTTTTTTAAAAAAAAAAAACTACCTTTTAAATTTTTATTCACAAAAAAAGTTATTTTTAAAGAGAAAAGAATCTGTTTGCAGGGTTTCTCTTTATAAGAATAATAGATAAAAAAAAAAATCCTACCAAATGGCACTAAGCCTTTTCGTTTGCCAAATTTCGACTTTGTTCAATTTGTCTAAATTTAATTCTCTTTTAACGTGCTATATTTGCAATATCTTTAAAAAACCAAATTTTATCAAAGTATAGAATTTTGTAATAAAATGTCAATTTTTTTTTTTTATAGAGATTCAAAAAATACTATAAGATTAACAAATTCTATATTAAAATCAACTTTAATTAGATTTAATCTCAATTTTATTAACAATACAAGAATTTTCTATATTAGGTATAAGAATTTTCCTCTTTTTTCATTAAGAGACTTTTGCATATAGACTTACACAATTGAAATAAATTATCCCTTATATAAATACTAAATAAATTGAAATTATTAAAATTATAATTTATTTCACCAAAATCCTTTTTATAAACATGAGAAGCATAGCCGTTGGAAATCCTACTCTCAACAAGGAACGTCTTTTGAAACGCCTATTTATTTAGAATGCCATAAATGGTTTTCTAAAAATAGATTTAATTGGTTCTGATTATAATTTATTTAGAATATTAAATATGTGATTAAATGGTTAATTAAGTTAACTTAATTAAAAATCTTTACTACATTATCATATGTTATATAATTTTATAAAAAATAAGAAAAAAGGAATAAGCTACGACGCTTTACAAGAAATAATTATCAAATTGCCAATTTGTGAAATATGCAGGCAAGTTAAAAAAAAAAAAAAATTAGAGATGAAAATGCACGACTATTATTTCTCATTTTTGCAGTCATTTATAATTATCTAACCATCACCATTAAAAGGAAAATATTTTCATGGATATGTTTAATTAAAGAAATTCCAGGTATGGTAGTAAAAAATCTCCATTTTTTCCTTTTTATTACATATTATATCATCGCAACAAGTAATATTCTTAAAAAGGACGTATCGGATTACATAAGATTTACCTTTATAAAAAAGGAAAAGAAATTGAATTCAATTTATTGCTTTTTTTACCTAATATTATTGAAAAAATATTAGTTATGGTCATATACTAATTTAAAATGTGTAAAATATGATATTGTTCAAAATAAAGATTTTTTATACTATCCAATATATAAATAAAAAGTCATATTTTAAAAATAAAATGATATGTTTCAAGTTATATTATTTGATATATAAAAATTGAAATATTTAAAGTTTCAATTGTTATTTTCTATATCTATATCAATTGCGTGTTGTTTGTGTTGTTTCTTTTGTTGTTATGTTATATTATTATTGGTTAGGTTGTATGAAAATGAAACTTGAAGAACGGAAACATATACAAAATGCTACAGAGAGACGAATATGAAAAATGTAAATGTAGATAAATACGTAAATATAAAAATTATAAGAATTTTATGTGAATATTATTTATTTTGTGAAAATAGTATAATAACATATTTTTTAATAAAAATATAAATAATAAAATATGTACTTATTAATAATATAACAAATAATATAAAAAATAAAATTATAAATAATTAATTAATTATATAAAAAATATATGTAAATATAAAAAATACAAGTATTTTGGTATAAATATTAATTAATTTAATATGTTGAAACGTTTTAGAATGAAAAATGTTTTAAGAAACGGGAGATGATGAGAATTTTTTGGACAGGATAAAATCTATAGTGTTTTTGTAACTTTTTGTGATATTATTATTCATCACTATTATTTGATATTATTTTTTGATATCAAAAGGTGAAATATATATTCAGTGATTTTTAAATTTTGGTCACCAGATAGTATATGATAAAAAATAATGTGTTACATGTACAATGTAGAATGTATACATACATATGTAACTATATAAACAAGTTAGGGTGTGGGTCAGAAAAGGGGAAACCGAGAAGTCCTTGATAACTCGAAACAGAGGGGAAAGTAAATATATACATATATGCGTCCAGAGAGGGAGGATAAGGGTCTGAAAAATAGCGATTAGCAACCCCTCGGCGTTCTGTTCTGGGTCCTTCCATTCGAGCTCTCTGTCTCTCTCTCTCTCTATAAAGTAATCGTACACCGTCTATATCAGCATTCACGGATCTGGAATTCTCTTTTTTCCTATCTCGATTCACTGGCGCTACGTTTGCGTGGCTGAAAATTTGGTGCGATTTGGGATCTTATTTATCTATTTCGAGGTAAAATTTTGGTTTTTGTATGTTTTTGATCGATAATTTCGTTTTCTCGTGTAACTTTTGTTGGGGTTGTCAATTTTTGGTGTTTTATGTTGATGGATTTGATGGGGGAGAAGTGATTTGGAACGGTTGTTGGGAACTGGTTTTGATGAAATTAGGGTTTTTCGCGTCGAAAACAAGACTCTGATTTTTGATTCCGTAAGTTTTTCCATTGATTTATGGGTCTATTGGTTCTGATTGTTCTTCGATTTGGGAGTTGAAATTAGGGTTTCTGTTCTTTTTATGTGCGTTTTGGTGTTTGTCGAAGAAAAAAAATTGGATTGTGCTGTTTTTATTTTTCATGGGTATTAAGCAATTCTATGTTCCATTCAATTTGTTTAGTGTAGGCTCGCAATTCGTGAGAAGCAAGAACACCCCTTAATTCCCAGAAGAAAAATCGAAAGTAAGAACGGGGGATTCAACGCAATTGATAAAGAATTCTTGGTTTTAATTAGGCGCCCAGTAAAAAAAAGGCATGAATTGAGTAAACTGAGTAATCTGTTCAATGTTCGATACTCTAGATTGTGATGAGTTGATGATTGCAATCGATGTTTTCTTCTGTCAATCTCTTTCATTCAATTAATTTATTTCTCTTGATTTATGGTACAGACAATTTTTGGATATTTTGTGCTTAGGTATTCTGTTTCTGAAAGTGGCTGTTGACTCGCTTGCTTCCATTGATTCTGGACAGTTATGAGGGGCTATGATAGAGATGTAAGTCTTGGAATCTGCTTACTTTTGTTTAATGTGAAAATATCTTCCTTTTATGTATGTCTGCTAATTAAAGGTCTGGAAGTAATTTGATTTATGCATCATTATGTTTAGGAGTTGCACCGTCCCATGGAAGATTTAGATGAGTACGAGGAGGATGGGTATGAAGAATATGAAGATATTGGTGAGGATGGCTATGATTATGAAGGAGGAGGAGAAGAAGAAGGAGGAGAGGCTGAGGAATATGAAGATCCAGAGATTGCTAAACAGCGGGAAGAGTACTTGGCATTGAGGCAACGACTGAAAGAAAAACTTAGAAAGCAGATGAAGAAGGAAAATGGGTCTGCTCATTCCAATTCTCAAGCGAGTAGGAAGAAACTACCTTATGACAAGTGTGTAATGTGCTCATACTTTTAGCTGCTCTAATTGTGCATACTTTCTGCGTTCATATTTGGTTGTTTAGGCCCTTGTTTTTCCTTGTAATTGACCTTGTTTACTTTAAAGATGTATTCCTCATAGTTTTTCCATGTTGTGTCTTCTAGGGCAGTGCAATTACACAGTCTCGTCTATTAGATGGATCTATGCAACTTGCTAGCGAAGAAGGCATGGTTGAATTTTGTTGAGATATAATGCCTTACTGAGTTGAATTGATAGCAATCTCTGGTGTTATTGTTATTGCTGTTGTTGTTGTTGTTTTCTATTTGTTGTATCAAATTTGTATATGTTTATAGCTTAAGGATTAGCAATTCTGGGAACTGTTTTGATTATGTTCAAGTGGAAGTTGTGATGGGGAGCTTCTTAAATGGATTGTATGGTTAGCTTCTTAGTTTTACGACTTCTATCTGTCTGGACCTTTTCCTCTGTACATTTTATGGTTTTTATGTTGTTGTAGCTTCTTTTGTGGTTAATGTTTGTTCCAATGAGTCTTCAAAATACTGATTGATTTCTGGGCCTTGATCTTGGCCAGCATGTTTGTCCCTCCTTTTTCTTTCTCTATTCACATGTTTGTAGTTGTTAAGCTAGTGTAGTATCTAGCCACTAGTTTTTCTGTCTAAAGCTAAGTCACTCCTATGTTGCCTAAAAGCTGGAGATAGCCATGAAAGCTCTTCCTTGGTGCTTTTTCTTTATGTTTAACCAATATATTCTTCATGATTGCAGCTATGGATCTTTCTTTGGTCCTTCACAACCTGTTATCGCACAAAGAGTAATTCAAGAAAGCAAGTCAATACTGGAAACTCAACACCTGCAATCTAGGGTTTCAAATTCTGGCCATAGTGTATGTAACTCAAGACTTTGAAGTTACAATATTACATTATTCAGCTTGCTGCATATTTGACCTTTACCACAATACATGGATGACATGAATACATTTAGTTTTTCCGTGTGTCTCTTTTGTTGGTGGCAATGCATCTTAGCATGGTGATAATGAGTGGTTGTGCCCTAGAAAATGTCTGCTCTTGTCAATTGAATTTTCCTGGTTATAGGATGTGCAGCATGCTGATTCTTATCTTAGCATGGTGATAATGAGTGGCTGTGTCCTAGAAAATTTCTGCTTGTCAATTGAATTTTCCTGGTTATAGGATGTGCAGCATGCTGATTCTTATCTCAGCATGGTGATAATGAGTGGTTGTGCCCTAGAAAATTTCTGCTCTTGTCAATTGAATTTTCCTGGTTATAGGATGTGCAGCATGCTGATTCTTATCTTAGCATGGTGATAATGAGTGGTTGTGTCCTAGAACATTTCTGCTTGTCAATTGAATTTTCCTGGTTATAGGATGTGCAGCATGCTGATTCTTAGAAACTTATCCTCGTGTCTGAAAGTTGTTTTACTTTTGTTGATTTCTAGCAGAAAAAGAGTTCAACTGCTGCTGGACAAAAGCCTGTAGCACGTGAAAGCTCCTCCAAAGTTGTGAATAATACAGTAAGGGTCATGGTTCTCGTTGTTCTGAGGCACATCAGGCTCTGTACTTTTTTTGACAATAATATCATGTTTATTATTATATTCTGCAGTTGAAAACAAAAGTCCAGAAAGCTAGGGATACTAGGGATTACTCTTTTCTATTATCAGATAATGCCGAGCTTCCAGCACCTACAAAAGCTCTTCCACCCAGAAGTGTTTCCGTCCCAAAATCGGGTACATTGTTGCTTTACTGAATTATTTCTTTTTCATAGTATTTGAGTCCCAAAACATACTATTTTCTTAAGGGAACTTATACAGGGTTTTTGCTGATGTTGAAGATGCAAGACCAATTCAACTGCTGAATAAGAGTAAGCAGTCTGTTGGCACTACTGGAAGGCAAGTATCCACTGTTCGTGAAGAAAGGGCTTCTGCCCCAAGTAAACCCCAATTACAACCGAGAGTAGCATCAGAAAGGAGGGTGTCTGCAAGTAGACCTCCTTCAACGTCAATGGATTCAAGAAAGTCACTTGGAAGCAATAATGGTTATGGCCCTGGTCGGCCTGTGGGATCAAAAGGCCCGCCTGCTAAGATGCCTCCAAAGATGCCAGTTAATATGGCAGAGAGGAATAATTCTGCAGTAGTTGCAAAGAATTCCGTGGCTGTAAAGAATGTTATGCCAGGTGTAGGCATGCAGAGACCTGTACCACTGAAGGTGCAACCACATATCCAGAAACAACATTTGGACCAGAGAAGGCAGCTTCCAGAACAAAACAGGAGCAAAGTAATACCAAAACAAACTGTGCCATCTTCGAAGGTTTAATCCTATCCCTGCATGCGCTGTATATAAATGCAATGTATTACTTTAGCCATATTCTTGATTTGAAAACTGAACTTATGTTTTCAGCCAACAATGAAGCCACCTAAGCAAATTCCATCGCGCACAACTCTGCAACAACGACCTTGTGAGCGGCCACGTGAACGACCACCTGCCAAAAGACCTGCAAAACATTATTCTGATAATGAGGATGATGATGATGGTGGAAAGGCTATTAGTATGATCAGACAAATGTTTAGGTGCAGTGCACTTTTCCCCTATCCTGAGTTCTTTTTACTTCCATATCATTTTGTGGCTTCTTATGTTTGGATAGACTGGTTTTGTGTGGTTAGTAACATCTCCAACGTGCCCTTTATCTTATATACTTGGTATATATTGTTTGTCTTTGAGTCTTTGTTTACTTTAGTGACTGAGTGAGCTTAACATCTTTGCGTTCCGCTGTTTTGGTACTTTGCCTATAGTGTTATTGCTTATGCAAGTTTGCTTAAGCATGAAGGGAGAGTATGCTTGTACCATTATATAAGATTAAAGGAGACATATATATGAGTCATACTATGAAGTTATGAGAAAGAGTGATAGAACATAAATTGAAATTAGAGATAAGTGTGTTTTAGAATAAATTTGGATTTATGTTATGATGATTTATCACCGAAGTAATTCACTTGCTGAAACATTTGATGGAGACATTTAGAGTACAGTGGAGAGACTTATATATGGTATTCATTGATCTAGAAAGAGTTTATGATAGGGTCTTTAAAGACATTGTGGTGGGCGTTGATGACGAAGGAGATCTCTTTGAGATACATTAATTTCGTTAACGATATGTATGAGTGAGTTGTTATCAATGTAAATACTTGCAGGGATTTAAGTGATAACTTTCCAATTAACATTAGGTTTCACTAAGGTTTGGCATTAAGTCTCATCTTTTTTTACAATAGTGATAGATGAAATCACAAAAAGTATTCAAGATGAAATATCTTAGTGTGTGTCTTTTCAGATAATATAGTATTGGTAGATGAAACGAGAGAGGGTATTAGTGCTAAATTGGAGTTATGGAGGGCTATATTAGAATTCATATGAGTTAAATTGAGTCAGTCAAAAACTGAATATATGAAATGTACGTTTGTGACAATTACCAAAATGATGAAACAACGATAAAGTGATAAAGAAAGGACGTATCAAAAAATGAACGCTTTAAATATCTTTGTTCCATCATCCAAAATGATGACAATATAGATGGGGATATCAATCGTAGGATTCAAGCGGATTGGATGAAATAGAGAAGGGCATATGGAGTTCTTTGCGATTGTACAATACTATTGCATTTAAAAGGAAAATTTTACAGAATCTCAGTAAGATCTGCACTATTGTATGGCATTGAGTGTTGAGTCATTAAACAATAACAAGAGCATAAAATGTTTGCAACTGAAATGAGGATGGTTAGGTGGATGTGTGATAAAACTAGAAAAGACAAGGATTAAAAATGAAGAGATACATCATAAGTTAGGAGTGAATTCAATTGTAGATAAGATACGAGAGTATCGTCGGAGGTGATTTGGACATGTACAACAAAAACTTAAAGACACACCAGTTAAGAGGAGTGAAAATTTAAATATATGAGATTTTTCGTGAAACGGAGGGGTAGATTGTTGAAAACTTGGATGGTAGTTATCTTTAAAGATATAATATTTAAAGTTTTAGTTGAGGAGATGACTTTAGATAGGAATGAGTAGCATATGGGAATCCGAACAAGTTAAATCACCTCACTTGTCATTTTAGGTTTCTATTATTATTATTTTTTTTATCTATCCCATTTTTGTATCTCAAATGACCAACTCCAAAATTTGGGATTAAGGTTCAGGTGGTTGTTGTTGTAATAATTCATCTGGCTGCATCCTTGTATAGTTAATAGGGAAGTACCACGATGAGCAGCTTGTATTTTGTTTAGCTACGTATTATTATTATTATGCCATCCCATTGGTTTTTAGTTCTCACAGATTTGGGGAGTTGTTTGTTTGATGATTCTCTGTGTTGCTGCAGAATTTTTTCCTTGGTGGAATGTTCTTTTTAATTTTGCGAATAGAGCTATTTTGACCAACTTTGTCACACAAACCATCTGAAAGGATGACCTTGTTTGGTACTTATTTTAGTTAAATTTTGATACTTAATAATGCTTAAAGAGTACAGAATCTCAGAAATTTTGATTTAATAAGTTCCACTGGTTTTCTCTTATCGATGCATGTGATTAAATAATTTCATGTTTTCTGCAGGTATAATCCAAAGAAGTATGTTGATGATGATGATGATAGTGACATGGAAGCTAATTTTGCAGATATCCAAAGGGAAGAACTGAGGAGGTTAGTGTTGTTTACTTGATGCAATGAATCTGGTTATTCATTTCTAGACTAATTGCAATTTGTGGCTGGCTTTTTAGATTGTGCTCATTTGGTAGCTTCTCATGTGGTTGCAATTCGTTTTACTTCTACCAAGATGAGATGGAAGTTCCTTTAGTCTGCATGTTTGGTGATTTTATGCTGCTTTATTTATTTTCAGAACCTTCTTCTACTTCATCTTTGTCATTTTTACCATTTGGTGTATGCATGTGTGTATTAAGCACATGAGTTAAACATAATTGAAATGACAAGTTCAAATGACAAAAGCTGGAATCAGATGTTAAACACCAACAACAATCAGAGTCTTAATCTCAACAATTAGGGTCGGCTTTGGAGTAAACGTATATATACGCAGTATTTCTTTTGCATTTTTACAAAGAGACTGTTTCCACGTCACGAATCCGTAGCAACTCAACCGTTGCACTAAGGTTCGTCCAAAAGAAATTTTTTTTATTGAACTAATGAATACTGTAACTCACAACAATTTTCAATTTCAGCAAATTTTGAAAATCTTGATCCATTTTCTTGAAAATTATTTGATTCATTCCATTGATCAATTTAAGAACAATGCTTTCAAACCTCTAGTGATGAAGATGCCTACAGAATAAAACCAAATCTTTTCTTTATAGTTGGATTGGATGTTCAGAGGGTTTCTCCCTCGGGTGAAATATTCTTCTTTCCTTGCATGAAATACACACATTCTCACAGAGGGCTTTTGTTGAGGTGATCCATGCTGACAGTTCCCTGCAGGTCGCAGTCTTGAAGTATTCAACTGTAAATTTATGCATTCAATGATATGTTCTGTCTTGGACAATGCCATTGCTACAGAACTGGTCAAAGCTAGGAAAATGCATCACAATCGTTGGCTTGCAAATATCTGCAGTGGACTTGGCGGTTGAATGTGCAAGAGCAAATTGTGGGTCTCTAGGAAGGTGTAGCAGACAAAACGAGAAAATTGGGCTGGTATCTTGAATGTTGATGAGAAAAAATTTAATCCCTTGAATGTTGATTAGAGAAAATTTGATGGCAGACAATCTTGAATGTTGCTTTCTTCTTATTTCCAAATAGGAGGGAGCTTCTTGGTCCTCTTGTAGTAGCTCCTTTATTTCATAATATTAAACACCGATGTTAAACACCGATTTGGATTATCTGGGACAAGAGAAACAATGAAGTGCTCTAGGAAATTATATTGACTGCTCTTAGTAAAGTTTAGATTAGAATAGGATTGCAATATTAGAACTGAACTTAGGGGGAAGGGAAATAAAATTCACCTAGCAGACACAAATAAGTTGGGACAGAGATTATACTGTGTTTTATATAATTAATACCAAGGTGCACCTCATACTTTTACAAGAGAGAATTTCTTCGACTACTTTAAATGGAAATACCGCATTTAGATAACACGGATTACTTGTTTGGGATCCTTGTCCACTTCAGCCACAATCTATGTTTTGAAACTTTATCTTGTCTGTTTGTTTGCACCATGTTACATGTAGATACACTGGGGATTTAGAACCTCCCTCTGAACTACTGATGGATTATTCATTTGTTGCCCAAACCATGCAACTAAGGATGTGGGGTCCAGCTTGGGCAATATGTCTAATCAAGTTTGATATGACTTCGTTTACTAATTGATTTTGTGCATCATTGCTTTGAGTTGCTATCCCTAACAAATCCAATTGGAATGTCACTACGCTCAAGGAGAATTTTACTGTTTCTAATGTCTGATTCTCTCATGATACAGTGCCAAGATTGCTCGAGAGGAAGATGAGAGGGAACTCAGATTGATAGAGGAAGAAGAGAGGCGGGAACGGATGAGGAGAGAGGCAAAGCAGCGTAAGCTGAGCCAGAGATGATAAGATATGAAGGGTGTGATTTGTCATGGCTCAACCTCACCACTTCATGTGGTCTCCCACAGTTGTTATCTTGTTGGTTATTGTGAGTTGGGGGGGGGGGGGGTTTATTGCTGCTAGCTGGAATTTTATTGCTTCCTGATTCATCCTAGTGCTGCTGTTCATTTGTGATTTAGTTTTTTATTCTGCTTTCATTAGATGTTATTTTCGGGCATGCTGAATATCTCCTCTAGGCCTTTGTGGTTGCCTAGCTTCTGTATTTGCGGTTTAAGTTGAATTTGGCCCCGTCTGTGGATGGCTGTTTAGGACAGTCACTCTCTAGCGCAGGCAGACTTTGGATGGGGCTACTCTTCTGAGGGGTGATATTCAAATTGGTGGAAGTTAGGATCAAGTCTGTGGGATGTTTATGAGAATAAAACAAGAATTAGCATTAATTGTGCTTTCTTTTCGTTATTTACTTGTTCAGGATTTCGTCTTTTAAAAGTTTCCCCAGTTTGTTTTTGTTTTTTGTTTTGTTTAGTTTTAGGGTTTTTTTTTTTTTTGGGCGGGAATTAGTTCGGAAATGTTTAGTCATCCGTGGTGAAAAGGTGCTTTAGGCCCTTTGAGCCAAGAGGTAAAGCTTGACCAAGAACTATGGAACGAAAGGCTTGAAAATTTTGCCATTACCCCACTTGGGAATCAGACGACAAAAGAATTCAATTTATTTATTATTATTATTTATTTTTCTTGTCGTTGTTAATTAGATTAATATTCTAACTAATTCAGTTTGAATATACGTAAGCTTTATTAGGGGGTGGATTTTGTAATATAATCTTTATTATTCTTAAGTTTTAAACTCAATATTTAGTTAAGAGACTTATTATTTCATTCCATTGGATTGTATTTATACATTTTTTTTAATTGTACAAGATACTTTGAAAATGTCTATTTCAAGTTTGCAAATTTTGAAAATTAAACTTTTTTCTATGGTATTTTTGTTATTCTTACAATAAACACCAAATTTGAGTAATGAAAGATTTGCACAAACTTTTTGAACAGTAATTGAGGAAATGCTAAAAAAAAAAAAAAAAAAAAAAAAAAAAAAAAAAAAAAAACTTAATTTTAAAGTTTCCTCAAATTTATTTTTGAATTTAGGGAATGCCACTAAAAGTGCTGGAGGGAAGAGAGGGCTTGGAGAGGCAGCCCGAATGCAACTAAAAAATGGATATCATCAAACTGGTATTTTGAACTTGCACTGCCTTTAGCTTAGAATACTGTTTCGGAACAGTCATTGTTGATGATGGTTTACCTGAGCTCCCTCTCTAGAAAAAAGCTAGAAGAAAACCCCTCCCACAAAATCGTCCTTCACGTACTGCCAGAGCCACCATGGGAATCATGAGAAGCACAACAGCCAGATCTTCTTTATGAAACTACGTGGAGTGACTCACCGTCGCCGTCGATGGTGTATGAATCTTCACCAGCACCATTAAAGATCTAGATGATACTTATCTTGATGCTTAAGTTGATGGGAAGGAGCGAAGGCCATAACTCAACACGAACAATCTCCAATTCTGGTTGTGCTCTTCACTCTCCAATTCAACTTGGAAACTAATTCAAACCCAAACACTGGCCGATTCAAAAAAACAAGAATAAACGATGTCTGTTCATCTAGAACTATTCTTCAGATGCGACACCATAATTGCTACTTGGTGGATCTAATTCAATAAAGCCACAATGGAAAATGCGCGAATATGCTAAGAGATTGAATTCACCTCAATAAGAGAAAAGTAGAAAAAAGGTGAACTGTAGAAATGATTAAAGGCTTTTCTTCTCTATTGTGGAGGCACAAGGAACTTTTGGCCTTTTGCTCTCTTTTTTTTTCTCTTTTCATAATAGATTTTGGGAATGGAGGAGCAAGCCAGGGAAGAAGAAGAAAAGAAAAGAAAGGCGGTGAAAACCGGAATTTGAGATGACGATTTTCATTTATGGGTGGCGGAAAAAAATTAGAATCGTGGTCTGGGTACAAGATTAGAAATCTTTCTGGGAGAATCCCAAAATTATTTTTTTTTTCCTTTTTTAACACGAAAATTAGGATTATGAGTACCAGATCAGCTAGCTCCGGGAAAAACATGCCGAGACA
Source organism: Dillenia turbinata (assembly GCA_037126225.1). Lineage (NCBI taxonomy): Eukaryota > Viridiplantae > Streptophyta > Magnoliopsida > Dilleniales > Dilleniaceae > Dillenia > Dillenia turbinata. The sequence continues at coordinate 14,869,491 of JBAMMX010000017.1, forward strand.
TGTACAAAAATGACCTTAAAGAAAAACAAAATTCCTAAAAAACTGCGAAAAAAATTTCAAATGTGACCTACACTAGGCCAACGTTGGTTACAAATATTTGTCGAGCCTTCGCACTCGACAAACGGTATTGTTGAAAACTCACAAATTCGTGGCTGTTCTTTCGGCACTGTTTTTCTCCCCCTCTCTCTCGGCGCTGTTTTTCTCCCCTGCACTCCTTATCCGTCTTCTTCTTCCTATTCCTTTCTTCTGTTCTTTGTTGTCTGACTTCCAATTGTTTATTGGCTGAGAGAGAGAGAGACAGAGAGAGGAATGAGTTTACGTGTAACACTCTCAAAAGCTCCATCAACTCTGTCCTCCAAATTAGGCTCCTCTGTTTCCTCCCCTGTTCTTCTCCGGCACACTCTTTCACGAAGAAGTTACATATCTTCCCACATTTACAAACACCCATCGTCAATTCTCTTAGAGCTGTGCACTTCATTGGATGAGCTTCACGAAATCGTTGTCGGAATACTGTGGTTGGGGTTGGGAAAGAGAATTTGTCGAGTGTTCAATACTTGAACAAACTCGTGAATCACGTTTGAAATTTTATTTCGCATTAAGTCTTTTTGTTTTTGTTTTTTTGTTTTGTTTTTAATTCGTACTTGTCTCAAAACATGCCCCTATTGCCGATTATAATTCCCACGTGTAGCTTTTCCATTGGAGGTCCCTCAGTCTCAACAGTGACTGTATAATTGACTTACCTCTGATCTACCGAAAAGTTGAAGCTAAAACTTGTACCTCCACTTCAAAAACCAGCACTGTAGAAAGGGGTTTTTTCGATAAAGTGGCGTTGGTGGGGGAAGATCTCACTCCAATTCGTGTCTGTGTTATCTGATTTTCAACTTCACAGAGCTCAAAAAATGGAGTTTTTGATGGCAAATGCTTCTGCTATGTCTTCTTCGTCTACTGCACCATAGATTCCGTCTCTTACTCTCAGGTTCCAGAATGCCAGATTTTCTATGCCCTCTTCTCTTCGTTGTTTCAGGTAATTTCTCATAAACTGACTTATGACTCTAAATTACTGTTTTTCGAAATCCTACGAGAAAACCCTTTTCGCCTTTTGTCATAATCTAGCTAATCTAATTTTATATTTCATGGCTTTTGATCCCAACATTGTTATCCTGCTACATAAAAATTGTCGTCATTCCAAAAGCTTAATTGCTCTAGAGGTTGAGAGAGAGAGAGAGATTGTAATACATTTCTACATTACCCAAGTAAATTAACCTTTTAATTTTCCAGTGGTTCTCTTTAGAAGGGTCCCACCAATTACAGCAAACCCCTATTTGAAGAAGATGTAAACTTTCAAAACACCCTGCTTATTTATCTTCTTAATAGCTTGCCATCTTACTTCTTGTTGCTTCAAGTTATCGCCTCCTTAATCCCATCGAATCCTCTCTTTATGTCCTCCAAGAATATTAAATTTGAGCAAGAGTAGGGCTCCTTTTATCTTACGGGTAAATACCCTTTTGTAGAATTGGTTGAAGGGTTAAATATTAATATATCTTTATCAGTTTGCCTGCAGCTAATAGATTGGAGAATTTGTTTTGATTATTCTGTTGACTGGCAACCAAACACAGGAAAAATTGACTAATTGCTCCCACAAAGTGATTTTCTATGAGATACTTGCAGACTAGAAATTAGTAATTCAACAATGCAGTCGCTCTTACTCTGAAAGTTGAGGGGTTACAAAATGATTTACTCTGAATCTTGGATCATATCACATACAACTACCGTTTAAAAGGTTGTAATTAATGTTATACTAAGACAATGTGCACATTATTGGATGAATTTCAGCATACATTTTAACTTCAGTGTTTGAATATCAAATTTACTGGAGATGAAAAATTTTAAGTCTGGGTGATATATGTGTTTAACTTCTTGTGGTTGCTTACGATGCATGGCAAAGGAGAGTATTGAGAAAAATAGACTACCAAGCTGTTGTTTGGGAAAGCTTAATTTGCTTCTATTTGTCTAATTTTATTTGCAATACATTTTCACTAAAGTGAAAATTTTCATAGGAAATATATGGTTTTTGCAAAGTTGAATTCCTTGTTGAGAAGGATTTAAATTTATTATTTTAGCAAGAACTTTTTGTATTTAAATCCTCCTTTACTCTCAGTTGACCCTAACCTCAACTTCTCCAAACGGAAGTAAAAGTTTGGTAGTTATCAAGAAATTTTCTCTTTAATGATCATGCCAGTTTTATTCCTGAACTCTGGCATGAAATCACAAAAGCTTGACATATATGTTTTAAGGTTATGTTTGACTTAAAAGCTTGACATGTTTTAAATTTCCAACTCTCTTAATAGTAGTTACAGACTATTTAATTTCTAGTTGAACTTTTTTTTTTTTAGAAGCAAATGCCAATTCTTTACTAATGATTCGCATTTCCACTTCTTGCTACCGTTATGCAAAGATTAGTTTCTACAGCTCATGTACACTGATCTTGTTTCTAGGAAAAATGGGGAGCTTAATGGTATGCTAACAGGCCACGATAAGGCCGAGTCAGTGTAACTCTCTCTCTCGCGCGCGCGCGCCTGCATGCGCGTTCATGTGTGCTTCACACTAGTGCTCCCTCACCAACTTTTCATTTTAACTCATTTTGACTTGTTGGTTGAAAAGCCAGGATAATATAGACATTTCTCAGGTTTGTATCTGCATCACCTTGAAAGTGATCGCCTGTTATTAAATTTCTATATAGCCCTCTCTATTTATTGTATTGTGGATGCTGTTTCGATCACTTGACGATGAATCTGAATTTAAACAGGATAACATATGGCAGCTCTCAGAAAAGCTCAACAGAGTAAGTTCTTATTGGCTATGTGTAGCTTCATTGCTGCTCTTGCTATCTCTAACGTTTCAAATGCATCACTAATAAATGGTATATGATGATACTTGGCCCAAATCATACTGGGTCTAGGGTTAGTCAAGTTCATGGTTTGTTAAGCAACCCTCACTCACCATCCAGATTTCTTCTTGGTAGTCACTTGCTCGGTTCCATACTGATCGGCATCTAATCCTCTTCAGTGCTCAGTGATTGCCACTCGATCCGCTAAGGCAATATTCATTTCCCTCCGAATCACGGAAGGCAATCTTGTGTAAAGGAAAAGGAGATCTACGTCTGTAGTCGATAAGGAAAGGAATCTGAATGGTAATGTAGACTTCCTAACTCGATAAGAGTTCGAAATCTTTAAGAATTCTATACGGAAATTTCCGTAATCTTGGGAGACTCTTGTAAGGAACTAAGGTTCTGACATCCCGAATGCACACAGCTCTCACACGTGAAAGATATATATAAATCATTAACCTAACCAATCAGGTACACACATGCATACTCTCTCTACTTAGACACCATAATTGGCACAGATCTCTCTTTAAGTCGATTTCTTTTATTTTTGAAAACCGCTCTCTAACTTGAGCGTTTAAGTCAATCCCTACTGGAGGGTGCAGGTCTTATCGTTCTGAACTATCAGACGATCAAATCATCCCGTTCGAGTTAGTTGAGGCATTATCTGTGGAGTCACACTCACCTTCAATAGATTTGTGCCGTCTGTGGGAAAAGATTGATTTCCTCATCAAACAAGCCCTCGTCACCACCTTCTCCCTCTCTCCACCATGGTTGTAAAAAAAAAAGACCGATCATCGGTTTTGACGACGACGATTTGATAGAAATTGATACTAATCAAAACGATCCACCAGTTATCATAGCGAAAATCGGGTCCTACCTCGTCAAAAGAATTCTCGTAGACTAGGAAGCAGACTGTGGCATCCTTTTTTGGGATATCTTCCAGTGAATGAGTTTCGCCCTATCTCATCTCCAGCCCTCTGACCGACCAATTAAAGGGCTCGCTAGCGAATGAATATGCCCAGAAGGTTCTATTTTACTCGTCGTAGCATTAGGAACGCCTCCTCACCATACCACCAACAGAACCACTTTTTACACAGTGAAACTTCTATCCCTATACAACACTATCTTGGGTTGTCTCAGTCCAGATGGTCTCGAGACACTATCGAGCACTAGATATATGAAGGTCAAATTTAGGACACCTTTGGCGATTGCAACACTCTATGGCGAATCCAATCCACTAACCCTCTCGTGACGGGAGAAAAATGAGAGGTCTTAACAGTGGATACTCTGGAACTTAGAGACGATATTGAACAACAGTCCAAACCTCAGTCCGGGGAGGAAATAATCGAAATTCCTATCATAGACACACCTGGTCAAACCATCCAGACAGACGTCATGGATTGCCTATGATATCATTCCAAGGTCTTCTCGTGGTCCCCCGAAGACATCATAGGCATCCACTCCTCAGTCATAGTCCACAAGCTAACTGCAGATGCCAGTCAAAAGCTAGTCAAGTAGAAGAAGAGGGTGTTCACGTTGAAACGCCAACGTGCGATACAAGAAATCCAAAAGCTCTCAACAGCAGATTTCATCTGAGAAGTAGAATATTCTGAAAGGTTATCCAACATAGTCATGGTGAAAAAGACTAATGGCAAGTGGAGAATGTCCGGGACTTCACGGACCTCAACAAAACATGCCCTAAACACAGTTACCCGCTTCCCAACATTGACAACAATTCGTCAGACCACCAGCTCTTAAACTTCATGGACGGCTACTCTAACTACAATCATATACGTATGGTTCCGGAGGATGAGGAGAAAACTAGCTTTATCATGGTGTTCGGTACCTGTTGCCATAAGGTCATGCCATTTGGTCTCAAGAATGCTGGGTACTTTCCAGCCCTTGGTCAACAAAGTATTCAGAGAACAACTGGGCAGAAACGTAGAGACCTATATCGATGACATATTCGTCAAAAGTACCAATGTCGAGGATCATGTCATATCGTAGATTTAGAGGAGACATTCCAAATGTTGGAATGTTATAACATGAGGCTGAATCCAGCAAAATGCACTTTTGGGATTACATATGGGAAATTTTTGAGTATCTTGATTACCAACTGAGGAATCGAAACAAATGCGAAGAAAATTCAAACCATATTCAACATGGCACCCCCAAAGGATCGTAAAAAATATGCAGCACCTCACCGGTAGAATCGCAATCCTGAACTGATTCATGTTCAAAGTAGGGGAGAAGTACAAGTCCTTCTATGACGCTCTAAAGAAGTTTCAAAAGTTCGTATGGACGGCCGAATGCCAAGCCGTGTTCGAACGACTCAAAGATTATCTCTGTTGTCTTCACTCCTCTACCGACTTATTTTAGGTGAGAGGCTCTACCTCTATCTCTCCGTTTCTAATCAAACTCTCTGCTTTGTCCTCGTGAGATAGAAGTCCATCACATAAAAGTCGGTATACTATCTCAGTCGCATATTCCATGAATTTGAGGTCAATTATCGACCTGTCGAGAAGATAGCTTTTGCCTTGTCATCATCGCTAAACGTCTCTGCCCGTACTTTCAGACTCATACTATTATGGTTCTAACTGACTAACCTCTGAAATTGATCTTACAAAAAAGGGACACCTCAGGCCGACTCATCAAGTGGAGAATTGAATTGGACAAGTTCGACATCGAGTACCATCAAAGGCCAGCTATCAAAGGTCAAGCCCTCGCAGACTTTATTCTTGAGTGTACATTCCCAATGCCCACTAAACAAGTCCCTACTGATGACCAAGAGGAACATATACGGCCTGAATGGACCCTTCATGTTGATGAGTCGTCTAACTCTTCAAGAAGCGGATCTGGACTCATCTTGGTAGGGTCAAATACTTTCAAAACCGAATATGTCTTTTGTTTTGACTTTTGAGCGACAAACAATCAGGCTGAATATGAGGTCCTTTTGATCGAGTTGCGAATCGCAACATCATTAGGGGCCCAAAATATCCGAGTCTTCACCGATAACCAGTTGGTCGTTAAGCAAATCAAAGGAGTTTACGAAACTAAAGAGCCAACAATGACAAAGTACTTATCTAAAATACGTGAGGCAATAAGTAAATTTAGCAAAGTAGATATACAATAGATCCCTCGATCAAAGAATGCACAAGCCGATAAGCTTTTAAAGTTTGCCAGTTCAGATTTGATAGCAACCAGTTGAGCAGTTTACATAGAAAGCCTATTGTACCCAAGCATCAAATAGTCCGAACAGATCCTATCGATGAGCAATTCATCAAATTGGAAAGACCCTATAGGGGCTTACCTGAAGCATGAGCGATTACTGAGCTTGCCCTCCGAAGTTGCCAAGCTGAAACGCAAGGTCGCCCACTCTGCTATCATCAACGAAGACCTCTACAAGAAGTCCTACATCTATTCATATCTAAAGTGCTTGACACCTGAAGAATTTTGTATGACTAATTAGTGACGAGCTTAACCATGAATCACGGAATTCGTTGCTAAACTTTATAAGGGGTTACCCAATACACAAAACACTTCCCGGTTTAGTGCGGAGGTAGAGGGAGGGATTGGTATATATGTACGCTGCCTTTCTCTTATATTTTGCAAAGAGACTGTTTCCACACCTTAAACCGTGACCTCGAGGTCATCAAAAGAGTAACTCCACCATTGTGCCAAGACTTACTCTCATTTGTTGCTAAACTTAGTGATGAAAATATTTTTGTAACTAATTAATGACAAATTTAATCATGAATGACATATTTCGTTATTAAACTAGTGACGATTTTGGCTACGAATATTATCTTCATCACTAAATTTTATGACGAAACCAAGATTCATTGCTAAATTTAGTGAAGAAAATTGGTTTCATGGCAAAATATTACCATAAAATTGCTATTCATCGTTAAATTTGCCACAAATTCATAGTTTCGTGGCTAACTTTGTTATGAAAATTTTTTCATGGCTAATTAACCACAAACTTGGTCATAAAAATATTTTCCTCGCAATTAGTCACGAATACTCTATTCGTTGTTAATTTTGTCATAAATTCTCTTTCATCGCTAATTTCGTCTTAAAATAGTGATGGAAATCATTTTTATCCCTAATTTTGTCGTAAAATCATTGCTAAATTTCGTCATTAAAATCGTATTTTTTTAGTGATTATTTGTTAGGTTTATGTGTGTCATTTTTAGCACAACCTTTGACTTTTTTGTACTGTGAAGATATCTGAATGTGGTCCTATTTTTGATTTGTAGAAGAACAACCCAGTGCAGTGGAACCGAAAGATGAAGGATGCAATGGCAATGGACTTCTGGTGGGATGCGAAGGGCTATGACTGACATTTTTCTACTTATTCAACCATTAAGAAAATATAAAATGTTTGTGTTTCTGATGTAGATAAATATCCGGTGTATATGCAAATGTATTTTTACCAATAGCTACGTATTACTGAAAGGAGATGTGAAGTTCAATAAAATATTCCTAGTTTTCTCACAATATAAATTCAAGATGTTGTGTGTGCTTGAATTTCCCCTCATTCAGAACCTTAACCAAAGTATTTGAGGGACGATTCGTTAGGAAAAGAATGGAAATTGGAATTGTTTATGACGTTGGATGGACCATTAGGATCTTTTCCCTCTTCATTTTAGACATGGCCGGAGGGTTTCCACACGCACCGGACAAATCTCGTGTGTGGATTCAAAACTGTTAGATTACGATGACTCTATAACGCAGCGGAAACAAATAATAATAAATTTTCGAAATCATAAAAGATTAGGGTTTTTAGGTATACCTTAATGAGCAATATAGAGTGTTTTGGGAACCGTGAACCCTTTGTCTCAATATTCCTCGTAGTCAGGTGATAATCACGAAAGTCGAACTATCACCGCAATTCCATGACATCGCAACCCTAAATCCGATGATTCAATTGTTGTAAAATTTCCAATCTCGGAATTTCTCTAACCCTTTCAACGATGTATTTTTCTCTCTAAAAAAATACAAAGATACAAGTATGCTTTCACAATAGCAATTCTCTAGATCCATAGGAATTCTCTCCAAGATCTCTAGAATGGTGTAAAACTTCCCTATTCTCTTAATTCCCTCAAAGGAAGGGAATTAAATTAATTACCACACAAATAGGGAAGTTACCATAAAAATAGTGAGGTATTGATGGTAATGGGAGTTATCTCATTCCCATATTAAATTTCAATAAAGGAATTTACCCAAGATGGGCATTTACTAACATCTCTTACTTGCACATGAGGATATTTTACGATCATCACAAAATCACAACTCATGTGATCTCTCCATATCACTCTACTGGACTTTCACAGAGTTAGACGTCTTACGACTGACGAGTACATCTGCAAATAAAAGACTTCTCGACACATCTGTTAGGATGATCGAGTAGTCACCGTTAGTATCAAAAAAAGTTCGTTGTACTCCAGATCCAAAACTAATTACATCCATCGAGCTACTTTCCTCATCGAAAGTAATTTTCAGAAATCATTTGACTATGTATTCATTATTATGTTCAAATCCCTACACGA